>BLBF01000005.1:42953097-43186978 GCA_015471245.1 Laticauda colubrina | reverse complement strand
AGAAATTCAGGAAGGTGAAATACACACATCTTCAAAATGCCAAGGTTAAGAAACTGTTTCTCAAGCAGGAGTAGGAACAATAGTAAAATTCATGTGTTATGTTTTAGAAGAGATAGGGCAGTGGGAAGATCCAAGAAGTGAATATGAGCTTAGGTTTCCACAAATGGAAAACTGCTTCAAAGCAAATATTGCAGTTGTATTTTTGTTGTGTTTCCTCTAGAGTAAGATTTATCTCTTCTAGCATTAGAGCTAGAAAATCATTGGCTCACCTGTTGAAGTCTATCCCAAGATCAATAGCATCATGGAGATATAGAAGCATGTTGGGAAGGAATCTAGAATATAACTGTCTTATTCAGGTTTCCCTTTATATAACTGTACAGTAGCAATAATTCATTTATTTAGTATAGGTAAATCTGTGATAAAATTCAGAAGCGGGGGAGGAGATTGAAACAGTTGAATAAACACAATTTTTAAAAGTCTGAAGAAATGGGAATGGTTCAAAGTCAGCTGTGCCTCTTACTGACTGAATGGCCTCTACCAATGGAAGGAATTTTGCATTCTCACCACCTTTTTTACCCTCTTAATCATAAACCAATTATTCTACAGACAATAAAGCTAACAAGAAAACTGTTCCCAACATGGCTAACCAGTAGATATTTCAGACAAGTGACGTTCTTCTTTGTACTATATAGGTGCAAAAAGAAGAAATGGCTGCCTATCATGAGTGAAGCTTGAGGCAATACACTTAAATCTTCAGCGGCATACAGACAGAAAGATTAACTAAGCATGCCTCAACCACCTGAGACATGAGGCAACTGAATATAGTCCATAAAAGGCTACTGCATGTTTTTTGCAAGCTGTGAAATTGCTACTGACCAAAAACCAGAGGAAGGCAATATATGTTGCCAGCTTCACAAGACAACCTCTGCTAGAATAATCAAACTGCAGACATGCTTTTAAAGGGGATGTTTTCAAGTCTAAAAATGGAATCCCAAATAAGGGCAAAATAAGTTTTTAAAATAAGCATTGCACAAGAGAAGAGATGGCAAATTGGCTTGTGAAGATTTTGAAGAAACATTTTTATTACTTTGAACTTTCTTTAAGTAAAAGGGCACATATTTGCAAATGGACTATTCTTGCCTCTCCCAATCACTACACTGAAAAGGTTTTGTATCTCATATTCTGGATTTACAATTTATGCAGCACAATTTTGATGATATTCTGATTACAAGATAATTATTTATGGGCTGGATGGCATGACAATTAAGTGGACATATAACTCTTTAAGGATGGCTTGAAATCAAATTCATAGGTATAGATTATGGAATACTTAGCTTGGAGATATTAATTTTAGCAACTGAAATGATTATAACCTGAATATGAGACTGCAAGTATGATATAGTTGCAAAAAAATGGCAAATGCAATTTTAAGATGCATACTTCTCCTGGAAAATACTTCTTCAACTTCATTATGTGTCAGTCAGATCACCTTGATGGTTTGTGTTAAATTCCTTGTACCACACTTAAAGCAGTATTCAGAGTAACTGGAAGAAAATTTGGAAAAAGGTATCTTAAAATCCTATGAGTAGAGTGGAAGGATCTAGGAATTTTTAGTTTTGAAGAGAGAAAATAGGGCACAATAGCACTTTTCAAACACAGAAGGATATAAAATAAGGACAAGACCTATTTTGTATTATTAGTAGGACATAAAATATGGAATTAAAATGATAGAAAGCAGCTAAATGTTCCAGTAAAATGTTAGGAGATAAAAATCCTAATAATAAGAACAGCAGAGATTAAATTAAGTAGTTCTCAACTTACATCACAAATGAGCCCAAAATTTCAGTTAAGTGAGATCTTTGTTGAGTTTTGTCCTCTTTCTAGCCACAGTTAAGTTGATAAGTTAACAACCCAGTTGTTCAGTGAATCTGGTTTCCACATTGACTTTGCTTGTCAGAAAGTCACAAAAGATGATCACGTGACCCCAGGATACAACAAAGGTCATAAATACAAACCAGTTGGCAAGCATCCGAATTTTGATCACATGATCATGGGGATGGCCACAGAGGTTGTAACTATGAAAAAACGGTCATAAGTCACTTTTTTCAGTGCCATTGTAACTTTGAACAGTCCCTACAAGAACTGTGGTAGGTCAAGAAAAACCTGTAGTTCCCTTTTAAAGGATGTCTAAATAGAAGCTGAGAAACCATCTATCATGAATGTTTTCATTTGGATTCTCAGATGGATCATTAGGTTGGTAAGCTAAATGCTTTTTCATCCTCTTTTAACTCTAAAGTTGTACTAATCTATCCTGAATGCTTGTGGACAAAAGGCTCAGTATACATTATATTACTTGCATCGTAGAACATGAAGACCCAGATGATAAGTTGTACATCCACAGAAGTTTATTTATTTTGACTCAGCATCAATACAAGTTTCTGGAAAGCAACTTTAGTATAGATATTCCTCTACTGCCATCATTTTATCCTTCAAAGGATAGCAAAGAAAAATTATGGGGTCTTCACCTTGGTGCAGAGGTCTTCAAACTTGGCAACTTTAAGACCTGTGGACTTCCACAAGTCTTAAAGCTGCCAAATCTTAAAATTGCCAAGTCCACAAGTTTTAAAGTTGCCAAGTGTGGACATCTCTGCCTTGATGTAACAGCTAGCTGTTAATAGACTTATTACTTTTCATTCTTCTGTTCTGACCTTCCGAACAGCAAGTACAAGTAAGCAGGCAACAGCCGTACAGTAAAAAGGCAGGAAATCAATGCAAGATCTATAGGAGGAGTTCTTAAATACGGTCCCTATTTTCTTTACAATAGTTTTTACTAGACTTACTACTTTTCAATAGCTGTTAGAATAAAATAGAATAGAATAGAATAGAATTCCTTATTGGCCAAATGTGATTGGACACACAAGGAATTTGTCTTTGGTGCGTATGCTCTCAGTGTACATAAGAAAAAAAATAAAGTGTATTCATCAAGAATCATAAGATACAACACTTAGTGATAGTCATGGGTTACTAATAAGCAATCAAATCATACTAGGAAATAAAAATACAATATACATTGTAAAGATTCAAGCAACACTGTTACAGTCATAAGTGGGAAGAGATAGGTAAAAGGAAGGATGAGAAGAGTAATAGTAATAGTCTTACTAAGTAGTTTGACAGTGTTGTGGGAATTATTTGTTTAGCAGCATGATGGCATTCAGGGAAAAACTGTCCTTGTGTCTAGTTGTTCTGTGTGCAGTGCTCTATAGCATCGTTTTGAAGGTAGGAGTTGAAACAGTTTATGTTCAGGATGTGAGGGGTCTGTAAATATTTTTACAACCTTCTTTTTGACTTGTGCAGTATACAGGTCCTCAATTGAAGGCAGGTTGGTTGTAATTTTTTTTTCTGAAATCCTAATTACTCTCTGGAGTCTGTGTCTGTCTTGTTAGGTTGCAGAATCAAACCAGGCAGTTATAGAGGAGCAGATGACAGACTCAATAATTCCTCTGTAGAATAATTCCTCTGTTACTAAACTTATTACTTTTATTACTTTTCATTCATCTGTTCTGATCTTCTGAGCAGAAAATACATATAAGCAGGCAACAGCCATACAGTAAAAAGGAGAAAAGAGGCAGGAAATCAATGGAAGAACTACTAGAAGAGATCTTAAATCCCAATTGTCTTTTCCTTGTCACTAAATAGTTACTTTATCAAAAGACATGAGATTTGTCTCATATGGCACTGTTTTTGAATAAAACCTTTCTGAATTTTAGCAATCACAACATTGTTTTCAAGATGTTTACAAGAAGGCCTACATTATTAGCTGCTTCAACATCTTCCCATGTATTGGTGTTAGGCTTCTAACAATTGTTGGCATCATCTTAATTTTCCTTTCTTGTTTTTCATAAAAAATAACTGAGTGGCTGAAATCTTCCATCATAAACATTTCATAGCCTGAAGGGATGATTCTCAAAAGATGTGGATATAAAATCTTACTCTTTTTCTTAGAAAAATTATTTTGTACTGCCAAGGAGTGACTGAACCTGAATTTCTTATTTTAAAAAAATTCCATCACTTATGCTTCTGGGACCTGGGAAAGAACTTTTGAATATCTGAAATTAGGAAAGAGGTGGTTGATGCAAATGTTCTCCAAGTCTTTGGCCATGTTGCAGAACCCAAGAGGTTCCCTGATTTATCCTGTCACACTGCCCAACGGATGCAAAACAGACACAACGGACGAGCAAAATGTTCCATCCATTGTTATCCGCTCTCAAAAGGGGAAAAAAATTTGCATAACCGGAGCGGATAACACGGACGCGGGGAGGATGCAGGGCAGATGGAAAGCGGATGCGGAACAGAAGCCTAGTGGATGGAAGCAGATGGGAGCGGATGGCACATCCGCAGGGCTTCCCGGGGGCCTCAGCAAAGTGGACGCGGAACGGATGAAGGGGATGCAGAGCGGAAGCCTAGCGGATGCACAGCGGAAGCCTAGCGGATGCCTGGTGTTAATTGCGCATGCGGGGGGGGATGCATTGCGCAAGCCCCCCGGATATAAAGGGAAGCAGCTCGCACGTGGCCAGCATTCGGAGGAAAGACCTGCTGCAGGATACATCGAGTCCTTGCCTGCCCTGCCTGCATGCCTGCCTGCAAGCCTTGCAGCCAGCCTGCCTCCAAGCCTCCTGGCCAGCCTCCCTGCCAGCCTTGCTGTCTGCCTGCCTGCCAGCCTTGCTGCCAGCCTGCCTTCCAGCCTCCCTGCCAGCCAGTCTGCCTGCCAGCCTTGCTGCCTGCCTGCTTCCTGCCAGGCTTCCTGCCAGCCTCATGAAGTTCTGGAATGCCCGAGTGTCTTCGTTCCTGAGCTCCACCATCAGCTTGTTGTACAGCCCATACTCTGCTCTTCTCCCGATCCATCTTCGGACCCAGACGCTTCTTGGCCGCCTCCTTTTCTTCCCGTAGTAGAGTTCACAGATCCTGTAGATGGCTTTGCACTGTTGCAGAAGGATGGTGGCTGCCAAAAGGACTGTGTTACGATTCACGGTGGACATGACTGGATGCTGTGGAAGAGGAAGTGTCAGATGAAGGCTGCAGAGGTCTGCACAGCTGGGCTGCTGGGCTGAAAGTGAGATGCAGGTGAGTTGCTCCCCCTTTTTATAGGCAGGATAGGTGTCCCTTTGCATCCTCTAGGCATCCTCTAGCAATCCTCTAGGCATCCTGTAGACATCCTTAATATCTGAGATAGGTCCCCTCTGCAAACGTTTTTTTCCATTTTAAACGCTTTGTTTCTACTTAGCATCCGTTCTGCATCTGTTCTGTATCCGTTCTGTGTCTGTTCCGCTTCCTTCCTGCATCCGAGTGTATGCGAGTTGCGCGGATGCGGAACGGATGCCTTGCGGATATAGCGGATGCGTAACGGATGCAGAACGGATGTGTAGCGGATGCGTAGCGGATGCATAACGGACAAATTGGATACATTTTCCGCGCAAAAGTTTTGGGCAGCTCAAAACTTTCTGAGCGGATGAAACGTCAATAGACAGATGCTGGATGGATAGAGAGGAAGCAAAACGGAGGCAGTGAGTACATCGCGTTAACCAATGGATGGCAAGCTTTTTTGTTCATTTTACATCCTCTTTGCATCTGTTGGTGCAGTGTGACAGGGGCTTTAGGTTTTGTTTTTGTTTTTCCATGGAACTATGAACTAGACTACAAACCTGTCATACTTAACGAAAGTTATGTGTTTGCCTAAATACAGACTTAAAGCCCATGTCACACTGGCCAACGGATGCAAAAAGGACACAGCGGATGAGCAAAATGTTCCATCCATTGTTATCCGCTCTCAAAAGGGGCAAAAATTTGCATCACCGGAGCGGATAACACGGATGTGGGGAGGAGGCAGGGCGGATGCAAAGTGGATGCGGAACGGAATGGAAGTGGATGAAAGCGGATGGGAGTGGGTGGCACATCTGCAGGGCTTCCGGGGGGCCTCAGCGAAGCGGATGCAGAACGGATACAGCGGATGCAGAGTGGACGCCGAACGGATGAAGCGGATGCACAGCGGAAGCCTAGCGGATGCACAGCGGAAGCCTAGCGGGTGCCAAGCGTTCACTGCGCATGCAGGGAGGATGCATTGCATCAGCCCCGCGGATATAACGGAAGCAGCTCGGAAGCAGGTCGTCATTCAGAGGAAAGACCTGCTGCCGGACACATCGACTGCCTTGCCTGCCCTGCCTGCATGTCTGCCTGCCAGCCTTGCTGCCAGCCTGCCTGCAAGCCTTACTGCCAGCCGGTCTTCCTGCCAGCCTTGCTGCCTGCCTTCCTGCCAGCCTTGGTTCATGTCTGCCTGCCAGCTTTCCTGCCAGCCTTGGTGCCAGCCTCCCTGCCAGCCTTCCTGCCTGCCTTGGTTCATGTCTGCCTGCCAGCCTTGGTGCCTGCCTGTCAGCCTTCCTGCCAGCCTTGGTGCCAGCCTTTCTGCCAGCCTTGGTTCCTGCCAGCCTCCCTGCCAGCCAGCAACTCCACAACCATGCGAAAGCACAGCAAGCCTCAGCCATCTGTTGCCAGCCCTGGCAAGAGGGACAGGGCTACCATCCCGCCCCCTGGCCCTCACTCTGGTTCTGCTGGGGCTTCTACAACACGGGCTCACTCTTCTGGGGCTGGCGCTTCTGCTGCTTCTGCTTCTGGAGGAGCTGATGACAAGCACTCCAGCACCAGCCACCTCCACAGCACCTGCACCCTTCACCCATGAGACTGAGTGACCCAGAGGAGTGCCAGAGACTCATTTTTGTTTTATAGCTTCTTGTTAATAAAGTATATTTTTGATTCATACACTTGCTTCGTTTTTTTTTTTTAATAAAGTCTTGCTGGAAACTATTAGAAATGGTTTAAGCCTTTGCATGCTTGTGGGATGGGTAAGGATAGTTTTGGAATGGGTTAGGATACCTGTGGAATGGGTAATAGCTGTGGGATGGGTTAGGATAGCAGTGGGATAGATAAACCTCCAGTGCAAGCATAGAGGGACTGTATGGTCCACCCTCCCAGGTGCCACACCTACGGCCCTTTATTATCAATAATAATGTAATAATTATCCACACATGTCAACATAAACACAACTCTTTATTAAATGCCCTGTTCATTGTAGGCCAACCAAACATACATGGCCCAATCTCATCCGTGTGATGAGACAGGCTGAAGGAAGCATCCATTAAGCATCTGCCATCCTGTCTTGCCACTCCACTGCTCCAGCTGGGGAGTTGCACCATTGTCTCAGGAGGTTGCGCTGCTTCTTCGCTTCATTTGAGGCTCTGTTGGGGCCTTGCACATCCTCAGTGTCGATCAGGTTTCGCCCTTGCCTCCATTCCCCAGGCTCCATGACCCCATTGGCTTGTTGGAGGTCCATGAGCCTGTTCTGC
This sequence comes from Laticauda colubrina, assembly GCA_015471245.1. Lineage (NCBI taxonomy): Eukaryota > Metazoa > Chordata > Lepidosauria > Squamata > Elapidae > Laticauda > Laticauda colubrina. Next base: position 43,179,584 of record BLBF01000005.1, on the reverse strand, counting down.
AACACTGGGTAGCAGGTGCGCATGAGATTGTGCAGGATGCAGCAAGCTTCCATGATCCTCCTTACAGTCTCTGGGCAATGCTGCATGGTGGTGAGAAGTACCTGGAACCTCTTGGCCAGGATGCCAAAGGCGTTCTCCATCACCCGCCTTGCCCTGGACAGCCTGTAGTTGAAGATCCACTCTTCACAGTGAGGAGTCTGGAGTTGTAGGGCTTCATGAGGTAGGTTGTGAGGGAGAAGTCGTCATCCCCCACGATGAAGTAGGGCACATCTTGTGTGTCATTGGGCAGGGGGTCTGGATCTGGGAAGCCCACCATGAGGTTGCGTTCCAGCCCCTCCTTGAGGTGACTGGCGTTGTATACCTGGACATCCGAAGATGAGCCATTGCCTGAAGCATCGATGTACATGAACTTGTAGTCAGCATCGACCATGGCAAAGAGGATGATGCTGAAGAAGCCCTTGGAGTTGAAATAAGTGGACCCCGACTTGGCTGGAGATTTGCAGGCCACGTGCTTGCCATCTATGGCTCCAACGGTGTGGGGGAAGTTCCACTTCTGATACCACTGCTCTGCAACTTTCTTCCATCCTTCTTCAGTGGAGGGGAACTGGAGGAGCTCCTCCTTGTATTCTTCAATGATGGCCTGCACCACTTCTCTGACCACAATGCTGATGGTGTTGGATGGCACCCTCCAGCCGTACTGCATGCTCTGTAGGAGGTCCCTGAGGCCAGGTGGTGCAGAGTGAGTGCCACCTTGAGCCCAGGTTCCAGGCTGGGCCGGAAGCTGGTGTTTGCCTTGGTCAACCTGGGTGTCAGGTGCTGCAGAACTTCGTCAAACATGGCTGGCTGCATCCTCATGAAGTTCTGGAACGCCCGAGTGTCTTCGCTCCTGAGCTCCACCATCAGCTTGTTGTACAGTCCGTCCTCCGCTCTACTGGCAAACCATCTTCGGACGCAGACTCTTTTTGGGTGGCTCCTTTTCTTCTCGCAGTAGTGTTCACAGAGCCTGCAGATGGCTTCGCACTGTTACAGAACGATGGTGGCTGCCGAAAGGACTTTGTTACAATCCACGGTGGACATGACTGGATGCTGTGGAAGAGGAAGAGACAGACGAAGGCTGCAGAGGTCTGCACCGCTGGGCTGCTGTTCTGAAAGTGAGATGCAGGCGAGTTGCTCCCCCTTTTTATAGGCAGTATAGGTTTTCCGCTAGGCATCCTCTAGGCATCCTCTAGGCATCCTGTAGACATCCTTAATATCCGAGATAGGTCCCCTCTGCGAACGTTTTTTCCATTTTAAACGCTTTGTTTCCATTCTGCATCCGTTCTGCATTCCGTTCTGCGTCCGTTCCGCTTCCTCCCTGCGTCCGGGTGGATGCGAGTTGCGCGGATGCACAGCGGATGCCTAGCGGATATAGCAGATGCGTAACGGATGCGTAACGGATGCATAGCAGATGCGTAGCGGATGCAGAACGGACGAACTGGATACATTTTCCGCGCAAAAGTTTTAGGCAGCCCAAAACTTTTGGAGTGGATGAAACTTCCATAAATGGATGCTGGACGGATAGAGAGGATGAAAAACGGAGGCAGTGAGTACAGAACGGATACATCGCGTTAACCAACTGATGGCAAGGTTTTTTGTCCGTTTTACATCCTCTTTGCATCCGTTGGTTCAGTGTGACATGGGCTTAACATGCTGAGTAAATATTTCTGATGTCATTATACTTGTTGAGAGCTTATAGTTAAATCTCTCTCTATGGGACAGAACTTAACATGCTCGTTTTCCTCAACTGACCAATGGCATTTCCTTGAAAACTTTATCCTACCTGCTTATTGAGTTGTTTGCATCTTACCCTGTCTTCCCTTTCCTCATAAATAGTGAGGAGGAGGAGGAGGAGGAGGAGGAAGAGGAGGAGGAGGAGGAGGAGGAAGTAGAAGAAGATTTGAGTCAGTCATTTCTCTCCCAGTCTTAAGAAATAATTAATGGCACACCAACTTCCAAATCTTGTCAAGAAACCTGCCAGGATTTGACCTGGCAGTTGCTGGCAATCAACACTGACTTGAAGACACACACAAAAAAGGAATTAATCAAACAACTGGGTCACATGTGTCTCTACGCAAACATAAATTTCACTGATTTCACTGACATTTCCTCCTAAATAGATGGATATTCGTTTCACCCAACATTGTACTCTATTCTTTTGGATTGAAGGTTCTTATTTCAAAGTGCATCACATAACACCTCTTGGTATTCTTCTAGACTTAAATTTTTGATAAGTTTGCTTTCCGTGCTTTTTTGTAAACTTAAATCTCAGATAACATGAGCAAGAAACTACCAATTTCTGGTTTGTGTGATGTTCGCCTTCCTAGATAAACCAGACAGAAAACTTGAGTAGATGAACTAATTTTATTTATTTATTTTAAATAAAGCTTTACAAAAGAATTTTGCAAGTTTGAAAGAACAGACTTCCCGCCTTTTAAATGCTTGTTTCATTAGGATGGGTCCTTCCTAAGTTTCTTTCTCTGATTGTTAAGCCATTGGGAGCTCCTGCTTCTCTTGTCTGTTCCCCCAGCAGAATCTTTCCCTCTCATTCCCAAGGCCATCCACACACACTATCTTCCTGATTTCATCTACCCTTTATTCCAGTTTTCATGCCAGACTTTTTCCTAAAATGGTGCTGTCTGAGCTTGGTTGTTTCCATGCAAACTTTTCATCACCAAACTAGGTAACATCATCAGTGCTAGTGGGAAGTGGAATCTGCTCTCATTTTACATACTGGTGGCTTGCCCTGTCAGTGTTGGTGGGAGTCATCTTCATGGTTCCTTGATTGGACTGTAGTTTACTATTAGCTTATTTGTCTGCTTGTTTATTCCTTGATTGACTGGGTCTTTTCTTGCTTGTTAGTCTTGTGTTAATCTCTGCTCATCTGGTGTTGATTGCTGGTGAAGAGGTGTTTTGTACATTTCAATTTAAGCATAATTCCCTAGCACAGGGGTGTCAAACTCAAGGCCCAGGGGCCAGACTCAGCCCTCAGGGTGCTTAGATCTGGCCCATGGGGCCACCCTAGAAATAGCAAAGGACCAGCCCGCAGTGCCTCTGCCAGTGAAAAGCGGCCCTCCTGAGCTCCATTTTTTCTAGCAGAGCGCTGCAGGCAGCTGTCCCAGCTAAAAATGGAGCTTGGAAGCCCATTTTGTCTGGCACAGCGTTTGGGCTACAGGCACCCCTGACACGAATGATGTCAAGCTGGCCATGCTTACCCTGGCAATGTCTACTCTCCACACCCACTCCAGCCCCTGAGGTCAAACACAAGTCTGATGCGGCCCTCAATGAAATCAAGGTTGACACCTCTGCCCTAGTACATATTTCTTTCTGTTTAAAGATAAATAGGTGTCATCAGAAATCCTTCTGTGCATTGCCTCACTTTTTCTCTGTAAGCATCTACTGCTACTTAAAACTATCTCTATCATTGAATATCTCCATCTCAAGTGACTTCACAATCACTCCACTTCATATCAGGTTTGGACCTCATGCATGGTTCACAAAATGGAAAGCAAAAACAATCCAGCTTATTTTTATCTATTAAGAACATTCACAAACAACTTCATTTCATTAAGTACAGTCATATTGCTGTAGATTTCCTTTTATAAGCTGATTTTACAAATATTGGGGGAGGGGTGTTTTCTAGCACCAGCAGAAATCAGAACTTTGTATACTGTGTTTTGTTAATGAATAGCGGCATGTTCCAGCAGTAAGGCCAAGGAAAAACCACAGAAACCACTGAGGGTAAATTAGAAAGTTTGTCTCACGTTGAGCAAACAATGAACATAGTTATTTGAAAATTGTATTTCAAATAAAATGGTTACTGATGGAATACAGATTTTGGATACATTTCTATGTGTTCTTTTCTTAATTCCTTTTCAATTCTGTAAGACTTTGTGGTACTATACTCAGCAAGATTCCTTTTTAGTTCTTGAATTGTAATTCAACTTTTTCATGTACAGAAAGAAATTGGTAGAAGTTATGACAGTTGCTTCATGGAAACTCACATAGACTTTGAAATGTTCACCCTGCTGATTCAAAAAGTGAAAACATGTGCCATTTTTTCATATGTTTTGGCATTTTAAAGAATCTTCTCAATACTTCATTCCACTCTGCTCTCACCTAAAAACTTTTCTAGATTGCTGGAAATCTCAGGAGGAGATTGAGCGAAACAGTGAGCCACATCTTAGCAAAAAGAATAAATCCTATGGAGAAAAACAATGCCTTCTTTCACTTTGTGTATATCATGACACAGATCTAAAATATATCAATACTGTAACATCAGGACTGCTGCACAGGACATCAATGACAGGTCAAAAAGACAGGACATCAATGACAGGTCACAGGACATCAATGACAGGTCAAAAATTTTGAAGAAATTTTGAATATGATTAGGCTGGGGGATAGATACAAGATAGGTGCAAGATTGTGTTGTTTTCCTTAGCTGGTGTATATTTCAATGCTTATATTTGTGATAGGGATTGCTTTTAACTTATTTTAAAATTGCTAGACTCTTCTTCCTCTCCCTCTGTTCTGATCAAGGCTTACTGAGACACTAACAAACACTAACATTAGTCTCAAAACCCTTTTTTCTTTATTTCAACGGCTGTGAATTTTACTCATTCACAGCCCATAATGAGTCTTAAACAGTTTGTAAATAGTCCCATGGAAGTCTGCCAAAGTCCTTCAGGATAAGTCTGATAAGCACCCACCTTTATCTTCCTTGAAATGCTGCCAACAACTAAATTTCCTATTAGTTATACAAAGCCAACCAGAGCACAACTTCAACACAGAGCTTCAGATTTCAAACCAGTACAAAGTTGCTTCCTGCAAAGGTTCATATCCCTTTGCTCCTGCTTTATGTCTTATGGGAGGGCCAATCACTTCCAAGCCTTACTCCCAGAGTTGCCCCTTTTTTCTATTCTTGCCTTCTGACAGCTCTGCACACGCATGCACTGGGAACAGGTTCCCCTTGTTCTTCTGCCGTGCTGCTGTCAGATTTTGGAGGCTCCAGAGTTAGCACATGGCCATCTCTGTATTGGACACAGAACCCTCATCCGAGTCCTCCCCAGACTCCTGGACTGGCCCATGTTCCTCCCCACTGTCTAACTCTGCTGCCTTCTCCACAGGCTGCCACTGTACACTCACTTCCTCCTCTTCCTTTTCTTCTTCTCTTCTTCTTCCTCCATTTCCATTCTACTCCACTTCTGGTATCAAAGGAAATACAAAGTTCTGGCTCTTACTCTTCTGGTGGCCTCAACCACTGTTAATTGATGTTGTTGTAATATATCTTCGATATCATCTCTCCATCTTCTCTTGGGTCTGTCTTGTATTCTTTGACCTCCTCCTCTTTTTCTATATGCCTTGTATGGAATCCCACAACATCCTCTCCAAGTGAGCAAACCACTTTATTTGTTGTTTTTGTATGTAATATAAGATTGGTTCTATGCCAATTCTTTTTCTTGTGGTCTCATTTCTGATTTTATCTTTTTTGGTCCCACCAGCTACTTTCCTCAAACATCTCATTTCATGGTATTTTATTTGTTTTGTTGTAACTGTCCATGTTTGGCACTGGTATCACAGGGTGGGGGTGAATATGCTTTGTATGAAAAGTTTTTTTGTGCCAATTGGTACTGTCTTATGTTGTAGGAATGGAGCAAACTGTCCTAATATTTGGCTTGCCTTACTCCATTGTATGTTAATCTCATCGTACATTTTACCATCTTCTCTGAGTGTTATTCCTCAATATTTGAACTTTGATACTTGTTTTATGCTTGTTCCTTCTATTATTATGTTTAGGTTATGTGGTTTTCCTTCCAATTGCCATTATTTCTATTTTTTCTTTGCTGATTTTCATATTATTTGTCTGGCATTCTTAGTTCATCACCATAAGATGTTGTTGCAGTTTCTATCAATGCCTGATTGTCTGCAAAGAGTAATTTGTTGATATTATTTCTATTCTTGGATTTGGCTTCTTTGCTCATGCAACCCATTTGCTCTTCAGCGAGTTGTGGTTCTTAATTTACTTCTATTATCTTGGCATACATTTTCCCGTACAAATTGAATGAATAAATGTATGAATGAATATATGAACATGCTGAAGATTAAATAATTAGTCAAGCAAGAACTGTGTTAGTACTTGAAACCACAAGTTAATGAAGCTGAGAGATATACCATCGTTGGCAGGACAAGATCAAGTGTATTTTCATAAGTTTGGGAGGACATCTAATAATATGACTCAGAATGGTAGTTTAAAAAGCATCTTTGCTGTGAAGATGTAGTCTGACTAGGTGGTTAATGACACAGTGGTGGAGGAGGTAAGATTCTGAGACCTAGCAGAAATCCAAATTTGAATCTGAGCTGAAGAGTAACCCGCATAGTAATTTCCCTTCCATTCAAATTCAAGGTTGATAAATTATAAAAGAGATAACATGATAGAATATTTATTAAACATGTTAACAGAAGAAAATAAAACAGGCAACAGCAGAAATAAATATCCAGATAGCTGCCTGTATTTTGAAGCCTAATATATGCTGTAATCGTAGTAATAAAAAAAGATATAACTGTAGACATTTGTAAATCCTGCATTCCAGAATCTACTTTTGTGCCAAATGCAACCTATTTCATACAGGAAGCTATTTGTCAAATTTGAAAGAAAACTGGCAGTCTTTCATCTTTCTGTTCTAAATGCCAATATTTCTATTACCTTCTAAAGATAGCTGACAGTATCTTGAAGTTCTCCTTCACTGAAACCAGAATGCTCAAAAGGTGTAACTGTTAATATTCAGAATATTTCTTACTACAATACTACATTTAATATATATATAAATTAACATACTGGTGGTGAGTATCTCAATTATTAATTAGTATTGGTTTTAATTTAATATTAATGTTAATTACCCATATTAATATTAAGGATTAATATTATTATGCTTGGTATAAGTGTTTGCATGAAATATCTTTTAAGAATTAGGACTCTAGAAAAAGTACAGAAAAGAGCAACTAGGATGATTAGGGGACTGGAGACTAAAACTTATGAAGAATGGTTACAGAGACTGGGCATGGCTAGTCCAGTGAAGAGAAGGACCAGGGGAGACATGATAGCAATGTTCCAATACTTGAGGGGCTGCCACAGAGAGGAAGAGGTCAAGCTATTGTCCAAGGCACCTGAAAGACAGACAAGGAATAATTAATTGAAATTGATCAAGGAGAGATTCAACCTAGGAATAAGAAGAAATTTTCTGACAGTGAGAACAATCAACCAACAATCAACTTGCCTGAGGAAGTTGTGAGAGCTTCATCACTGGAGGCTTTCAAGAAGAGGTTGGACTGCCATTTGTCAGAAATGATGTAGGGTATCCTGCTTGGACGGGGGAGGGGGGTTTGGACTAGATGACCTACAAGGTCTCTTCCAACTCTGTTAATTTGTTAAGATCTGTTAAGAGTCTGTTACTATGATGAACACCTGGAGGAGCAGTGGGAGAAAGAGTTAACAAAACAGAGCTTTCCAGGAGAGAGGCCCAGATTAAGAAATTGTGCAACTCTGAGCTGAATGGGAAAGGAGGAAGTTCAGGGTAGCTGTTCTGTTCGGAAAAATGCGAGGTAGACCGGGTTCCAACAAACAAATGTCTTTATTTGTTAACAACAAGTAAAACGGAACATTGGCTCAAGCCGTGGCAGCCCTTTTATAGCGGCTTGCCTGCCGGCTTGTAGCCAATGACAGTAGTTTAATCTTTCCGCCTTTAAGCGGCTTCTTGGATTGGTTCCTAGTGAACCAATCCCTATACTGGCTTTCTTAGCCAATCAGAATAGCGAATTAGGAGTCTACTATTTTCATACAGAACAGTAACCACACCCTAGAATCTCTCAGCTAATATCTCTTGGAAGGTTAAACCTCTAGTTTGACAAGATTCTGTCCATTAAGTGTAAACAAATAAAGGATTGAACTTGATTGGATTTTGTTGTGTTGTTTTTGGGCCTAGGCCTGACAGTTACTTCCATAATAATGCCATACTATGCATTCTTTTGGCAGACTTATATATATTGCATGGTTAATCATGTGTATGTAGTAGTTAAATGCTTAGAATTTTTATTTTGTAAAAAAATATGATTTAATAAGACTAAATCAATGCCCTGTGATATTTATTAGAATTCTCAAGCAACATCTTTTTAGAAAGAGAAAACAAATAGTAGTAAATATACAAGAGGAGTGTGGCTTTAATCAGATATTAACTTTAGAAAAAAATAAATTGCTTCAATGAGAAAGATTGCCTTTTATCCATTCCAGCTATGGCTGTTCCTGGAATATCCTAGTCATAGCAATTCCTGCCATTGCTATTTACTATTATTATTATTATTATTTTCATATACCACCACCTTGAATTATTCCTTCTAATAATTTTCACCAAAAATAATTGAAAAGAAATAAGAACAACTGAATACTAGAGCACAAGCAACTCGGGAGTAAGAATGCAACATAATGGCCCCTCCCTTCAGGGAATATAAGCCTGGTTTCAAAGGCTTTTTGCTTTTGAAGAAATCAAAAATGTTCAAAGGATCCAGCATTGTGTGTAGAGATTCTGGCTTATCTGAAGAATTCTGTCAAGGCTTTTGTAGTTGGACTAATTGGCTGCAAGCCATCTTTTAACTACAGAGAAGTTTATTTGTAGATTAAAGCTGTGAAGGTTTGAGTTACTAAGTTTGCTTGAGATTTTCTTGCTGGTAACAGGGTTGGGTCAGAACACCTTGATACTGTCCCTCTGTTGATGCAGCCTAGAACTGCATTGGCTTTTTTGGCACCTGCAATATGCTGCTGGCACACATTTAAGTGGTTCTCCACTAGGACTTCTAGACCCCTCTCTCAGTTACTACAATTGAGCCAGGTACCATGTATTCTACACCTGTGCCTTTGGCATAAGGCACCTGTGCCTTTATTTTTTCTTGCCTAAGTGTAAAACCTTACTTTTCACACCACCGAATTGCATTTTTACAAATACATTTAAAATACAAGTACACATACAAATATAAATACAAAGCATTCCAGAGTCTGGGACCTTCTGCCATTTTACTTTCTTTTCTGCTAATATGTCTTGGAGATCGTTTTTGAAGTCTTGGGTCACAAAGATTGGTGTGTGGTGATCTGAGTACACTGGTTAGTGTACACTGTTACACTGTTACACTGAGTACACTGTTTTTTTCTCTGTTTAGTTATGGTTAGCTCCAAGCTTTTTAAGCAACTACTACCAAGTCCGTTTGATGAGTTAATCTTTTTTCTGCCTGATCCAGTTTCATATTTTACTTTTCAAATGTGCACTATAATCTCAACTCTTTTGGCAAGCTTAATCTCCATATTGAGTTACAGGAAGATTCTCATTGACCTATCAAAAAACTGACATATAAATCCAAAACATAATAGTTTAATTGCTAAACTGAAGAGTTCTAATCCATATTAGGACAATATTTACTGATACAAAATGAGGTAATATATGTCTATTAAATTCTGTTCCATGGAACTATGCTGTTGGGAAAAATAAGTTAGTAAGCCCAAGATTTTGTCAGCTAAAACTTGGATCATTTTGTGCTTACTATGATAAGTTTGCTATTTCATAGAATGAAAGAGCTTTTATTTGGCTCTACTGGGGTGGTCAGAGTTTGACATATAAGAATCTTGTTCACGCTCCATATTTGGATCAAATTCAATTCCTGTCATTTATATTCTGAATGAGCTCCTTGAAGGTATGCAAGCAACCAACTGCAAGTTAGACCTCCATCTATGTTGGCCAGCAGAAGTCATCTGGGAAAAACTTTATTCTCTACTAGCTAGGAATACTGTGTCCTTGAGTAATAAAACCATGTGCCAAAATACCTGGAATATCACATTAAAACCTGTCAGGTTCCATTCTCACTAGATAAAAGAAAATTAACAAGTTTTAAAACAGCATTTATTTCTCATCCTGTGATCATTAAGGATAAGAAGTTATTTTCAAAAAGAGACCTTTCAAAGGTTGGCCTTAAACTCCATTCACAGGATATATTTTTTCATTCATATAATTGTCTGGTTCTGTTGTAACTATTACAGGTAGTCCTTGATTTGTTCATTTTATGACCATTCAAACAGCACTGAGAAAAATAACATGTGACCATTTTTCACACTTACGATTGTTGTAGCAACCCCATGGTCATTTGATTTACATTCAGATGTTTGACAATTGGTTCATATTTATTATAAAATCCCATATTTATGGGATAAATCTAACATTTTCAATTTTCAAATCAGTGAATAAAATTACTTTAGGTGTGATATGTTGACAAATGTTTGAGAAGAAATTTGGAGCAAAGTCAGGCAATCCAGATATCTGTCTGATTTTTGAATTTAGCCATGATTACTAAAAATAATGGAAGTTGCTTCAAAATGCCATTTTAATCAATAAGGTTAACAACAGTATTCAGACTTGCATTAGCTGTTACCTTGCAATGCAAACTATCTACTGTAAAGTGATATCCAAAACATCTGAAAGATATCAAGCTGGCTATCTTAGATACAAAAAAATAATGATCACTTTTGACTGTAAAATAGTAGCAGATAAAATTAGGACAATTTGAATGGTGAATCTATTTTGGTTCCTTTCACCTGGAAATGATCCTAGGAATATATCAATGCTGAATTATATAATACTGCCTTCATAAAATTACCCATTTATAAAGTGATTTTTCTTATTAGAGCCTTTAATTGGACAACTGTAAATAGTAATCACTTGTAGCTTAATATGTACAATACATGTCATGTGTAGAACATGCTTGTTTTTAAAGTGTAATTAATCTATTAATTTTCATTGATCTAATAAGGCAATAAATTTTCTCATGAGTTGCTGCTTCTTTACTCAAGCATTATTTCTAGTGATATTAAGAACTGTTTTACTTTTTTAGTTGCAAGTAAAATGTGGTACAAATTGTTTCATAAAATATGGAGAAGGAAAGTTATACAACTGGGTGGCTTTTCTATTGACCAACTGTGATAATATAAATTGATTTCAACAGAGTTACAGACAGATGTTAATCTGAAAAATAAAATTCTGGTATGTAGTACTACTGGAAGAAAAAGAATGGCAGAATAGTTTAATAAATTAATTATAATTTGTTTGCTTTATTGTTGTCTATAAGGTGTCTTACTTTGAGATTTCTCTTTACTTTTCTTCTCAAAGCAACAACCTTTACTCGAACCAAACTACAACCCAAAACATCTAAGTCTCATAAAACTATTATTTTATTAATTTGTTTAATGAAAATATTATGAATAATATTTTCAAATAAAGCAAAATGATGGTATTAATTGCAGCAAGTAAAAATTAGGTAGTTCCCATACTAGAAGCATGGAAGTGCTAACTTAAAGTTGTATTTCCTTTTAAGTTGCTATTTTTTTCTGTCTTACAAAAAAACTTCTTTAAAGGATTGCTCAAATAAATATGAAAATATCCTCAGTACAATAATTATTTCTACCTGCTCAAGTCTCACTGTTTAAGGAATCTCAGCCAAACATATGTAATATATCTCAGAACAAATAACTAAAGAATCAACCAGCAAAAAAAGTCATATGTATGTTTAATTATAATTCAAGAGCCTTGTGGATTCTGAACTCTGGAAAGCTAGAACTCTGCAAATAAACTGGGTCTTTTTTCTCTTTTTTCACCAATATTCTGCAGTTTGCTATGTGCATTCCTTTCTAATGAAATCTGGAATTCTAGTTTTCTTCCCTTTCTTATTTTTAAGACAAACATTTCAGCCTGATTCTTCCAAGCCTTCTGCTTCATTTAGTTTCTGAAAAAAACCACTTCCCATCAACCACAGCCTGACACTAAGCAAAAATAAGGATGGATTTAATACACTATCTTCATTCATCATTTTTATGGTTTAATCCTATTCTGAATGTTCTGTCCACAATAAGCAGAAACATGTTATGATGGAGGTTGTCCAGATTTTTTTTTTTTACCAAGACAAAATTGCTTGTCTAAAAAAAATTAAGTTTGGTTTTAGAGTTCAAAGAGAAATGTCTGTGAAAAGCAGGGTGAAGCATTCTTTTTTTAATGGAAGATAGTTGTTCATATTACATCACTGAATTATATATTACATTATGCTACTTTGTCATCTCACCAGTTTCTAATTCTCTCTATATATAATAAATACTAATTATTAGGAAGCCAGTATGCTGCAAGCAGAATAGTCATCTCTAGAATCTTTATTTATGAAACTGCAGCTGACCCTCTATGCAAATCACTCCTTGCTACACTTATCATACTGGTGGAAGCCTTTTTATACTTATTCACTTAACTATCCATAAGATCTCAAGAAAGTTTCAAGAAGTCACATGGAGCCTACAAGTAGCTGCAGCAGATTTATGGCTCAGATTATTTACAGAGATCTACTAACTTCTCAGATTTGTCAAGTTGGTATATTGATGTGGAAAAAGGAATAAGGTAGTCCTTGGTTAGCAGCCCGAATTGGGACTGGAAACATTTTTAAAGCCCACTGAATAAAACTGACTAAATAAAGCCTTATTACATTTAGAGCCACGGTGGTGCAGTGGTTAGAATGGAGTATTGCAGGCTAACTCTGCCGAGTGCCAGCAGTTTGAGGACCTGGATTGTTGGGGGACAATAAGCTGACTTTGTAAACCACTTAGGGCTGTAAAGCACTTTGAAGTGGTATATAAATCTAAGTGCTACTGCTATTAAGCAAAGCAGTCGCTGACTGAAATTGCTACTGTGTGTATGGTATTACTTCAGCTTTGCTTTGCTGAAAGCAAGCCCCGAAAGGTCATAAATGGGAGAATTGATCACAAAGTTCTTTTTCCATCACCATCATAACTGTGAATGATGATTACATGAGGCAGTCAGTAAATCAGGAACAATTGTAATTTACAGAATATTCTCTACTTTGTAAATCAGAACTAAGGAACCCTTGAAAACTTGGTATAACTTTCTTAAGCATTCCTGCCTCCTAAACCCTGGAGAGTGTTCTGGACTATGTGCCACCTTTCCCCCCCACTATTCGTAGCATTCAGTACTATCTTCTCTCCTTTATAAGATTCCAGAACCTCTGCTCATTTAGTTCTTGTTAAATGTCATTGTCAAGATGTTTGAAATTCCATAACTCAATGATTTTTTTTAAAGAGGCATTCACAATGAATTATCTCTCACCAGAATTCAATCCCCAGAGTCATTACTATTGCAAAAGCTCTCTAGAATATCTATTGACATTAATACAGAGGTATGGTTGTGAAAACAACTTGGATAGCTGTTTTGCAAAATCACTAAACCACTCTTCCAAACTGACTGCTCTAAGCCTCAAGGTACCATCTCTTCTAAAAGGCTCAGTGTGACTAATGGATAATACTTTACTCATTATCTGCTTGTATTTATCTGTATCTTAAATAATTTTGGGGATATTTTTATACTTTATATGTTTATAGTACATATTGCTATCTAAATACAAGAGATACATTCTTTGTGTCTGAATCTCATATTCATTTTTAGCCTTAAACCAAAATAAGTGTGTCATAATATTCTATTTGGCTTATTAAACATATGCTAAAGAATTCTATTATTGTGGTGGTTAGCAAAAATGTTATTTTTTGGAACACAAAAAAAAACCATCTTGAACAGTTGCTATAAATGATTTATTAATCAAATTTATCTCACAGAAAACAACTGTGGGTGGCATTAGTCTATGAAGAGCTTGATTCCTAAATTGCAATATAAGTCAGCTAGTTTCTTGGTGGAAGTTTAATCTGGTATATCTACACCAGCTAAAAATAAAACACAGATTAACAATGTAAATTAAAAAGCCAGTTTGTATTAATGCTTTTTTAATTGTATACATTAGCCTACATTGGGACTGTTTTGTTTCAACAGCCTATCGAAAATATTTCAATAGTTATATAGGAATAAAAATAAAATAAAATTTCCTTCAATTGAGCTTGATGGGACTTGATAGTGTCTTCTTTCAGATTATTTTTTCAATTGGTAGTCAGTCTAGCCTGCAGTTCTATACTTCCCAAATAGACCCTCCTATCAAAGTACTAATAAGGACTGCTTTTTTAGCTTTCTTGAGAAGTCAAGGTCATGTACATGCTGCCATCTGGCTGCTATAGCTTATACAAAACTTCATTGAAATACACTATGGTAAAAAAAAAAAAATGTGGTTGATATTCAAATTAAATACAGGCGGACCAATGCTTCCCAATGCTTCTCTTCCCTTACTTTAGATTAAGCAGCCCACAGATGAAGTCAGGAAAATTTCCTATCTGGATCAAGCAAAAAATGTAGTTAAAAATCAGAGGGTCTCTTCTGCGTGTATTAGAATTCATTCATTTTCATTCAAAGGAACAATTGTTCTGCATTATAAACAAGAATTTGTGGGTGGTGGAAGAGGTTCATGTTAAAAGCTGCTACTTCAAGATGGCCTCATATTGAATTTCATAAAATGTTCCATGATTTTATTATTACTGGTATGTCTTTTACCTGTAAAAAGAGCAATATTCCTTCCCCTCCTAAAATATTCAGTAAAATATAGAGAAAAATATAAAACATATATTAAAAAGCCTCATTCCAATGTGTACCTAGTGATATCACATTCCTGCTTTTCTTGGTTTGCTACTGATCACCAGAAATTCCAATTTCTCCTTATCAGGGATTTATTCAAGAATTAGAAGAAATCAGATTCATATATTTTTCTTGGCTTAAGAAACAGCAATATACAGTATATTATAGAAAATGAAATATAAAATGCAGAACAACAGGTTGTACATGGAGAACTCAGTGAGAAAATTGTGGCAGACAACATTTGAACAACCAGATGCAAACCATTATTTAGAAGAAACATCAGAATCACACGGCTGTGATCAGAGATATAGGCTTATGGGGTTTTATTACCAATCTTAAATTCATTACTCTGGGCAGGCAGAAATGTTTTACATCAGAGAAAAACACATGTTTAACATTAAAGGGGGGAAGCATATAAATAATTCACATTATACCATGGGTGCCACATAGTCTGCCAGTCACAACACAATGGTGGTTTTCATCTGAGATTAATCATTTAAATTGCCTAAATAAAATATACCAACCACCTTCTGTGTGATGGAAATGGAGTTTGAAGTAAGTACTTCATGAGCTGAGGCTAAGCTTATCAAAATAAACCATTGTTTAAGCTCTATAATTCATTTTAGGTTTAAAAAGAACCCTACAATACCAAAAAGGTAAGTGATTGATCATGACGGGGGGGGGGGGGAGAGGCTTTGGGACTAACAGGGTGAGGAACTAGCCCTGAGGTCTTCAAGGATCCTCAGGGACTGGAATGAGAGCAAGAGGTGCCTCAGGGGGACATTTAAAGACCAGTGCAGTCACTAAAGGCTAGGTCCCACTGGCCGACGGACGCAAAACGTATGTATAAAGGACACAGCGGACGAGCAAAATTTCGGGGGTGGCTCCATCCATTGTCAGCCGCTCCAAATAGTGGTGACAATTTGCATAAACAGAACGGAAAAGAACGGACGTGGGTAGTATGTAGTGGGGATGTTAAACGGATGCTCATAGGAAGCCTAGAGGATGAAAGCGGATGGAAGCGGATGACACCTCTGAAGGGGTTCCGGGGGAGAATTTCGGACGCATAGCGGATGAAGCGGATGCATCACGTATGCCTAAAGAAAAGAAAGGGGATGCCGCGTAGATGTATATCAGATGCAAATGCATCATTTCTATTTCTGTGCTACTAACAATGTATAGATGTTCCATGTACCCTTTCTTTCCTCCCTCTTTCCGTTTTCAGCTGCAGCGGATGTGAGTTGTGAGGATGGCCAGAGGATGCAGAAAGGATACAGCGGATGTTTAACGGATGATAAACGGACATAGAACGTTTGTTGCTCATATGTCATGGATTTACATCGTACACGGCGGTAAGTTCATCCGTTCACAAAGTTTTTTGCAGCTCAAAACTTCTTACGCAGATGAAATCGCAGTGGACGGATGCTCGACAGATAGAACGTATGAAACACATATGCAATGAGTACACAATGGATGCATAGCGTTTTCCAACGGATGGCAAGCTTTTTTTGAACATTTTACATCCTCTTTGCATCCGTAAGTGCAGTGGGACAGGGCCTTAAAGGACCTTGGCAAGAGCAGGGATGGGGTTGTTGAGATGATTACACGAGCACCTCACTTAACAACTGTCACAAATAACGATGGTAATGGGCAGGCTCTATTACAGGGGAGCTTCAGAAATGTCCTCAAGAGAATGAGAAAAGGATATTCAACAAAAATGTTTTTATTAGCATCCATATGACATTTGGACTTATAAGCAAATGATAAACTGGAAACCGAAACTCCTATTTTGCGCAGTGTCATCTTTTACGATGTGTCATTTGTATCAAGAGAACATAAGGCAGAAACAAAACAAACCCTCTGTTCTTCATGGTTTAACCTTTGTAGGTACTTCCATGACACTTTTCATATTTCATTACATATCTGTAGAGCTTGCTTTAACATCAGAACTGTTTCAGAATCCTGCAAATAAGGATCTTCTGCCAAATCTCCAGCCATCGGAGGAATTAAAGGAATTTGCTTCTCCTTCTTGGGCCAATCAACAAGAAAAATATCCAACCCCTAAATATTTTTTTTGCTAGGGATAATACAACTAACAACCACTCAAATATACAAATAATATAATATAGGTTCAAGTATAAGCAATAGTAATTTTCTGAACAAAATCGAGTACATCTTGTTGTATCCTCAAGGGAGGTTTGCTCAGAACAGGCAGTTCATTCACAACAAATGGATCAGTTTCCTTAAAGGTACTGAGCATTTAAAAAGCACATCCATATTGAAACAAATCAACTTTTCCCACCATTATTGACAAAATACGCAGTTCAACAGCTATCTCTCCAAAAACCTCATATAGCAGGTTTCTTTATGCATGGACCTTGTTCACAACTGCATAATTCCTCCTTCTGGGTTGAATTCTGGATTCCTCCTGTCACATTCCTCTTTGTGAACTGGATTCACTTCTCTCTGTCTTGGCCCCTCAAGCCCCTATCTTCTCTCACCAGAACTGGAGGTTGAATTCTACACCAACAAAATGTTCAGTCTCCCTCCTGCTCTTCATTGGCCAATCTGCTAACCCAATAATTCTGAATTCTTTGTGCTTGTTCCTCCTCCTCATTAGTGGATTTCCAACTGGGCTGCTTCAGGAAAGAACGCTTAATACTTTCTTTTTTCTTTTTTTTTATTCATAAGTAGTTTTACTCACTTAAATGAAAGTTTTGTTTCTTATTTCCCTTTATTTTCTTAGGCTGTCTCTTTTAAGTTTTTCTTCTTTTTTTCTTTTCCTCCTTTCCTAGCCCTTGATTCCTAAGCTAAACTTCCGGTGCCCTTCTTTCTTCACTGAGCATGGGTGTCTTGCTCCATAGCTTTTCATATTTTTCCCTGCTCTTTTGAGATATTTTTCCCTCAGAGTAGACGAATTTCTGTTCTAGATGTCCTCAATAGGATCCCCCTTCCGTCTTTCTGACTTCTTCCAGTTATATGCATCAAATCCCAGCACCAAGTTATCTTCCTTACTTTTCTTGCCAGCTTGTCTCCAGATTTACTTTGTTTCCACTGTATAATAACTAGCTGGATACTATATTAGGGTTTAAATTGAATTCCATTAGAAATATAGTACATTTATTGTTACCTTTCACTAAAAAAAAATGATGGAGGTACCAGACTGCCTATAAAAAATTTTTTAGACAGCATTGTCAGCTTTTCTGTTAAAAATAGAAACAATAACTATGTTAAAGGCTGTATGATTGTGCTGCCAAAATTTTCTTAAAATGTTATTCATGAAAGAGAACCAGGGAGACCAAAACCCTGGTTTTGTTCCCAACTTCTCAGCCTTAATACCTTTCATCATTAATCAGTATATTGATGTATGGATGTTCAGAATAGGAAACCTATATATAGATACTTCTTTATTTCTTGGATCCTGGAATGTGAAAGTAATTTCAATTCTTGCAAATGTTTTTTGTGGAAATCTATACCCGTAGACTTCATATATTGCAACTTAATGAACAGCTACTTAAATAAAACCAAAGGAAGCTTTAGTTTTAACATGGCTTCAATATTGCCTTCTCACTGTTCCTTTCTAAACCATGTATACTAAACCATGTCATGTAAATAAGACCAATATTATTTTGAGCTCAAATGCTTTTAAGAGATGCTTTTATTTGAAGGAAAGAAAAATGAAGTGTAAAGAAGATCAGCCCTGGATTCTGAAAACTGGAAATTTCAGTTGATAACTTAGCAGGAATCAGTCCTAGTAATGAAGTAGAGTATACCATATTTTAGCATTATACAACATTATATATAATGGCATTATATCTTAATTATATCATAGATCAGGTAAGAAAGGAATATATTTTTTTCTATGTTGGTCTATGACCAGAATAACAATTTGATTTGATTAGCTTTCTTTTTTAGATTAACTACAGAATTTTCTTATGTGAAAAATTGTCTTTTTAATCTTTTACATGAGAACAAATTTGATTTTGAAATTTTGGCATGCACTCACCAAATTATCTAAACAAAGCCATCTGTTTTGAAAAGTTGATTTTTTTGAGGTTTTTTAATACCATTGTTTTTGAAACCAATCAATTATGTTAAATTGCCTAAGAAAAAAGTTAACCTCTGTTTTTTACTACAGTTTTTTCTATGGCTGTTCAAATTTGTTTTATTTATAAATAAAAATGTTCTTTTTAGAGACCATTTGAACCATTAAAACCATTCATTTTATTTGTGACATAGAAATATTGCTGATATAACTCCTTTTGCTAGCACAAATGCAAATAAATGTATAGATTTGGAAATCATCACCAAATGTTATTTCTTAGAAATATAAACACATGCTTTGAATGTAAATATACTCAGTAATAAAACAGAAGTATTTGTTGACTTCTTATAAGCATTTTAAAGAAATATTAATTCAACGTCATCCCATTAGTGTTTGTAGATACATTTAAGATACAATTCAATTTTAATCCCTGAGAAACTTAGTTTGTTTCTTGAATAGACAATATATAAATACAAGAGTGGAATAAAAATAAGGGGAAAGGGGGAAAAAAGAAATCAAGAACAGATGGCTGCTATTTGTAAGAAGTTTATAGTAAATGAAGCCATCTTGTGGAAAACAGTAGAACAGCAAACGAAGCAAATGCATTACAATGCAAGTGAATTTAAACATACAGCAGTTTTAAATACAAGAAAGAATCACCTTCAAACTGCTTTACTCTCCATGTTTTTGCAAGAGAAAGAGAAAAAATTGTCATCCCATATTTACAAAACTTAATCAAAACTATTGGAATTCTAACACATCAACAATGCTAACCACAGGTTGGCTTATGAGCTTTAAACTAACTGCAGCACTGCAAAGCAAATGAATCAAAATTGGGTTGTATTTTGTAGGGAAGGAAAAGGAATCCACATATCTGACAGATACCTCATCCCCCATTGTTTCATATTCCGTTTTCCTGAGTTCTGAGGTGATTAGGTATGGCTATTTTTCCAAGAAAAGGAGTATAGGTAAATAATTATACTGACATTACCTATTCCTGAAGGGGAAATGCTTATCTTCCTTAGATTCTGGATAGAGCAGAATTGAAACTCTTCCTTGCGCAACATGATTTGGCTTAACCATTTTGAGTGCTTGATTCTAGATCACATGGAGTAATCAAAAATTGAAGGATTTTTATGTTACGGAAAGTAACAGAGCAGGGTCTTCAGAGAATAATTTAACTGCAACAAATAGCATAAGGCTGAGATCTATATCCAAGAATCAGCACTTAGTAATTTTTAACAGTCTAAGGCAGGAGTGTCAAACTTGCAGCTCACGAGCCAAATGTGTCACATGCTGGCCACCCCCAGTTTAGCAAAAGGGGAAAAAAGTCACTATATATGACGATGACGTGGCAATACGAATTTGACACCGCTGGTCTAAAGCTAAGAAACCAAAGAGATCAGTGTTTCTCAACCTCAGCCACTTTAAGATGTGGACTTCAGTTCCTAGAATTTCCCAGGCCACATGTAGAATTCTGGTAGTTGAAGTCAACACATTTTAAAGTGCTAAGATTGAGAAACACTGAGACAGAGATCCAGGAGATTGGAGCAGATGTAAAATTATTATAATTGAGCAGGTAACATTGACAAGTTTTTTTTAACCCTCTTACTCAGCTGTGGCCAACTTACCTTCTGTTTCCCTAAAAAAACATTTTATGCCCAAATGTATTTTCATTAGGTACCTGTTTCATCCAGGCTCCCAAATCAACACCCACTAAGGACATTTTATTCAGGGATTGTATGAATTACTTAACATGCTTTAACAATTAACATTGGATATGTTAAAGGAGATTTTTTAATTGATAGGATGATAGTTTAAAATTAATATTGTGCTGATTAGTATCACTAGGAACTGCATGTTAATTTGACTTTAACAAGGTAGTAATACTTTTAAAATGATGCAAAGTATTCAGACAGCTAGAACTAAGCTTACATTACTCTTAAAAAGTTCACTCAAATTTTAAAATTGTACTCAGCTTTATACTTGTCTACTTGTGCTTTTCTTACTTTTCTTTTTTTTTTTAATGTTCAGTAGGAGAAAGAAAGAATCTCTTCTGAATCCTTATTCTCATTGGGGAAGATTGCTACACTTTTGAAAATGTTTAAAAGTCCCCAACTACCTATTCTTAATTGTTCATTAAATATACTTACTGAAACACTTGGTTATTTGAAGATAGATTGTGCATATTTGTCAACCAACAATGGATGTTTCAGATTCAACTTTGAACTTCAGGACTTCAAAAAGCTAGTCATAATTGACATTGTCTTCTTCTCCACAGTAAGAAATAGATGTAGCTACTGTACATCTATATGCCAACTAGACCAATACATCAATAACCTATTTATGAATATAATTTTTTCCATTTAAAACTTTTTTTAAAAAAAAACTATTTGTTTTTAAATAGCCAACCAACGCATTTTGCTTTCAAGCGGTTTTTAAAGTCCTGTTATGATGGCCAAAAATAATTGCTATTGTTTTGGCGTGATATTATTTTCTACTTCAGCTTAAATGTTGCAAGAGTTAGGAGGAAGGGTGGCTTTTTTTCCTGATTTTATAAAGTTATCTTTCATTGTAATGTGAAAAACACCGTTCAAAATGAGACTTGACTCCATCTTTTTACTGGTTTCACTCCTAGTAGTAATTGTCTATTGTTCAGATCTTGGTTCAGTGGTGGGATTCAAAAATTTTATTACCGGTTCTGTGGGTGTGGCTTGGTGGGTGTGGCAGGGGAAGGATACTGTAAAATCTCCAGTCAGAAGTGGCATTTGCCAGTTCTCCGGAATCACCCATCCTAGCTTGACTTCCAAAACAAAGCCTGAGAGAATATGATTGTCACATGATATTTAGCAAAGTGTAATTGTCACAAGATATTTTACTACTTGAGGTGAATGAGAAATCATGCGGCTTCATGCCATTGCAAAATAGCCATCAATTTTAGCATTTGAATCTTAATGCCTGCCAGTCTTTTGAAAAAGGCCAGATCAAAAAGCAAGCACAGAATTCCAGGAATACAGATAGTCATTGACTTATAACCACAACTGAGCCCCAAAATTTTGTTGCTAAGCAAGACATTTGTTGAGTTTTACCTCATTTTACAACTTTTCTTGCCACATTTGTTAAATGAATTGCTGCATTTGTTAAGTTAGGTACATGGTTGTTAAGTGAACCTGGCTTTCCCATTAACTTTGCTTGTCTGAAAGTCATAAAAGGTGTTTACATGACCCCAGGAAGCTGCAGTTGTCATAAATATGAACCAGTTGCCAAGTGTCTGAATTTTGATCATATGACCACTGGGATGTTGCAATGGTCTTAAGTCTGAAAAATGGTCATAAGTCACTTTTTTCAGTACTATAGTAACTTTGAATGGTCACTAAATGAACTGCTGGAAGTTGAGGACTACTCATACTGCTATATTGCTATAGGACAGTGTTCTTCAAACTTGGCATGCTAGTGGGGAATTCTGGGAGTTGAAGTCTGTGCATCTTAATGTTGTGAAGTTTGAAAATTATTGCTCAGGGCAGGGGTCCCCAAACTTGGTAACTTTGAGACTTGTGGACTTCAATTCCCAGAATTCCAGAATTCCAGGAGTTGGTCCACAAGTCTTAAAGTTACCAAGTTTGGAGATCTCTGGCTTAGGGTTTATGAACAGAATTCAGAAGTTCACTGCTGCTTTTTAAAGGCAACAAGATACAGGTGGGGCTGAATCTTTTTTCTGACACTTTCTACTTTCCCACTGGCTGAATAATTGATTCTACCACCCTCTTCTCAAGTCCACAGCTAAATTCCTCTACTGGAATGGAGATGTCTGTTCTCCACATCCTATTGCTACTTGCTCCTTTCTGCTATGGGAACAATTCACTGTTCATTAAAAACACACACACACACACAACATAGTCACCAGAAATGTGCCAAAGGGTCAGATCAAGACAAGTACATGTGTAATGCCTCTTGGAACACATGATCTGGGCATATGCCTCTTCTCCTAATTGCGTGATCAGGAGCCTCTTATTATGATGTCATCTTGTGATGAATTGGAAGAATATTCATAGCACAGACAGCTCAGCCGAAGAAGCACAGATGTAAACAGGATACCATCTTGTGAAGGTGAAAATTGTTGGGGGATTCAATTGGGAATGGCTGGGAGTTACTTCCTCCTTCAGAGGGTGAGTGATAGAGCCAATTGTTGTTGTTTTTTTAGTACTTCATGCCTACGAGTGAATGCATGTTCATGATTTCTCAAGAGCCTTAGAAAAACATTTCAAAACCATACTTGTAACAAAGCATAAGATAAAGAGATGCCTGCCCTAGTTACAAAACAAATATAAATAATATATCTCTTAGATGTATTATATCGTATCTTTATTCACTGTGTATAGTATTTGAAAACAAGCATAAAACTTTGCATGTTCTGTCTATATAACATCACGTGATCATATTCTCGAAAGACTAGCTTCACTGTACTTGTTTCTATCAAGAATATTTGAACAGTGGAGTACTGTAAAGAAATACAGGTCTCTTTTCTTCTGGTCAAATGAAGTCAGATTCCATTTTATGCTTTGAAGATTTTAGCATCGAAGGAATATATAGGCTAAAAATATAGTTGCAATTCTGAACAGCATGAACAGATACTTATAAATCATTATCTTTGTCTGAATTTTGCAACTCAAGTGCATTTACAAAATAATTTCAGACATTCAGCTGTTTTCAGCTATATTGTATGTCAGAGCAATACATCTTCTATAGATGTGACATCTGCTTAACTTAATAGAAGAAAAATGTGTTGAATGGAAATTCTGGTTTAAATTCAAACCGGCACCTTCCAATTTATCTTGTTTCATTTTTATAAGCTCCAAGATACACACATCCAGGAGACTAGGTACTGTATCAGGCATGCAGTCTTTGTAATTTCATTGCTCCTTTGGCTTGGGAGAGAGAAATCCTGCTGGAAATCTGACTTACGACTTAATCCTGCCAGAAAGCTCTGTTACTCAGCCAATTATATTGCTGGCATCTGCACAGAGTATTCATTCTATAGATGGTAATGATACTTCTAAAGACTTTGTAGTTCAAAGGGAAATTGAATTCAATCAGTTGGCTATGAGATTCTTGAGAAGATTAGCTTTGAAGGACTGGATGCACTTTTACCCCCAAACACTTTTAATCCAGGTTTTTAATGTTGGAATTCTGTGATCAAAAGTAACTCTTATACAGGCTGTGTGAAGGGAGTAGGGGAGATTAGTTTTAACTACAGCAGATTGGAAAAAAGATAGTAATACTCTAGTTGTATAGATAGATTCCATTCCTCTGTGTGCACTAAGCCACAACATTAAATTACATTTGTTTATGCAAAATATTTTTATCATGTTGTAGGGACTCAGTCCAATGTGGTTTGTAAATAGAAGATTAAGCTTTAGTGATTATGTAAATGAAGAAAATTTTAATTTTTGCAATACATTACAGTGAAAAATTAGCCTTGTTTATAGTGCTGGTGGCTTAAGAATAACAATCAATGAGCCATTCAGGGTTTACCTTTGTAGTGTATATATGTTTGTGTAATGATAAAGGTGTAGGACTGGAGAAATCCAAGTTCAAAACTATCTTCAATTTACCAAGATAGACAAATAATAGAACAACAAAATGCTAAAGAAGAACAATTTATCATAGGTGTTGGTTATATAAACATAACATCCCAAATACTTGAAAGAAATATATAAAAACATTCAGAAAACTTTGAAAATAAAATCTGAACATTAATAAAATATAATAAAATATTTTTATTAGGTATAATCCTAGAAAACCTAAATGAGAAATATCACAATTTACCAAGATAGATGTTGACAGCAGCAAGAACATATTTGGCAAAACATTGGAAAAACAGTCCTTACTGATAATACCAGACTGAAAGATTAAAATGGAAAAATATGCATCAATGTTATAATTGACAGTATATATCCGGTGTATATTATTACTATTAAACATCAAATCTGGAACATGGTTTCCAGAAAAAAAAGTTATGAGAACAGTATAAAAATCATTAGTTGAAAGATTCTTAAATAGATATTACCAATAATCTTCAACATTCAACATAAAATATATTATAAATATAAATAAATATTGAGGAAACAGAACTGAGAATTATGTCAGTATAGTTTTCTCATCATGTTTTTATTTATATTTTAGTTTAATTCATTCTATTATGTTACTATCTTTTCTTTCCCCTTGTATTCCACTATTCTAATAAAATATATTTTTTAAAAAAATCTAACTTCACTCATAGAAATTCATTGGAGGACTGTCACTCATTCAGCTCAATCTATTTCACCATGTTTTTGTTGGGAACTAAAGGAGGCTATGCCACTTTGAGCTCCAAAAGGAAATGTAGCATATAAATCGAACAAATACTGGCACTTCTTGTATCAGTCTGCCATTATTAGCAAAATAGAATTCTTTATTGGCCAAGTGTGATTGGACACACAAGGAATTTGTCTTTGGTGCATATACTCTCAGTGTACAGAAGAAGAAAAAAATGCATTCATCAAGAAACATAAGATACAACACTTAGTGATAGTCATAGGTTCCTAATAAACAATCAAATCATACTAGGAAACAAATATACAATATAAATTGTCAAGATATAAGCAAATGGTTATAGTCATAGTGGGAAGTGATAGGTAATAGGAAGGATGAGAAAAATAACAGTAATACAATCTTACCAAGCAGTTTGATAGTGTTGTGGGAATTAGTTGTTTAGTAGAGTGATAACATTCAGAAAAAAAATTGCCCTTGTGTTGCCTAGTTGTTCTGGTGTGAAGTGCTCTATAGCGTCATTTTGAGGGTAGAAGTTGAAACTATTTATGTCCAGGATGTGAGGGGTCTGTAGAGATTTTCACAGCCCTCTTTTTGATTTGTGCTGTATACAGGTCCTCAATGGAAGACAGCATAAAAACATGGTAGCATAAAAACATAAAATGAAAAATAACAACTGGGCTTTTTAAAACTATGACTATCAGGGAAGGATGGATTTTTCTTTTTCAAAACATTATTTGCATTTCTGAACATAAAAATTACATCCTTTTATTCTGCTGTTTCTTATCTAAGTAAGCAAACCACTAGCTAATTATTTGATTCTATTTCCTTGCATTCTCAAATTATTTACCCCTTTTCCTTGCATCTTCAAATCACATTGTTCCAATTATGTATATAATACATTTCTTAACTACAAGTCTAGGTGAATGAAAATGCGGAAATATTATCCAAGCCACATCTAGCAAAATTAAACTTGTTCCATTCATTAGTACTCCGAGCTCAACAAACAGTTGCAAGCAGGAGTTGGGTAGAAAGAACCCAAGATAATGTTTCATAAAGGAGAGACTTCCAGATGATAATTTTACTTGTCTTTGGTTTTCAAATCTCCTATATTTTCCTGCCCTATCCTTGAATATTTTTCTTATTATAAATTGTGTAAAAAATTGAGTATGTAACTAAGGGGAAAAGGGGTTTTTAATAATTTGAAAATGAAAATTTCCCTACAAGATGGAAATCAAATTATCTGTTACAGAACTAGTCCCAAAGATGCTTTTTCAAGAGGCAATTGGACTTTCTTTGTTTTTCCTTGAAAAAGCGAAGAAATTTCTTGGATAAGAAGTGTAACATCTTCAAGGAAAAATAAAGTCCAGTTGCCTCTTGAAAATGCACTTTTGGAATAACCATGACCTGGATGACTGAGAATCTCCACAGACATGTTGAAAAGCTAATATCCTGGATAAAGCAATAACTTCTAATAATAATATTTATTTCTCAAATACCACTTAGAAAAGTAACAATATTTCAAAACTAAAAGGAATCAGTTGGAAAGCTAGTTTTGTTTTATTGTATGTATGCAAATTTTCCTGAATGCCATATCTTTCTACCCCTGCCATTAGTTATTCCCTATGGCCAGTGTTTAGGGATAGAATTATTTTCACAAGTTGTCAATCCTTACAGGAGGGCCAGAATACCACAGGGATTCCAGGAGCACTCCTTTACAACCGATTGTGTGCTATCCACTCAGTGTTGACTCTTGGCAATCATACATATTTTCTCCAGAATAATCTTCCCCCATACTGGCCCTTCATATCTTCCAAGGTTCACCCATCATCTCGGTCACCTCTCATAAACACAGAGTGTTACCCAGAGTTTTATTTTCACACTTGCTTCAACCTCTGGACCATAACCTCTGGACATAATTGCTTCTTAAAGTCTTTCCTTATCCGGATATGAAATTCCTTTATATCAGCAATAGACTTTTTATAGTAACAGACTCCTAAAGCATTGTGTTAGAGAGCATGTAAGCAAAATGTCCTTATGTGAAGAAAATGCAATCAGATATTGTATGGAATAATATTCATCAGTTAAGAACCATTAATAATCTGGGATTATTTAACTTTTAGCAGAACACCTATCTATATGAAAATGGAGTAAGACTATGATTTGTTTCATGAAGACATACAAAACAGATGGTTCACATTCTGTCTCAGACTTCTCAGATTCTGGCTCAAATTCAGTTAGCAATTCAGAGTTGAATGATTCGATCCTATTAGTCTCCAGAGCTTCTTTGTCTCCTACTGGCAAACTACAGATTATCAGATAAGCGAGGCTGTTTTTATCATCTCCTTAGATAATTAATTTATGTTCGATTTCAGAGTAAGCCTGATCTCAGCAGAAGCTCCATTTTGTAACAGCCATGACATTTCATTAACTGGATTTTTATCTCCAAAGCGGTAAGCAAGGAAGTCATGCTGGAAAACTAGGAAAACCAGTTGATCTAGTAGTACTTTGGAGTGATAATAGAAGGAAATTAGCAAAGGGAAAATAAAGTGGAAGTGAAAAATGAAAACAGGCTTGATGAGCAAATGAGAGATAAAAATGTAACTTATTTTCAAAGTATCAAGCATTTAATTTAATCTTAAATTTGATATCTTATTCCAAAAGGGAAGGTCACAATAGAGTTAACGTTTCATGTTATTGTAAAAAGATATGTTCTTGGTAAATGTTTTGGTTCCCCTTTTACAATTTTCCTTATGAGGGGTACTCATTAGATATGCAAAAACTGGATACAGCTAAGCTATAACATGGAGTTAATTATATAGCAGTGTAAAACATCCACATTATAAACCACTGTTAGGAAAACTTTGAGGATAAGTGATGAATTACCAGTAAAAAGATCAACAAACAAACCAAATGATTGGAGCTGATACATAAAATGCAACACCTGAAAACAATTTTCAAATTGCTCTTTGCAATCAATGGATTTGTCCACAGTGAAACAGAAGCAAACAAAATTAAAAAATAAATGGGAATTCATCAGAACTTATTAGTAAAACAAATGGAGATCAACCTGTCATAAAACAGGTAGAATCTGACAGTAACAAAATGTACTACATCAAAGACAACAAATAAAAAATAGGTAGTCCTCAAATTACAACAGTTCATTTAGTTACCGTTTTAAGTTACAATGGCACTGAAAAAAATGACTTATGACCATTTTTCACACTTACAACCATTACAGCATCCTCATGGTCAAGTGATCAAAATTTGGATGTTTGGAAATTTACTCATATTTATGATGGTTGCAGTGTTATATGATCACCTTTTGCAATCTTTTGACAAGCAAAATCAACAGGGAGGACATATTCACTTAACAACCATGTTACTAACTTAACAACTGCAGTGATTCACTTAACAACTGTGGCAAGAAATGGAGCAAACTCACTTAACAAATGTTTCACTTAGCAACATAAATTTTGGGCTCAATTGTGGTCATAAGTCAAGGACTACCTGTAATTGGATATTTTTAGGGAAATATTTGTGAGGCAAAAAAGCATTGTTTAGTTTTTAACAACACTTTAACAAGACTATTATCGTAGCCTGTTGGAAAAAAAGTTTAATTATGCAAACATTGTTGACTAAATAGATCAGTTCTACTTTGCTACCCTGAGAGCAAAATGTGAGGTCATGTAGATTTGCCTGCTGAATTAAAAGTATCCACACTTCCAATTTAATTTTTAATTTTATGGACAAATTTTGAAGTATGGTAATAAAAAAAACACCAAGTTGTTATTTATTTTCAATTCTTTAGAGAAATAACAGCTGGTCCTTGACTTATAACCATTCATTTAACAATAATTCAAAGTAAAATAGTCCTGGAAAAAGTTATTTACAACTAGTTCTTGCACTTAACAACGTCACATCATGATTGCAATTCAGATACTTGGCAACCATCTCACTTTTATGACCAACTGCAGTGTCCTGCAGTCATATGATCACTATTCAAGACTTTTTCAACTTTGACAGAAAACTTCAATTGTCCTGCAGTCATATATCACTACTCAAGACTTTTCCAACTTTGACTTTGTTTAATGACTACAGTAAAAAATTGTTATAAAATTGGTTCAATCATCTGATGACTTGCTTTGCAACCTTATATTAATTCCAGTCTCTAGTCATAAGTTGAGGCCCACCTGTAATCAATACAAATAAATGTAAGTATTATACAAATATCTTTTCCCATGAAAATCAGATAAGTGGCTTTTGTTTGACACATTCTATTGCATTTTATAGAAATGAGCTGAACATTTCATTTTAGTGGTGGAGCAATTTATTTTTATATTTAAGGATTGCTGACAATATAGAGGTATGGATGAAACATGAAGCCTTGCAATGCAGGTGTGCATACCTGAGTTTTTTTAAGAAAAACAAGAACCAAAATTAAATAACCTTAAGAAAAAAAATCAAAGAACATAAGATGTTGATGTGTACCAGATAATTGAGAAAGCCAAATACTGCCCAAAAAAGTCAATGTTTGCTTCACTGATTAAAGAAAGGCATCCAATTGTATCAGTCATATCAAGATGCAGAATTTCCTTAGAAAAATGGGAATCCCAAAACAGTTTATTATCCATATGCAAAACATATACAGATCAAGAAGTCACAGTACAGATATAATATGGAGAAACACGTTGGCTCCAGTATGACAAAGGAATGGAAAGAAAGCCTCCAGTTTGACAAAGGAATGGAAAGAAAGCCGTATACTCTTATTTAATAGATATACAGAATATATCTTGAAGGTAGATGGATTGGACTAAGATAAGTATGATTTTAAAACTGGAGGAAGAAACATCAATAACCAACACTGTGCTGACATTACTCAAACAACTGGAAATGAAAAGGAACTGAAACTCTAATAATAAAACTGTTACTTTGAAAAGTCACATATCATACCAGCTTTTGAATATTCCTGATATAAACTGCCTGTTTTACATTGGGATGCTAAGAAGAAACAGGTTACAATGCACAATAAAGCTCATAATATTGTTCTGGTCATATTCCAGGCAGAGTGCTTATTCTCCACAGCAACAGACATGGTTTCTGCCTTGCTCTTCACTGCATTTTTTTCACAGTTTCACCAGTTCTACACCAATGAAGGCCTTTCAACCACTTTGTTACATTCAACTTACGGTATTGTAATCTATATATCTTTTGTCATTCAAATGCACTGGGAGAGAGACAGTTGCTCTGTTGTGTCAATTCTTGAAAGGATGAAAATATAGCACTCTGTAGCAGAATATCACACTTTAAAATCACATCAATTAAGAACCAGGTGTAAATTTTTACATACCTTCAAAATAAGAGATTTCTGCCCTGAAACCCTATTTCCTGATTTCCATAGATTGCAACCTTCAGTCAAACCCTTAGGAAGATATCATGTGGACACCTTTGAGTTTACTGGGTTTCTCTTAGTTTGTTGCTTTCTCTCACCTTCAACCAGAAATCCCTGCTCTTACCACTGGTCCCAAGAAATTGGCTATCTTCACCGAGAATCCTCTGCCTTCTCCCCTGCAAGCAGGTCTTATTTCCCAATCCCTGGATATTTTTTGGGTTCTGAGTTGTAGTTTCTCTCCCCTTAAAAGTTCAGCATGGTTAATATCAGTTCTTTTCTCTTGGCTTTGCTCACTCACTCTTTTTCTGGGAAACCAAAAAAAACTAAGTGGCAGTTTCCAGTCTCCCATCTTGCTCACATCTTTAGGGTATTTCTTTCCTTTTGCTCCAGATGTTGTTCCTCTTTTCCTTTCCCAGGTGCTTCCTCTTAACATCTCCCAGCTTCTCTCTCCCCCCACACTTTTTTTTTTTAAAAAAATTTATTGGTTCTAAAACAAACAAAACATAAAAACATTAAGCCATCTTCCATATATATACATACAATGTGTCGGTTGGTTTACAAATCATTCTGTGCTACCATTTTGTAATCTTCAATTACAATTACATTGTATATCCTCTCATACTTTCAATCAAATATCAAGTACATTAATATCTTTATTAATGAATCGTTGACTATACTTGTATTCATTCATGTTTTATAAAATGATATTTTACTTAGTTTATTTCATAACAATTCATATTATCCTCCCAGATCTATCCTAGAATCATTTTGTAGGTATAATTAAAAGAAAAAAGCATCTTTATATGTTTATTATTTTCTAAAAATCCACCTGTTTCATTACTATGTTTTGTTATCTAGCCATTGATAGAACAGATCCCAAATTTTATAAAATTGTTTATCATCTTGTTCTCTAATTTCAAATGTCTTAGGACAAAGGGAGGGACTTAAGAAAACCTGTTAGGCCAGCCTTGGCAGGTGTCTTCTCTCTCTCCATCCCCACCCCATCGGATTTTGGAGTCAGCATGAGCTCTCCTGCCACCCTAAATTTGGGGTTCTGCATTGGCTGTCTGGACGAAGAATGTGGGAGAAGGGAAGGATTTGCCAGCGTATGGGGATTACTCATCCACTCACGACGCCGAGCAAGTGCTGCAACGTGATACTATGAAAGAAAAGAAAAGAAGATAATGCCAACTCGCCCAGTGAGAACACTGCAGGGAACGGTGAAGAGAAGCAACACGTCGTGGCAGCGACCTACAGAGGCTTTGGAACCAGTCTGACCGCAGGATTGCCATAACAACCAGCCCAAACCATTTGGCCGGCCCAGCCGTTCGCTTCCAGTTCGTGCAATCCAATAGAGCGATATACCTGTGGACGAGAGAGCGACAGCACGGGAAACAAGAGGCAAAGCGCCTTCTCAGCACCTGGAAGGAGGAGCCCAGGCGCAGAGTAAAAGCAGGGCGGGCGTTGTCAAGGCTCCCGCTCCCCCAATTCTCCGACCAAAGCCCGACGCTAACCCCAGGAGCCAAAGGCAGCTCCTGCGGTGCGAGAGCACGTCGGAGAAAGAGGTGGGGAGAGAAACGGCGGTGCCTCGTTGACAGTCCCGCCTGTCCGGACTCCCCAGTCCCAGCATGCAACGCGCCGCAGTTTGAATGGCGCTGCTGGCTGCGGCGGGTGGGCCGCGGTGTTAGGACGCCGCCGCCGCCGCCGCCGCCGCCAATTCCACGGCTGGCATCGGAGTCCCCCGGCAGCGGCGGAGAACCCCTGGCGCGCTGGACCATGAGCGGCAGCAGGTGAGCGGAAAGGCCGTTGCCGAGCGTTTCTGGCGAAGGGGGGGGGGGCGGCGGCGGCGACGCAGGCCGGGGCTCAGATTCGAAACCGGGGTTGCGGTTTCGGGAATGGGGCTCTGGTGCCCTTTCCTCGGCGCCCTCCGTTCTTTGCTCTTCCCGGCGTGGGGTGGTGGCGGCTTTTTGTGTGTGTGTGTGTGTGTGTTTCTCCCTGGGCGCCTGCGAAGAAGAAGGCCCCCACCTTTTGCTGCCTCTGCTGGCAGGCGCGTTCCTGGGCGGGGATGCAGTTGGCTAGTCTCTGCCTGCCTCCGAACCGCCCCCCTGAAGTGGTGCTTGTTGGGAAGGCTGCACCTGCGCCGGATTGCCCGAGGAAGGATTCCCCTGGTAGGCATTCTCTCTCAGAGGTTTGGCTTCGAAAGAGAGGAACGTCTTAACACCGTCGGTTTTAGTCTTTCCATTCTCATAGCTGCTAAGTCTGAAATAACGAAAAAATGATTCCAATTGTTCCGAGTTTTCTTTCAGGCGACTTGGCTTTGTTTTCAGAAGAAGCATATGGCCTTGAGATCCACACAAGTCTCTTAAAGCGGAGTTTCTGCCACTTAACAAGACCGAAGTCTCCTTTGTCTGAGTAGAACTAGCCTCTGAGTCAGCATATTTAGGAGTGCATTGGTGTGTGACTTTTCAGATGCCACGATCCATTTTATGAAATTTTGCTACCTCTTTGCATTGCAAAATTCCACTCTGTCCAAAATCTTTTTTTTTTTTTTTTTCAAAGCAAAAAGCAGCTATGGATGATCCTTGATGTTGAGAAGTAAATCTGTAAATATTGTTATTGTTATCTATAAATATTGTTATTAACCGAGTAGCAATTCAAGTTGGAGGATAAAAGCCCCTAGCTTACTTTGGGTTATTTGAAGACTATCTGCACATGGGATTTCACTGCTTAATAGTGAGATCAAAGTAGAAAATGATCCTGAAGTTAAGTTATAAGTCTTAAATGTTGCTAAATTACTGGTCTCGAGCTGAAGGCCAATCAGCATGGCCGAAAAAGATACTGGGACATGTAAGTCATAAATAGTGTCAGTTTGATCTAGTGGTTAGATCATCAGGCTAGAAAGCTGGAGGCTTAGTTCAAGTCTGGCCTGACCCACGAAAGTCAGCTGGGTGACTTTGGGCCTCTTTAAGCCCAACATACACACAGTAATTGTTTTGGGGAAAATAGAACAATGCATTGGATATGTTTGCTTCCTTGGGTTATATGTAAAAATGGGATACAAATAAAATAATCATATCTGCAATAGTGACAGTATGACATCTTGCAGAATATGAATTATACCCATCTCCAGAATTTCCTCTTGGTCTCTAAAAGAGAGACCATGTGTCATAAAGAGAAAAAAGACCAAGAGGTAGAAATAACAAACAAATGCAAGAGGATATGTTTTTTGAAAAACTAATTAGGTACATTTCAGGAACCACAATATTTAAAGTACCTCTTTGCGCCCGGCACCAATAGATCAACTGGAGCTGTTTCTGAATACCATAAAATAAGATCACCTCTCTGAAAGGCTCCATAGGAGGAGTTTTCTAATAATAGACACTGATTATTTAGTTGCTCTTTAAGCAAATTCTTGTTTTCAGGTGGGCTACTAACTGCTTTTTTAAAGCAAGATTGCTTATTGTAAATTACCTTAAGGACCAAATGGTGATGTATAGATTTTCTACAAATAAAATATTTCCCCTTAATTATTCTGCTTCACATCTTAAAGGCTGGTAATAGATATATAGAATATAATCCTTTAAGCCACTTTACAGCAAGGCTTGAACATATACCACATCACTTTAATATATGTTGACTTCTTAGAACATAGTGTTTTAGTACTAGCTAATTCTACATGTAGGTCCAAAGAATGACATTTTATATGTGTGGGTATTATCTAGATACCTCTTGCCAATCCCAGGGTATTTGCCAAATATTTTTCCTTCATTTCAGAAGCTCAAGGTAGCATACACTATATATCATATTTTTCTTAGCTATTCTTCTCCTCTCCACACACAACATTTTGTATATACAGAGATATTGACTGATTCAGACAGTGTGGACTTCTTTTTTGTATCTGATTATTTACTTTATATCATTTTTAGTTTGCTTTCTATCATTCCAAAGATTTGAGTCGTTGTAGCTTACCATTTTGTGTGAATCAGGATCAACTATTAGTGATTTCGTAGACATGTCCATATAATTTCCTAGTATATTCTTACAGGAATTTTTTTTTTTAAAAACCTGCAGTCTAGTCCTGGAATTCTGGTGGTATCTTATCTGAATACTAACTCATTCAGATCCTGCTTTGATTTTTCAGATCAGCCAAATGCTACTAAAAAAACCAGGGTTTTGTTTTGAAAAGACCCAGTCAAATATTATGTGGGAATTGAAAATAGTACTATAATACCCCCTAGATATGTTGCAGTACTGTTTATATTTATCTGAGAATGAGGTCCTTCGAATTTCGTGGGACTTTTGATCATCTATGCACTTCTGTCACTCTTTCCTAAGAATAACACAGTGGATTTCTGAATAAACTTGGATAGAATATTTTGCTTGCTGAAGATTCTGTTTCACTGTAAGAGATGAATAGATGTGCTTCATTTTTACTGAGTGAAACATACACTATTAAGGAAAAAAAGCATAAAGATTTTACTGAACTAAAGCTTATAATAACTATCGTTTGAACCCTTATGCAGTTCAATGATTAAAACTAGGAAAAAAGAGGGTTGCCTTACCTTTGAGCAAAGTCTACATTCGTGTTCCTAGAGACAGAGACAGGGTCTCCAGACATGCAAATTAAGCATTATGGAATACAAGGAGTAGTAACTGGGAACTGACCCAAGCTTAGTGGGAAGAAGGAACAAACAAATTCCAGATTCTAAAATCAAAACTGTTTCTATCCTGTACAATATGCACAAGTCATTTGGCTTGTGGAGTGCAGAGTAAATCAATAATGAAGTTAGCAATAATCAAACGTGCTGTATTAGAAACAAAGATAAATTGGATAAGATTAGCTAGTATTGAGAGGAAATTTATCCTTGGATGGTCCTGCAGTGAGGATGTGAAATCCTCTTTCTCCTTATGGTTTAACAGATTAAAGTCAGCTTTTTTCCATTTCTGTATTGTAGAAAAATAATTTAGCTTTGATTTTTCTTTTTCTCTTTCAGGAGTTTGTCGAATTATTTTTGACATTATTTAGAAAATAATTTTAATCTAATAATAATTGATATCTTTAATATATTTCATGTGGAAACATTAATAATTCATACCTTATTTTAACTATCACAATAACTAATAGTAATTCCCCAAGTGGTTCCAGAAAAATATCTGGCTTTTTTCACACAATTAAAGCATTCTCTATCAATTCTTGAGTTGACACAAAACAATGTGCTGTTCCTGTTGGCAAGCCCTATCCCGCTTTTGCATTTGTTATGAATTAGGGGTGATTGATTTTACTCAAGAGTGTGAGTACTCTACTTATTGATGGGAAAGTGATTAATTTCCCGACTCTGCCCATCTTTGCTCCCTTCCTCAGCATGTCTCTTGTCAAAGTGGCCTGCATCATGAATTGGGTGAGTCGCTCCATTTGGGCATCTTCAAAATTAAAAAAATGTGAAATAAAGAAATACATGGAAAGATAACAAAGGAGAAATTGTCCTAGAAGGAAGGGAGAGAGAACTGGCTATGAATCATCTGGGAGTTTGATGACATAAATTTAATAAATGATTGTATAAATATATAACATATATTACTCCTGGTGACTGCTTAGACTATTCCCTGCAGTTTTCTTGATAAGATTTTTGGAAGTGTATTGCCATTGTCATCTTTCTGGTGCTGATAGTGACTGGCCCAGAGTCAACCATCTACCTTTGTGTGTAAGGCAAGATTAGAACTCATGGTCTCCTGGTTTCTAAGCTTGATATCTTAACCATACCACATTACAAATAATAATAAATGTAGCGTGGGAAAATGGAAATATACCCTCTACTATTCCAAAGTAATTTCTGATTCATTGAAAGCCTATAGAGAAATTTGTTGGAGAATTGATCAGTGGAGTGAAGGGGAAAGAAGGCAACAGTTAAGAAAGGATCTCAGAAGCTTCAAACAATAGAAAAGGAATAGCTGGCAAATGTTTTGAGGAGAGTGCATGCCTCTACCTCCTAGCATTTAAAAAAAAAACCCACTTGGTACAGAAGAGGTCACCAGACTTAATAGGAAATGAAGAAGTGAAAGAAACGTAACAAGTGACAGATTTTGTGTACCACAGAGCAGTAATGGGACACAGGTACTCCTCAATTTATAGTCACAATTAGGACTGGAATCTAGGTGGTTGAGTGAAGTGGTTGTTAAGCCAAGTGTCACATTATTTCACTATTTTGTTGAAATACTGAAATCCCGACCCTCCTGGTTGTGGTTGTTAAGCAGTATTGTCAGCCTCTGAGTGGAGAAATACTTGTGCATGACCTGCACTGGACCTTCCAGGGCCTGCCCCAACCTGATGCATGTCATGGCTGGAAGTGCTTTACAAGCTGTAAAGCACCCTATCGAGTCTGTCATAATTCCAGAATATCTGTAGGAATATCTGTAGTATACTTTTAAAGAGGAAAACGCTACTTTTGCCCTTGTACACCAAGCTAAATCCAAAAACATGAGTGGATTTCTAAAACTTAGCATTCAGATAAACCAGCCATCAACAGGCACAGATATAGACCATTATTTAGAAACCATTCAAAAAAGTCAATATAGCGCTTAGCAACAGCAATAGCACTCATATACCATTTTATAATGCTTTGTATAACACTCTCTGGGGCGCTATACAAATGTCAGCATATTGCCCCAACAATCTGGGCCTTCATCTTCTGAGGTTGGTACCTCAGAAGATTGAAAAACTGAGTCAACCTTGAACCAGTCCAGATTGAACTCCTGGCTGTGGGCAGAGTTAGTCTGCAATACTGCATTCTAACCACTGTGCCACCATGTCTCCAATATAAAGCTAAGAAGGAATCAAAACAATCAGAACATATCCTATCTAATAGCCAACACCCAGATAAGGAGGGATTAATACCAGGCAAACAATCTAGTAGAAAATACCCCAATCAAGGAGAAAACCACATCTTCTATCAACACTGTAAGGCAAGCTAGTGTATATAAATAGGGAGCAAACTTGATATTCCCTTGAATTAGTGATGCTACTATTTGGGTAATGAAATGTCTGTAAACAAATAACCATGCTCAGAGGGCACCAAAGACTATATTGCTCGCTTTATGACAAGCCAAAGAGCTTACTAAAGTAATAAGTCAAAGGAACTTCTGAATTAAAGGCATCAATATGATCTTTTTTTTTTTAGTTCTAATGTGATTCAAGTGAACACTGTTGATAGAGACAAATATTTTTGTTATAATTGTATAGTCTTTATCAAGTCTGGAAAAGCCTACAAGACCTATTACATATAAAATAAATATTATGGCAGTACTGTGTTAAAGGGTTCTGATCAAGTGATAGTTACTTTACATAGCTTTGGCCTTGGAGAAAAAAATCTGTGTGGGATTTTCCTTCCTTATTGCTTTCTTTCTGTCTTAAATCCATAATTCATATTAAACCATAGTTATCAAAATCATAGTTGAAAAAAGGTCCACAACTTGTTCTTTATGATGTTGATGATTTTACATAAAATGCTAATCATTTTGACTCTCAAAATGGGGTACATCTAAGAATGAAAGCTTATGAATTTGCAGATAATTCCAACTAACGAAAGTTAAGTAATTGTAAAATAATGACTTTACCTATTCTGGTAGTTATACTGTTGTATGAGAAAGTGAGATTGCTAAAGTGCCATCCTGAAACAACATCGTAGATTGCAAAACTGCAATTACACAAATAGATTGTTTCAAAAACCCATTCCAGAAAAGTAATTTAATGTGAATATAGACTGCAAATGTGTTCATATGTTCAAATGTGAACACAGGCATTAAATCTGGTAGGCTACTCATGTAATAACTGATCGTTTTAACACGGTTAAGTAGATTGACTAGACAAGTCTTAATTACTGATTAGGAATAGCTGCACTGTATGTAGTAGCCACAGGAATGTACTGTAAAAGAGCCCATATATAGCAAATGCATACAGCATGGCAGAACAAGCTGTCTACCTGTGATTTGGGGAGAATAAGGCTTTAGTGATATTTAATCATTGGGGGGTATGTATATATTATTGCTTGTTTAAAGGAATTATTGATAAAGGCTTTTCTGTCCTTAAAACGTATCAGCCATTCCATATGCTACAGGTAAGCCAATCTTCCCTTACCTGGTATCATCCAGTTATCTTCTCTGGGAGATTATAGAAATTGAAGCCGAACGCAACGAGAGTGTCCCACATTGGGGAACAGACAATAGATGACTCTGTCCTTTTTGATGTTATATCAGGATACCTTTTTATCAATTGTTCTTTAATTATGGTACTTAAGCCAGATTTGAACATGTAAAAATAATGGGGGGAAAAAAATCAAATCACTTCAGGTATTTCAAATAAGATAGCGCTATGAAAACCAAATCATGGATTTAACTGTTAAGTTGATTACTTGATCTCCTCAGCTTAAATAAAGCAGATGGCCTCCAGTGTTACAACATATGTTTGATTTCTATGTAAAACATGTCTACCCTGTTTTTCAGACTTGTAGTTTAAAAGATGCAATGTAGTATTGCATAGCAAAAAATAGGGGATGAGAAAGGGAAGACAAGACTATTTGGAAACCGGTTTTTAATTTTTTGGCTTTCTTTCTAACCATAAGAGTATAATTCTCAAATACATCCTATATTGCTGGTCTATAAAGCTTTTAAATAATGGAGATGTTGGTCTTGCAGCGACCCATCAGTAGACTTATCTCTCTTTTCCCTATTTTCTGGTAGGCTGCTTGCTGGCTGATAACCAGTATCAGGTGAGCAGTTGGTGACTATTTTTCTAACACAGATGCAGAGTGGGAGTGCTGCCCTATTTAATAGTGCAGAATGCCAGAAGGTTCAGACCTCAACTTTAAAGGGAAAAATATTTCAAGAATCACTACTAAGCTCTAACAATGAATAATAATTAATACAATCCAGAGATATAGAGTGAGGGGAAAATCTGGGGCTGTATTTTGCAGCTAGGTATGCTGTCAATCCCACATTAGTGCTGTGGGATATTTAGTGGTTTCAGGGCCAGAGGTTCACCAAGCTATTTGTGTTGCTCACATCAGAGCTAGAAAGGATTCTTTTAAGCCATCCTGGCCTATCCTTCACTATGTGCAGGACTCAATACATGTCTACCTGCTGCCTGAAAAATATCCAGAGAACAGTTGTGGAGCTTTTTACTGAAGGAAGGAATACAGTGCTGAGGAGAAGAACCATGTTTATCGCAATGATCAACAGATGCCCAACTCTTTAAGACTGCAAACTAGTTGAACCTTTTTGAAGATAAGTGAGGGCTTTCTCATTGTTTTGGCTGTGATGGGATTAAAAGGGCTATTGCTGCAGTAGAAACATGATGTGCCGCAGCCTGGGGCTGATTTAATTTTATATATGCAAATGGGAGAGCAGCAAACAGTAGAGGGGAATGGGTGAGTTTACAACAGGAAAGGCAGAGGTAGCAGGCAGAAATGCTTGCAGCTTTATTTCACTTGAAATGTTCCTAACTGTGTTAAATGCTATAGTTTGCCTAGCTCTGTGGCCTCCAACATTTTGGGCACCAGGGACTGGGTCCAGGAAAAAAAAGTTTTCCATAGACCTGAGGGGGCATGGTTTTGTGTGCTGCCAAGCATCTTGAAGATAGGGCTCTGCTTGTTTGCGCGGCCTGGTTTCTGGAATGCTGTGGACCTGTGCCACCTGGGATTGGGGACCCCTGGCAAACCTACGATGTGTGTCAAAGGTGACATGTCACACCAACACTTGACAACTTTCTAAAAAGCACAAGTCTGAAAATGACTTTGTTTTATTTGTATTTCATGTTTGTAACCATTTAATGTTTCTTTATATAATACATAGCACTCATGATTGGCCTATATTTTTTTATATAAATATGCAATAAGGGGGAGCAGAGTCAAATTAGGCATTTTCTGAATTTTTGCCATGGTGAGCAAAAGGTTCATCACTGGCCTAGTTCCTTATTGATGCTCAATATTCAGAAGCTTCTACCTAGGAAGTGGCCCTCTTTGCCTACTTCGCTAGTTGAGAAATAACCAATAAGTACATATCATGAACATTAGAGTAAATCGGGCTGGAATTTACAATAAAATTTAATAGCTTTTACAGTTTAAAATTTTATATCTTAAAATATATAGAGAATAATTACAGTGCACAGTACAGTCTATAGTGTGATCTGGTTACAATATTATGTACAATTAGTAAAAATATATAGTTAACCATAATTTTAATACTATACAGGATATTCAGTTCTATTTTAACAATCAGGTTTAGAATGTAATATAGATTGTACCATCTCCTTTCTCTGTATTACCCAAGATGTGACAACAAAGTATTTTTTCCCTTTGAGATTAAATCTGGTAGAACTTGAATTTAAAGCTGAGAAGTGTTCTGGGGATATTTTTACAATATTGCAGCTATCTGAGAACAAATTGTTTTCATAATCCAATATTTACAGAAGTTTCACTTTATTGCTTTTTAGACAGATTTGTTCATTATTATAAGCAATATTACAGTAACATGTCAAATATTGCTAAGAAAGTTTAGATGTGGGCTGAATCCAAACTTAATCATATTCTTAATATTGTACTAATGAATGGTACTTAAAAGTAAATTTTCTGCATCAGCACTTTTATTTCCCAATTCCAGGTTTCTCTTTTGGGGGAGAATTATTGAGCATATAATAAAGGTATTCCTCGACTCAACCACCACAGTTGAGTCCAAAATTCCTTCGTTAATGACTTTTGCTCCATTTTTATGACCTTTCTTGCCACAGTTGTTAAGTGAATCACTACAGTTAAATTAGTAACCAGGAAGTCTCTTTGCCGAAGCACAAATTGGACAGCTAGCTACATAAGCTTCAAGGTCCTTCTTTAAAATAGGCCACCAGAATTGCCGCTTAACCAGATGTAAGGTCTTCACAAATCCGAAATGGCCAGCTGCTTTAGAATCATGAGTCTGTTGTAGTATTTGGCCCCTCAGCACCTGTGGCACATACAACCTGGCCCCCACCCAAGCCAAACCATCTCTAATTGTATAGTCACTTGAATGAGCCAGGAACCATTCGTCCAGTTTTAAAGCTTCTTTTAATTGTTCAGTTAGGTCATTCGATAAAACCACTTCTTGGTTCTTCCTTTGGGCTCTGGTGATCACTGGGGCGGCTAGATGTTTGGCTGAGACAATTGGGCTTATCACCTCCTGGCGCATACTATTATATTGGGGTAGTCTAGAGAGAGCATCCGCCATGAAGTTCTTCCCGCCTGGAATGTACTTCAAGGAGAAATTGAATCGCTTGAAGTACTGGGCCCAGCGAACTTGTTTAGGGGACAATTTCCGGGGCGTTTTTAAGGCTTCCAAATTCTTATGATCAGTCCATACCTCAAATGGGTGTTTTGCTCCTTCCAGGAAATGTCTCCAGGTCAGCAAGGCCCAACGAACTGTAAAAGCTTCTTTCTCCCAGACAGCCCATCTTCTCTCTGTTTCAGACAGCTTACGGGAGGTATACGCACAAGGCTGTAAGGTCCCTTTCTCGTTGATTTGAAGTAATACCGCTCCAATAGCCACATCACTTGCATCGGCTTGAATCACGAAAGGAGTGTCCATGTCCGGGTGCTTCAGCACTGGTTCTCCAGCAAACAGTCGTTTTAGCTTTTCAAAAGCGGCTTGGCACTCCATGGACCACTCCAGCGGCTTTCCTGGCCTTGGCTTCACCTCCCCTTTTGTTTTCAAGAGATTTGTGATGGGCATTGCTATCTTAGCAAACGTCAGAATGAATTGCCGGTAAAAATTTGCAAATCCCAAAAAGCTTTGAAGTTGTTTTCTGGTGTGTGGTGGAGCCCATTCCAGAACGGCATGCACCTTCTCTGGATCCATCTCTATGCCTTCAGCTGAAATGCGATATCCCAAATAGTCAATTTTGTCTTGGTGGAATTCACACTTTGACAATTTAGCATACAACTTAGCGGCACACAGTTTTTGTAGAACCGACCGCACTAACTTCACATGTTCATCCAGAGTTTCCGTGTAGATAAGGATATCATCAAGACAAACCAGGACCCCCCTGTATAAATGTTCATGTAACACTTGATTGATCATTTGCATGAATACAGCTGGGGCCCCTTGTAAGGAAGGAAGAACGTTGAATTGGAAGCAAACCATCGGGCAGTTAAAAGCGGTCTACCACTCATCCCCTTCCTTAATTCGAATTCGGTAGTATGCTTCTCTCAAATCCAACTTCATGAAAATCTTTCCCTTCGCTAAATGGGCCAACATGTCCTTCATCAAAGGAAGGGGGTACACATTTTCCACAGAAATAGCGTTCAAATTTCTGTAATCCACCACCAAGCGTTTGGAACCATCTTTCTTTTCCCGGAACAACACTGGGGCCGCTACTTGGGGTCTAGCAGGTTGAATGAAACCACGTTCCAGATTTTTATCTATAAACAATCTTAGCTCTTCCAATTCCTGTGGGGTCATTGAGTACAACTTTGGTTTCGGGAGCTTCACCCCAGGCAAAATCTCAATAGCACAGTCTGTTGGCCGATGAGGCGGAAGCTCATCCGAGGCCTTCTCACTGAACACTTCTTTTAAATCCCAATACTCTTTGGGAATTTTCTCCTCATCTTTCACAGGCTCAGTACCTGTGGAAGCTATTTCAATTAGGTCCTCAGGCTTCGGCTGGGATCTGGCCCCTCTTCTCGGTCGCTGCTTTGTGCGTATGCGCAACAACCCCTTTCTCCAGTTAACCTGGGGGTTCCATTTCCAGAGCCAGGGCAATCCCAGTATTAATGGTTGCTCCATCCCAGGGACCACAATAAAATGCAGGGTCTCATCATGCTCTCCCATGATCATTTCTATAGGTTCCGTGACAAAACGGGCAGGGCAACCTCCAGCCACTGATCCATCTAGTTGGCAAAAGGAAATGGGCATCTTCAAAGGTTTTAGCTTGAGGCCCATTTTCTTCACCACTTCCGTGTTGATTATACACCTTGTGCACCCAGAATCTAACAGGGCTAGCATTTCCCCTTCGACCCCTGAATTGGGTACCCTCAACTTCACCGGAATGGTCATAGGGCCCACGCTTGGACTTACCAGGAAGTCGTCTTCCGAGTCAGAAACCTCCTCCTCAGGGGTCACTGGGGCTTCTGATTCCTCTCCTGCGGGAGGGGCGACCTCTGCTGTCTCTTTCAACTTTAGTGCTGTTTCGCGAGGCTTCGCTGGGGACTTTTCAGGTTTCTTTTCTTCCTTTGGCGCCCCCCCTTTGGCTCCAACTTGACTCTGCAGTTCACAGCCCGGTGACCTTCTTTCCCACATCGAAAGCAGGCCGAGAGGTTGGGTCTTGCCGCCACTCCTCCCTTCTGAGGTTTAGGAGCCTCTTGAGGACGTGGGGGGGAAAAACCTGCTCCACCCATAACCTCCCCGCCGTTTACTTCGGATTAAATCAATCTCCACTTCTTCTGCCAGCAAATACCACATCTGCAAGTCATTGGAGTCTCTTCTAGCAGTGCATCTCTGGTACACATCTTTATTTAAACCATCTTTAAACAGTTCTATCGGTGCTTCTTGGGGCCAGCCTCGGAAATGGCCAGCTAACTGTCTAAATTCTTGGGTGTAGTCAGCCACAGACCTCCGCCCATTTTATGGTTTTCATCCTAATTCGGGCCTTGCGCTCTGCCAATGGGTCCTCAAACCTAGCCCGCAGTGCAGCCATGAATAGGTTATAATTCAGCAACTGAGGAGCATTATCATTATGCAAGGTCACCATCCACTCTGTCGCTATTCCCTCCAGAGCCCTGGTAACACACCTCACTTTGGCTGCTTCTGAGGGAAAATCCTCCCCATATTCTTCCATATGGCTCCAAACTTGAGCTAGGAA
Organism: Laticauda colubrina; assembly: GCA_015471245.1. NCBI lineage: Eukaryota > Metazoa > Chordata > Lepidosauria > Squamata > Elapidae > Laticauda > Laticauda colubrina. The sequence continues at coordinate 43,135,332 of BLBF01000005.1, read as the reverse complement.
AAATCCCAAGGTTTTGGGATCCCCCCAGTATTTTACTTCTAACGGAGGCAGCCTAGGAGCTCTATGCCTTCTAGGAATCACACCTCCCGCTGAAGGCCCCGGGGCTGCTGCTGGATCAGGTTGATTTATGGGAGAGGGAGTTGCTCTGCTTCTTCTGGCTGGGGCTACTTCCCCTCCCCCTTCATACCTTTGTGCAGCTTGAGGTTGTTCAAAGGCTTCATTAAGGAGTCTCCTGGCTTGATCCAGCAAGAGTTCCCTCTTTTCCTTCTCTTGCCAAGGCTCCTCTTTTCCACGCTGGCGGGTAATTGTGACCCCGGGGGGAGGGGTGTCCTCCGGATCTTTCCAACCAACTCCCACCGACCATCTGGGCTTCACAGCTGGATCCTCTTCCAAACTGAGCTCTGCTAGCGATTGGGCCTCCTGCACCAGCACAGAATCTTGCCCTCCAATGGCTCCCGGATCCTCTTGGTCACTATTTGAAGATGACATGATGTCCAGGCCCCCTCAGAAGAAAATTGGGTATTCTCTCCGGGTGGGCTGGTGGTGCAGATTCAGAATAATTTCAGGTGGAGCTCCATTCAAAATCCAGGAAAGAAATACTTAAGACTCTTTAGTTTAGAGAAAAAATATCTTTTACTGAAAGTGAAGTGGTAGCAACCAAAGAATTCTGAATCTGAAAAATTAGGCGCGCAATTCACATATACAAAGTGATGGAAATGTTCCCACCCCCAATAGTTCAGATGACACTTCCAATTAGAAGTTGTGAATATGATCATGTGGGCATCTTCAGGTGATGATGAGGCCTCTGTCCGTTGACCTTGGCATATTTTGATAACGGGTTGCAGTTGCGCAGAGAAAAGAAAGCTAAGCGAGAAATAGAAACCTAACTCTATTGTATGCTTCCCACCCCCATTTACACAACAGAAGAATTTAACACCTCCAGCTCACTTCCGAAACTTTCCCTTCCTCCCCTTCCCCCCCCCCCGTTTCTTATGACAGCCGAAAGATGCAAAGCAATAGTAGAAGATCTTGAAGGCTGACACTATTGTTAAATGAATCTAGCTTCCCCATTGACTTTGCTTGTCAGAAGGTCACAAAAGGTGATCATGTGATCCTGGGACACTGCAACCGTTATAAATATGAGTCTAAACATGATAATTAATATTAAGATTGTAAATTAATTTTGTCTCCAAAATTAGGAATTGTAGAGATTATGGCATCTGAAGGTCAAAATGTTAGAAAACGGAACCTGTTATGTATTGAGGGTCGTCCTATTAATCTCCCTAAGAAAAGGAGCTCTCATTCCCTTAATGAGAATATGAAGGAGGTAAGCTTTTCATATATTATTTGTCTAAATCTTACCTTGTGTATTTGAATACTAGTTTTAAAAATTAATACATGTCATTTTACTGTTCAGTAAATATATATTGTGAGAGGACTGCCATTCAGTAAATATATATTGTGTGAGAACTGCCAAAGAATCCTTAATCTTACTAGATAGCAGCAAGTGAATTGATTTGGATATACTAATGGATAGCTGGTGCTGCTTGGTTACTTGAATAGGGAGATCTGTGGAGAATTCTGGGGATTTAGATTAGACAAGGAAGAAAACTATCCTCAAAGAAAACATTGATAAACCACATCAAAAAGAGTGATGTCCCTTAATCCATTATGGCCATTAATTAAGCCATTAGCTATTGTGTCCATTAAGCCATTAGAACTCAGCTTTAAAGAGAATTTTTTGATATATCTACAGTATGATACAAATGTTTTGTGAAATTATTTGAATTCTATATTCTATATAATTTAAGTATATATTGAATTCTACTGCATAATACAATATTAATGCAATATCGGGTTTTCAATTCAATTGTATAGAACGTGAAAGGATATGTGTTTGTGTTTTATTTTTATAGTTATAATGTACACTGAAGATGGCATTTAATTTTGTTGTACGAGGTGCAATGACAATAAAATAAACTAAATATTTTGTTATCTCTGAGAAAATGAAGCATATGTTAATAGTCTTCTCTAAAAGATATCAGAATAATCTTTATGTTCAGTTTGAGATTTGGAATAGAGACTATTTTAGGGAAAGTGGAAATTTACCTTTACTGGGTAAAACAGATTTACCTGTACATTAAACTATAGTAAAATCTTTTGCCTTAGAATCATACATAAACATTTGCTATGATTTGACATTTTTCTATGGATGCAACTACTATATATGACTTGTGGAACAGGCCATTAACAGATAAGATGACCCTCAAATTATTGACCAAAATACTATGAAAAATGTACTTCCCATGAATAAGCTGACCCTTGAAATTCTATCATGTTTAATTTTTTATAATTGGCTTACCCATGGGTGGCAAAGTTTTCATGGTATTCGGGTTAAAAATTTGAAGGTCGGCTTATCTGGAAGTATAATAAGGGTACTTCAAAAAAGTGGTACCATTTATACTCGTGGATAAACCCTTCCCTGGCTAAACTGAAGCCAATTTTAGGGGTGCATTTTGGGATGTAGCATTCTCAGCTTACCTCTAAATATATACCATAGAGCGAAATCAAATGTGCTGCCATAAATTCACAAGGTTTTTATTGATTACTTGTGATTTGTTCCATTTACAGTATTTATAGTATTTATTGACTTTGGATAATTTATTCACTTATTTATAACATATATAACTCCATATATATCACTACAATCCAAGGACTGTCAGCAGATTCCATGATATGAAAAATTGTTCAATGGATGAAAACTGGGTTTTCCAGAGATATCTGTAGATATGCTTTTTATCTTGAGTTGCCCAGCCAGAAGCAAAAGAGGTTTTAATTTAGTAGTTTCCATTAAAAAGGGGAAACAGTTTTTTCTAAAACCTTGCTGCTCTGGAAAGGTCTCCACTCAAGATTGTTCAGAGCACAACAGGGGAGGAATATATAGAAGAGATTGATGGATGGATGGATGGATGGACAGATAATACATAGTAGAGGAGGAATATATACATAAGAAAAAGAATTGCTTTCTGTCATTAGCAACAGATCTCAGCAGAGTCATGCTCACTAATAATTATAGATTATAAAAAGTGATAAGATGATTATTCTACAATTGAAGTTTCTGAATTACAGAACTATAAAGTAATCTAGGAAAAAATGGAACTATAGAAAAAGAAACAAAATGGTTGTAGAATTTGAAAATATTTTGGGGACAAATAGGCTGAGATGCTGGCACTTCCTGTTAAAGATTATCTTAAGATCTTAATTCCCCTAAACTACAAATGTTAACCATTAATACATCAATTGTTTTTTTAAGTTTCTAAAAGGCTTCCTTTGCACATTTCATCCACCCCAATAATTTATTATACTATAATAATGCTAGAAATTTCTTTGATTCATGGTTTATATCTTGAAATGTTAATGAATCCAACTATATGATGTAATAAAACCCAAAGTCTAGAAATGAAAAGAGTTTTTATACCAATGCAACCCTTATAGATTATATTATAGATTCTGAATGCTCACCAGTAGTGCTTTTGTAAAATGAAGAAGTTAAAATGCAATGTTACTAATCTCAAAGTATCCATACCACAGATTGTAAATTAAATTGAAATGTTTTTAACTTGTGAACATAAAGGTGGCAAACAAAATGTTGCTTATATTGATAAAAGGCCTTTGAGCTAAAAATGCCACGTGTCCTAAGCTATTTTGTGAAAAAACTGAATTACAGATCATAATATTAAATATTAAAGCAACTATTTATTCCAGGGGTGTCAAACTGGTGGGCTGAGGATTGAGGGCCGAATGCGGCACGTGCAGGCCATGTCCATCACAGCTCTGTGAAGGGAAAAAAAATGCCATGAAACGTCACATGACAGCAACCTGATACCACGAGTTTGACACCTGTGATTTATTCAATCATCTACTATTCACAATAAATACCAGCTAAATTGATATTCTGAAGAAAGCCACATGCTGTATTTTTAAGTCATTGGTACAGAATGTAATAAATTAATTGTTATATCATGATTTTAGTAAGACTTTTTCCCTAATGTCAAAAATGACATTGTACTCCTGATTGTAGTACAAAGTTTTCTTATATTTCTGATGTCATAATCTCTTCTGTTCTCATGGATGTCATAATATTGTGATATCATAATGTCATGTATTTCAGTTAAATAGTCAGGGTTGTCATTGGTAATTTCACTTTTCTGAAGCCAAAACTAACTTGATTTTCTCCAAATACTATCAAAACTAAGTGAAAAATGCATTTTAAAATCTGTGTGATGACCTGGGGCGTGGCACAAAGGCAACATAGTCAGATAATCAGGAGGAGTCCCTTTATTAACTATCCAACTTTGCTCCAATGTCCTGGTTACCTTCTGGGCTGGACAGAACTCTCCCAGGAACAGTCTTTGGCTGCAGAAAATCAAATCCAAAACATGTTCAACAAAAACCGTAACTATAATTCCAATCAAGGCAAGCTGAAATAATTAGTCTGGTAGGGCAAGAGAAGGAATTCAAGATGTGAAGGAATGGCAGTAATTCAACACAAAATAAACTCACATTTGTTCCCAGCAGACTCCGCAATCAGCTTGCATCACTTTTAAACTCTCATTCCCAAGTGTGGCTAATGAAGGGAATCAGGGCCCTTTCCTCCCCTGTAAGCCATGCAACCCACGTTGTTCTCCGTTCCTCCCTATGTGTCCTAGAATGAAGAGGGGGTGGGCCTGGGTCTTCCTCTGAACTCCCTTGTTGTTCTATTACTCCCCTGTTCTGCCCAGCTGGACTTTGCCCTTCCCCAGTTTCCTCCACAGCCAACAGAGCCACACTCACACTCCCTGTCAGTTGTTCATCTTCCTCCTGGAATTCAGACTCCAACAGGGGCATGACAATATGGATGAAATAAGGTATTACTATCAGTGTGTGTTGTTCTTGGTAACATTTTTTTATATTTATTTCTAGGATAAGGAATCTGCAAAACATTTGGCTTCTTGCACAAGCAGGTAAGAACTACCTTGGTTGATTGATTGTGAGAAAAGAAGACTACTGCATTTTGATCCTGATTTAAATAATTAATTGAAACTGTTGAAAGAGGGCATTTTTGTGCAGGTTCCTCAGAATTAAATGCTGTTAGCATCTTTGGCATGCCATCATGAGCTGAAATAGTTTTTTGGTCCCATTCCATCTCTTGGTGCTCATCTCTAATTAGGATAAAAATAGCATTGTCCTAGTGTCAGAGGCATCTAATAAAACTGATTTGTCACACTGAAGGAAGTGTCCTGGTTATGTAAATTGGTCTATAAGGAACTTAATTCCCACATCTCTACTTGTTTGGTGGTTGACTATAAGGAAAAATAATTAACCAACCGAAACTGCTTATACTGTTCCAATTCCAGGGACCTCTGTTTGTGAACTGCTGAACTATCTATGTACAACAATTTGTCAAAAATAATGCCAATCTTTTTTGGACCAATGTATTTAACACATTTTTACAGGGAGATGATTGTGAATAGGATACTTTTATTGCTGTATCTATTCTTATTTTTCCTCAACTTTTTTATGTCCTGGAGGAGAGATGTAAGCATAAATAGTTTTAGGAGGTAATGCTTCAAATAGCGTTTCCCATTCCAGATTTGAAGTAAAGGTTCATGTCTAATAGTATTCTTATAATGAATGCAAGATCGCACAAAAGATTCTGAGATTGCATGTGACTTTATATGTTGCTTGGATGTTTTATATTCAGACTTTAAATGAACTTTCTTGTTCTTGCAGAACAACAGTTGGACAAACACTAACTAGCCCTCATCCTCTGTTCAAAGTAGCATATTGTAGAAGAAAGGCTCACTACTATTCTCCAAAGCCTTGTTTCAGAAAGAAACAGCTCTCTAAAATTAGAGGCCGTGACATGGCAAATAAGGAAAATGAACTAGCCTGTACAGGTAACCTGCCAGCCGAATTCCCTCCGAATGGTCGTACCTTTTTACTGAACTCCAGTGATGCTGGCCAATCTCAAACAGAGAGTCCATCAAAATACAGTGGGTTTTTTTCAGAGGTAAATCAAATATTTTATCTTTTTAAAAAATTAAGTGTAAGCACTGGAACCCTGTTTACCTTCCTCTGTTTTACTGTGCATATTGGGGTTTGATTATTCTTTGCTATAAACTACCTATCACCAAAATCTACTTCAGATTAGAGATTATGAGAACTGGAGAGGAAAGATGTACCAGTGAATAAATGTAATCCACCAGCATAATTATAGAACTGGCTATAACCCATTTTATTAATACCAACATTATTTAATATAGTAACTCAACATTGCAAGATCTAGAGGCTGTCTTGGAATGAATAAGGAAAAGCAAGCTCATACTATATCATACTGAAACTGTGATGCTGTTTGTACATTAACATAAGTTATCTGGGAACATTAATCCCAATAGTTGTTCTTGACAGAATCATGTTTTCCTAAAGGAGATGATCTGTATCTTAGAACTTTTCTTGGACCTTCAGCTCTTGCTGTAGACCTTATCACAGCATAATTGGATTTATTCAATGTGCATTATGTGGAAATGCCTTTGAAGTCAACCTAAAAGCTTCAGGTGGTGCAGAACACAGCAACCAAATTGTTAACTTGGAGAACTCTCTACAGCAGAATTATTCCTGCCTTGGGCGCACATTGGTTGCCAGTACAAGTATGTTTTCTGGTCCAATTCAGCATGTTTTTCATTAGCTATAAAGCCCTCCATAATGTGGCAATGGTATATATCAGGATTAACATATCAAATAGGATTCTATCTATCCAAGCTAGATACCTAGATAGGGACCTTTGAAAATCCCAATCCTCCAAAGTACAGAAGTTTGGCTGGGCATGAAGACTTTGCAGTGATAAACTCCATATTCAGAACCATCTTCCCCAGAGGTGCTTATGGCTCATTCAAAAACAACTTTTGTTTCAACTATTTTTTGGTCTTTAATATGATTGTGGTCAACTACTGATTTACTTATTTATTAATACATTCTATTTCTTCTGTTTTACGATTCAATACACCAAGATTAGAGCACCATACAAAAATTATAATATACAGAAAATTATAACATACAGAAAACAGTTCAGTGTGAATAGAATGAGTATGTAATTGAAAATCTAATGTAAATGCTTTTTTTACATTCCATTCCCCTTCTGTTACCACTGCTGGAAAAAAGGCTTTCATGCTGTGACTATATTCTGTCTTTCTTTCAGAAGACAGACAGAATGTGCTGACTACATAAATTACTATTATTCCAGTAGGTTAATGCAACAACTTTTTTTTTGTTCCTTCATATTATAGAGGAACATGCAAATTAGAGCAAAGCCTGGCAACAACTACTTGCATTATTTGTAGAGTAAATGCATCAAGTATGTACTTAAGACAGGTTTCACAAAATGCTGTCTATAAAAACAATAGAATTAAAATAGATTCAGCTAATAGAAAATTCATAGAATCGTAATACTTACACTATTCTTATGTTTTTAGGTTTCTGAAAATCATGATACAATGGCCCAAGTTCTTTTCAGTAGAAATCTCCGACTGAATGTAGCTTTAACGTTTTGGAAGAAGAAAAGTATAAGTGAACTTGTAGCCTATTTAGTGAGGTAAAGCTTTAAGAAAACTGCTGCTTGCTGAACTGAAGTCACATTGTGTGTTTGGTGTGTATGCGTGTATTATATGTAGGGTTCTTTTTACAAAGAAAAGCCTAGATGGAGACTATGCATGAATCTTATTGATTGGGTGTTCCCTCCAGGAACTGTCCACAACCCAATTATGTTTATATAACAATAACAGTGGACTTAAATGCCAAATCCAGACTAAACATCTATCTGACTGTGCAAAGGACCACAATAATAACAAACTGATGCATCTTTTGAATGGCACCAGTGGCACTGAAAAAACAACAGTCAGTTGCAAAACAGTTTTATTTGTAACAGTCTATATTCTGCAACTCTTAATACCATCAAACAACATCTACATACTTGGAAAAGTGGACAAAATTATCAGATTCAGTCTAAACATCTGACTATGTGACAAACAATAATAATAAATAATAATGGAATATGAGACCATAATTTTAAAACCTGTGGAAATTCTTCATTGGCTTACTATGCACAGACTTTATTTGTGTAAAATAATGTAATAAAATCCAGCCATTTCTAATATACTGCCCTTAAAGTATTAATACTGTCTTGTGAAATGTATTAAAGCAATGGCTTACAGTGTATTTTCATGATGTTTCTAGGATACAAGATCTCGGAGTAGTTGTAGATTGTCTCCCTGTCCTTACCAGAAGGTAAAAGAAAGATCTAGAGGAAGGGGTTAATGGAGTCTTAAGGTGTATCATTTATGCATACTAATAATGCCTTGTTTCAGTTTACAGGAAGAAAAGCCTTATATTTCTGTTGGTTGCTGTGTAGACCTTCTACCATTGGTAAAATTAATTCTTAAAAGCAAATTTGAAGAGTAAGTTTTTTTAAAAAAAAAATCTTTTGTGATTATTTAGAGAATAAAAATAAAAGTTAATGCTTACCTTTTACAGTTTGTTATTCCTTATAAATTCATAGAACAGTGATGTTATTGGTCTCATTGTCCTAACATGCTGGGCAAATATATGGCCTTTTTAATGTTGCTGAGCAATAAATTCCAAAATCCCAGGCAGGGTGGGTTAAAGTAAGGGATGCTAGAAAATCATCTGTTCTGTAACAGTTTTATATTTGCACTTAAGTCTTCCTCAGCCTGATTTACCGAGGTTAAAGATGTGTCTCCTGCTATTTATATATTTAAAAACAATCAATTTATGTCAGTTGAATTGCCTAAGCCTGTTTGAAAAAAAAGATTTAGGGAAAACCAAAATCAGTTTTGCTGAACAGAATGACTTTGAAAAAAATGTTTCTCAGTAATAACTTTGTTGAGTTATACCCAAATATCTCAGACATTTTGCCTTCTAAGAAAAAAAACCTTCATTCTATTAGGAAGAATTATTCTGATTGTTTCTTCCATTTAATTTAAAGAAAACCTGATTTGAAAGATTTCTTAGTAGTTTGCAATTGTTTTAAGGAATATTTTGCCAATGTTTAAACAGTTTTCAGAAAAAAGTCTTAACTATAATGATTTCTTTCCCTCTAGATATGTAATTGTTGGTTTAAATTGGCTTCAGGCTGTGATTAAGAGATGGTGGTCAGAACTTTCTGTCCATAAGGATAAGATAGAAGATGGGTAAGTTATTCTTTTAAAACATGCAGTGTGGCTTTTAGTATGGCTTCTAAATTTTTAGCTAGTACCTAAAATACATTGGATATTTTTTAATACCTAAAACTTTCCTGATTAAAAAAAACCGAGATTTTTTTGAACATACTGTTGGGAACAATTCTAAACATGATCAGATTAAACAGTATTCAAGAAGTTTGATTGTGCAAATCTTTTTGTTTCATTTAGTATTGAAAACTCTGCTATAAAAATGGAGAAACATTTTTCTGTTAGAACTAGAAAGTATGACTCATTGTAGATTTTCTTGCCTAATCTTCAAAGATCTGTTACCTATACTTTTTGATATGTGAAACTGAAGGTAGAAAAAAATTACTAACTTGAATAACAATTGCAAAGTAATTTTGTCAATGTGAGATACACATGGAATTCTTCATTTGGTTTATATAGCTATCCATATCCATCATATATGTAACTTTGGGGGGCTTACAGTAAAATAGATAAAAACAAATACATCATATAAAATAAAAAATATAGCAGTCAAGCAAAAAAAAACATTAACAAAGCCAAGAGATGAGCTCCATCTCACTTCCAGGTCCCAGGCTGTAGCTCAAAACCAAGTTTTTAGGGCCTTGTGAAAAGCCATTAGGGTTGGGGTCCCTCTAATCTCTGGTGGAATGATATTCCACAAAGCAGGTGCCATGTCAGAAAAGACCAGCCAACACTTCTTAGCTGACGGCACCCAGTGCTTCTGTTCCTACACAAATAATATATTTCTGATCTTGAAAATATGGCATCAATTGAGGTCTCTAGCATAATGCAAGAAAAAAATGTATGGAACATAAATTAAAACCTGCTCTAAGGTTGATAGAATGTTGTGATGGCCTTCTCAAATTTTAGTTCCAATTATTTAAAACATTTTTTCTGCATTAGCCAGTAACTTACTAAAGGTAAAATTGGTCATATATTTGAAATCTAGATAAGATAGTTACCATGAAACACTGATTGTTTTTTATTTAATCCATTGATATTTCATACTTTTGGCTTTCTTTCTTAGAAATATTCAGATTTTAAAAGAACAATTAAGTATATTGTGGAAACAAGAAAATCTTCTGACTTTGGTTCCAGGATATACGGGTAATATAGCAAAGGTAATAGAAATCTATTTGATGATAAAATATTTTTAAAATTAATTTATGGTCTTAAGTTTATATAATTTAACTTATAGTGAAATGTACCAAATTTATATTCTTCTGCCCTTCCCTTACTGTAATGCTCAAAATCTACTCTGCAGAGTTAGATTCTCTAGAGCTATGTTGAAGATAGGGAGCCCCTTGGCATGAGCCAAAACCTCATTGTGTAACTTTGAAGATAGCCTATTGTGTTATTTTATTTCTCCATTTGAGGTTAATTATTTGAAATTAACAGTATTTTTCTTCATATATCAATGTTCAGGCATAAACTGGGCTAGTCGAGCAATCCTCTCACTCCTCTCCCTCTTGTCACTATTGAGATAGAAATAGTGGTTTATCTGGTTTATATGTCTGCTCATCTCTCTGTCTCTTATCCCTTGGTTATTTTATCTAGTTATTATCTCAATCTTTGCCTTTCATTAAAAAAAATCACTTAAAGTTAACCTTATTTAGCAGAGAAGAACTATTTTTATTATTTCATAGAACAGTCAGCACAATCATTCTTAGCATTCATAGAATAACCTTTCAAAGGACATCATGTTATCTTGCAGATAATAGGGAATACTATTTCCTGTATTGCAGACAGAAGGCTCTGAGTAGTGTATTTATGTTTTTTATATATCAAGGACAGAAATGTATATACACTGCTCAAAAAAATAAAGGGAACACTTAAACAACACAATGTAACTCCAAGTCAATCACACTTCTGTGAAATCAAACTATCTACTTAGGTAGCAACACTGATTGACAATCAATTTCACATGCTGTTGTGCAAATAGAACAGACAAGAAGTGGAAAGCAGAGGCAGTTAGCAAGACATCCCCAATAAAGGAGTGGTTCTGCAGAAGGTGACCACAGACCACTTCTCAGTTCCTATGCTTTCTGGCTGATGGTTTGGTCACTTTTGAATTCTGGCGGTGCTTTCACTCTAGTGGTAGCATGAGACGGAGTCTACAACCCACACAAGTGGCTCAGGTAGTGCAGCTCATCCAGGATGGCACATCAATGCGAGCTGTGGCAAAAAGATTTTCTGTGTCTGTCAGTATAGTGTCCAGAGCATGGAGGCACTACCAGGAGACAGGCCAGTACATCAGGAGACATGGAGGAGGCCGTAGGAGGGCAACAGTTCAGCATCAGGACCGCTACCTCCACCTTTGTGCAAAGAGGGACAGGAGGAGCACTGCCAGAGCCCTGCAAAATGACCTCCAGCGGGCCACAAATATGCATGTGGCTGCTCAAACGGTCAGAAGCAGACTCCATGAGGGTGGTATGAGGGCCTGACATCCACAGGTGGGGGTTGTCCTGACAGCCCAACACCATGCAGGACGTTTGGCATTTGCCAGAGAACACCAAGATTGGCAAATTTGCCACTGGTGCCCTGTGCTCTTCACAGATGAAAGCAGGTTTACACTGAGCAGATGTGACAGGCATGACAGGGTCCGGAGACGCTGTGGAGAACATTCTGCTACCTGCAACATCCTCCAGCATGACCAGTTTGGCAGTGGGTCAGTAATGGTGTGGGGTGGCATTTCTTTAGGGGGCCACACAGCCCTCCATGTGCTCGCCAGAGGTAGCCTGACTGCCATTAGGTACCAAGATGAGATCCTCAGACCCCTTGTGAGACCATATGCTGGTGCAGTTGGCCCTGGGTTCCTCCTAATGCAAGACAATGCTAGACCTCACATGGCTGGAGTGTGTCAGCAGTTCCTGCAAGACAAAGGCATTGATGCTATGGATTGGCCCGCCTGTTCCCCAGACCTGAATCCAATTGAGCACATCATGTGTGCTCCATCCACCAACGCCATGTTGCACCACAGACTGTGCAGGAGTTGGAGGGTGCTTTAGTCCAGGTGTGGGAGCAGATCTCTCAGGAGACCATCCACCACCTCATCAGGAGCATGCCCAGGCATTGTAGGGAGGTCATACAGGCACGTGGAGGCCACACACTACTGAGCCTCATTTTGACTTGTTTTAAGGACATTACATCAAAGTTGGATCAGGCTGTAGTGTTTTTTTCCACTTTAATTTTGAGTGTAACTCCAAATCCAGACCTCCATGGGTTGCTAAATTTGATTTCCATTGATAATTTTTGTGTGCTTTTGTTGTCAGCACTTTCAACTATGTAATGAACAATGTAATTAATAAGAATATTTCATTCATTCAGATCTAGGATGTCTTATTTTTGTGTTCCCTTTATTTTTTTGAGCAGTGTAGTTTCTCATAACATCTCTGCATTAGTTATCCCTCACTCTAACTTTGTTAATTGAAATAGAAAAGTTAGGAGTAAAGTTCTACATGCATTCACATGAGTACAAAATAGAACTTTCAGCATCATTGGGGAATTAATTATCTGAGCAAATTAAAGAAAAAAAAACTCCAGATTATACTTTGTTGCTTAGTGCATCAAATGGGAGATAGAGGATGAAATCTTTGTTTGTCAAAGGCTATGTTTCTAGATCAGTTTACTTGTTATTGTATAGGTGTTAAATTAAAACCTGAATCAGAGGAACTAAAGGACATGTGAGTTACCAAAATATTTTAGTAATAATGTTAATACATTCTGCTAACTACAAGTTTCACTATAATCCATTTATGAAATACAACTAGTCATCAACTTATGACCACAATTGAGCCAAACATTTATGTTGCTAAGTGAGAAATTTGTTAAGCAAGTTTTGCCCCATTTTATGACTTTTCTTGCCACATTTGTTAAGTGAATCACTGCAATTCTTAAATTAGTAACATGGTTGTTAAGTAAATCTGGTTTTTCCATTGACTTTGCTTGTCAGAAGGTCGTAAAAGGGGATCGCATGACTGCGGGACACTGCAACTATCATAAATGTGAATTAGATATCAAGCATCCGAATATAAATCTTGTGATCATAGGGAAGGTTCAATGGCCATAATTATGAAAAATGGTCATAAGTTACTTTTTCCAGTGCCGGTGTAACTTCAACGGTCGCTAAATGAACTGTTGTAAGTTGACAACTGCCTATATACTGGTTGTCCATTCACAAGTAAAACTGTTAATACTACTACTGTTCCTATGTAATGCTTCAAATGCTCTGATAATCTTTTTAAACCCTGTACTCAAGCATGGGTGTTTTTATTATGTTTCTACAAATAAATTTCTAAATAGGAATAGAGATAAACATGCAAGTGTTTGCTAAAAGCAGGGTTTCTAACTTTGGCAGCTTGACAGATGTGTGGACTTCAAACTCCTAGAATCCCTCTGGGTTTTGAACATTCAAAGAGAGGTTTGGTGTTATGAATTACTTTTTGAATTAATTTCAAAAATTAATTATGTATTTCATAATTAAATACATTAATTTCATAATTAAATTAAATACATTAATTATGTATTTCATAAGTGCATTACTGCTTTTTTTGTTTTTTAGGAAGTGGAATCTTATTTGTTACAGTTGCACTGATATACTTGGAGGACAAAGTCGTGTGCACTAATGTGCTTAAACAGAAATAGTCAACAGTGACACTAAGCAAGATACTCTTTCCAAATAATTCCTCATCTGAGGACTGTCTTTGACAGAAGAAGGCTAGACCATTTGATTATTTAATGCAAACACTAAATATCCATCTGCTTCACATTGAAGTGGAAAAAAATCTAACAGGAGCAACTTTTACTTCAGTGAGGTGAAAGTGCACTATGAAAACTGTATGTATGCCTTTGCCGCATTTGGGGGATATTTTCAGAAAGTGTTTCTTCTACATAACTATAATACAACAAACCTGAATTGTGAAAAGAGTTGAAAACATTACTAGGAACCACAAAAGACCATTCGCCATAAAGATTTTTTTAAATCATGTTTTTCTTATGAATTATAAAAATGTATTTTCAACGACGTTACAAATTTTGAGTTTTGATGTACTGAATTTCTGAAATGTGTCTGATATATTATTCAAAATATTAAATACTATTTTTGTTGCACTACTGAAAAACTGTATCTAGCAAAGAGGCCTTAACTACTAGAATTGCAAATAGCCAATATGTTAGGATATCATATAGCCAATATATTAAATAACTATATAGAGGGATGGAAATTCCTTTGAAAAACAATCAAAAGTGTTTACACAAATTGTGTACAAATCATTTTGAAACGTTTTGCACACTGAATTATAATAATGAAGTGGGTTTTCCACTAAATTGACTACTTAAATACCTGTATGACTTAATTATAAAAGTATTAAAATGTAGAACACGGAGAAAGTAAAGATCAACAGAGTAGTGATTCTGGATATCTTGCAGAATTTTAATACTTTTTCTGATATATTCTACTCTTTATAGTTTGAATTACATTCAGTTTAGGAAATGTACTAATGTTACTGTTTTAAGTTCAGATTTTTTCCACTTCAAAACTTTTTCTGCTGTTCTTCAGATATTTAAAACTCCTAGAAATGTTTACAGCCTGACTAGACTTGTGCGTTTCAGATTTAACAGCGCAGCTGCTACCTCTTCCAACAAATGTTGCTGCAAAGCTTTCAGACGTAGATGCCACGTGGTCAAATTCCTAACTTAACACTGATTAAAAAACAAACAAGCCAATAAATACAGGACATCCCATGTACAAGTTTTACAGCTGTATTTTGGGTTATTTGTGACATTTTAGGACAGTCTGCTATGGATTACTTGATCATTTGAACTGAAAAACAACTTGATGTGTTTCTAAGATGGCACCTTTGTTTTATATAAGTAGAAAACAGATATTTCCAAATAAAAGTTTAGGAAGTGCCAGCAGTGCACCAAAATGTAAAATGAAATGTTTGTAGCATGCTACCAAAGCTGCTCATTACATTTAATGTTAATCCCAAACTAATTTTAAATATTAGTTTTATGCATATAAACAACTGCAGGCTGTAAGAGGCCTTCTGTTGACTTACAGACTCTTCCAGCTCTACAGAATCATTCAAATATTTCATATCTTGTTATAAGAGAAAAGCTGTCTTGCTCTTGAGCCAACAGAGCTAAAAATAATTTAAGGACTAAATATGTAAAATCAATCATTATTACCATGTTTTTAAGGGCTTACTATATGAAATCAGTAGCATCAATAACAGACTGTATAATTCTAAAACATTACTGTACTCATCTGATCAACTAACCTAAGCTAAGTAGCAATTTTATGCTCTTTCACATGGACCTCCTATTTCATAGGCCATTTTGCCTTGATAATTTGCTTTTTCTTTATTCCATTCTACAGAAGGATGGGTAATATAAAGTGGCATTGCAAAAACTAAAGGCTTAAAATAGTTATGAATGAAGTAGACTGAGATTTTGGGATATTTTGTGTATGAGATTTGATTTTTTTTTATAAACGCTAAGACATACTAAATGTACTTTACTTTTGGTGCTTTGTTTTCCATTAAAATTGATTTTAAATCATACATCTACACTTTGTGCAACATCAGTCCCTAGAAAATGCAACAGGGAATGAGCCACCAATCAGTTATAATGACTTACACATTAGATGTACCTAGCCTCAGTATGTGCTGCACCAGTCTGTAGTAAATAAAGGATGAATAAGGTGAAGCATCAGAAGGGTATGCTTTGCAAAGTCATAGGACTGTGCAGCAATACAGGTAGTTCTCACTTAGTGACCAGAATTGGGATTGGAAATTCAGTCATTAAGTGATGCAGTTGCTGTGGAAAATCATATGGCTGTGACTGACTGCTTTATGATTTTAGTTAAGCTTTCCTTTTTCCCCACTCCCCTGCCTTTTGAAATGCTCACTTCAAGCTAGGATAATTACTAAGTAGGGATTTAATATTTCTATTCACATTCATTTGAGAGGGGAGGGACTACAGGAAGGTAAGCAGACACACAATGGGGGATGCACACTGAAAAGAATGCAACAATAGACAATATGAGCACATTCCTTGCAATGTATATTAATTGCCTGCTTACTCTTCTTGTAATCTTTCTCCATTCTCTGCTCTGTGAGGTTAAAAAAAAGAAACAGCTTATGTATAGGACTATAGAATTGTAATGGTGACAAATGACTGAGGAATGCTGCAAAGATTGTAAAAGCTCAGCTTGGTCAGTTATCTTTTCAACACAGTCAAACTTTAAAATGACTGCTGCGCAAGGCAATTGGTAAGCAAAGTTTGCCTGTATATATTCAGTCACCAAAAAGATCAGTCTTAGGGAAAAGCAACCCCAAAATATTTTTGGAGATCAATTGCAAAGTGATGCACAACTATACAAAACATTCTGCAATTGAAACATAGAAGGTTAAAAAAGTCATATCCTGTGGAGAATTTATAAGCTGCTTCAAAAACTGTCTTGGCAGTCTGTATAAATGTGTCTGCAATAATTTAGCTTCAGTGGTTTCTGAATAAAAGTGTGCATGCAAAGTTTTTATTTCTTTCATTTGTTTTGCATAGCCCTATTGCTGCAATTACTAATATAGAAATGCACTGTATGTCTGTTTTGACAAGAATACTTCAGCAAAACACATAAGTTAGGCAAAATAAAGTTTCAATAGTGGAGAATCAATATACCTCATGGTTGAACAGTTGGGGTTCTTCTTCTTTGAGCTTCTTGCAACTTTTCCCTCACTTATACACTTAAAGTTACTTAGGCTAGTAATGAAATAACTGCAAGAAGAAAAGGAAGCATGGAAAACGCAAGAAACCAACAAAATAATTACATAAGTGCTCAACATCAAGTCTTGAATAGAATTATTTTTATTAGGAGGATCTATGATGTCTGCCAGGTATCATCTGAACTTTGTAAAACAGTAGACTTTGCCAATAAATTGGCAATGACAAATATATATACATACATACATACATACATACATGTGTGTGATTATTTTCCTATTTTAATACCAACATTGGTAAATGTGTCTGCCTGACCCAGGATGTTACATAAAGTTATGAGCTATAATTATAAATGCAATTATACTAAGCCATGATTTAAAAAAAACATTTGGGTTAGTATGACATGTGTCATAAAACATTTGTAGACCACAGTCCATATGCATTGAGAAAGGATTCAGTATACCAAATGTTATTTAAATATACTACTATAACTACATGTCATCAGTAAAATGTATTACTGATTCTTTTCTTCATTAAATACTAATTAGTTTAATTTCTCCATCTGAAAATCTGTGTCAAATTCTCTAAATTACCTTGATTTAGCATTAAAGAATAAAAGAAGAAAATAAGCATTAAAGAAATGTATTCAGCACCAGTCTTCAAAAACTCATCTTTGCTTAAAGGATGGCTTTTAAAAAGCCAAGAAACAATTTGATGAAGACCTGTGTACAGTAGAAACACATAGATAAAGCATGCTACATGTTGGGGTATCGCAGAGAACTGTTTAATATACTGCTGTACTTGTGCTGATTGATAACACTTTGTGATACACACCTAAGCTTTTGCTTTGAAAGCTTTGGACCCAGCACTGGAAAAGTTTCTGTAACTACAAATATGAGGTACATGAAGCCAGGACAGAGTCAATCTGACTACACATCTGCCATACGATGGAAATACCATTAAACAAGTCTAGTTGAAAATTTCCCCATTTCTTTTACTTAAAAGCCTGATGTACCCATTTCTTTTACTTAAAAGCCTGCCCTATTAATTTAAACCACATCAGCTAGAAAAAGGCAAGTTTCTCTATTTGTATGGAGCTCTTTGCCATAGCTATTCTGTATGCAACTGGATAATTTCCGGATTAATTGAGCTTTTTGTTTCCCTCAGTAAGCTTTGGTGCAAATAGGGCAAGCTAACCATCTATTTAACTGATAGGCCAATTTTCACAATTGCAGTAAAGATAAAAAATATTGGACATGATTCAAATGACAAAAGCTGCATGGTGCCATATATATATTGTACATACTTTTGTTTGTACAAAAGTGCTGTACATATTTGAAAGGATTGCACAATGGCATACTGCTTTTTTATACCAATTTTATTAGACATTGCAATTTTTAAAAGTCTTGTCTGGTAAAACTTGTTCCTCTTCCATTGTATCTTTTAAACATATAGAGAGGCAGGCACTCTTAAAATTAACCTTGGGGTCCATTTCAGATTCTTTTAGCAACGACTGAGATGAGAAACAAGGCTTAGCCATTCCCAAACTCGTCATCAGAAGTCGAGCTTCTACACACCAGTCCCTCTATTGGTGAAAGAATAAAATTTTATAATGCATCATTTCTATATATTTATCAGATAGTGAATCAGAGCAATATTCAATAAAATGCAGTACCTGATTAATAACCTAAGAAATACGAATCTACAAATGAAACTTAAAATGTCTATTACCTCTCCAATGACCTCTGGCCTATCTGTACTCCATATTTAGTTGATGTATAGAGGAAGCATAGTTGCTTCAACAGGAAAGTTCAGTTTGATAAAATTTGATTTCCCGTGAAAAACTTTTGATAAGAGTCCGCAACCTTTACAAGTACAAATATATGATACTTGCCGCAATCCAGTATTCATATTGTAAGATGGGACTCGAGGTGTTTCAAACTTAAAAAAAAAGTCCGTGTGTCAGATTGCTGAAAAATGAATTTAATGAGAATTTCCACTCGGCTGGCTAACGAAGATTTTTATTCTGAGTTTATTCGGGTGGGGTAGGGTGCACTCTCCTCGAATCACAGTAATACAGCCCCATCTGGCTATACAATTCACCACCAAGCCGAGCATCATTGCCGCCGCCGCCTGGGGGAGGGCGGAAATGCTCGAAGGAAGCGGAAGTGCGGAGTTTGCGAGTTGAGGATCAGAATCGAGCGCGTCCCTTATTTGTCACGTGACCACACGCAAGCGCCGGTCCGTCGAAAGGCGCATTCCGGTCGCTTGACGCATGCGCCAGTTCAGGGGAAGAATAGAGAAGGGGAAAAAAAAAAAAAAAAAAAAGCCTCCTTCCGCTTATTCGTTATCCCGGCATCTCGCGCAAGAGCTATCATGGCGGCCGGACCTTTTGGTTTGCTCGGGACGGTCTTCTTGCTGGCGGCGACGTTTCAGTTTCCCTCACGTTCGCGGGCATCAGAAACGCCCGGCGGCGGTGGCGGGGATGCTGTCGTCGCCGGTGAACGGTTTAAGATCGAGGGTCGCGCGGTGGTGCCGGGAGTGAAGCCCCAAGACTGGATTGCGGGCGCCCGAGTGCTGGTGGACGGGGAGGAGCACGTCGGCTTCCTCAAGTGAGTAGGAGCCGCGGTGGCGGCAAACCGTCTACACTCTCCTAGCGGACCCCGTTTAGGGTGCTTGTTGGCGGAGAGGGAGGGCTCCCGCTGCTTTCCGGACCACGTCGAGAACTGATTTCTAATTCGCTTGGGATCCTCGCGTCTCTTCGGGAAAACCCCCAAGAGGCTGCCCGCGGTTTGTAGTTAACCCTTCCGCAGGGCTATATTGGGCAACCACGAAAAGGGCAATTTAAAAAAAAAAAAAATTAATGTATTTATTAATTTCGGAAACAGAATGACCGACCAGTCTCCTACCAGTCCAACAGTCTTCCCTCATCGCTGTCACCTTAAACTGTCTTGCCCAAGAAAAGAAGAAAGAAAATACTAAGCAAGTTTTGCACTACCAGAAAACAAACCCCTCAATGCTAATTTGAAGGAATTGAAGACAGGCAACGAGATACTGCTCTGGTGTTGTCAAGTCAACAGTGTGATTGTGTCGAGGGAGGTTTTGCCTTGAGAAGGTTCTAGATGAGAGTTTGGATTCTGAATTGGTCCTGGGGAGAGATGGATTCAAATGGATCCTTTGGCCTTAGGAAGTCCAGGGGATGACTTTGGCCCTGTCACTCCTCCCAGCCAATCCTAATCCACAGCATTGATGTGGACAAAAGTTGGAGTAGGGAGTTTCTAAAGGAATGGTGTGATATAAATTATATTGCAGTTTAAAGCTTCCTACCTCGCTAGACCAGAGGTCCCCAAACTTGACAATTTTCAAACTTGTGGCCTTCCTCAGCCAGCTGGGAGTTGAAGTCCACAAGTCTTAAAGTTGCCAAGTTTGGGGGCCCCTGCGCTAGACTAAGGCCTGTCATTATTATTTTAATTCTTAAAATCTTGATGCCGGGATAGGCTAAAGGAAAAACTGACCCGGATTAGGTCAAGGCAGATTATCCAGGACAGATTTTAAGGCATGTTTCTTGTGTCGGGGTGTGTTGGAATGGGGTTGTTGCTTAGGAAGATCACAAGCAGCTTTTTCTGAATGTATTTGGCCTGGCAAAGCAACACCTCTCAATATTTACAGTTGGTTTTCTGCTCTGAGGAATAAATTGCTCAATTTCAGATCTGCAGATATAAGTTTCCACACTCATACTCGGCTGTTTGAAAATGTTTATACCAACATGTTTTAGAATACGTCTTTATTAAAACTCAAGCATACAATTACATGCATCTAGTCATTGTTTTTTCTTCTTAATGGTAAGTCAGGATTGGAATAGAATAATGTGTCAAAAATTGTATTAATTGCATTATTGTTGTATCCTTAAACACTATATAGGGGAAGTAGTTCTTCTTTCCCCCTATGCTTCTCTCAGAAGGGCAGTTGCTTTTAAGGGATGCATTTTAAGCAGGTACTCAAGTCTTATCAGAGTTCATAACATAGCTTATCCTCTGGGTTGAAATATTATAGGTTGAAATGCTAACACAGTTTTTCATACTACACTAATGAATTCCTACAGATTACAAGTACATGCACACAGAATCAAGTTGCCTCTGATGTTGACAAATGAATATATTCCAATGCATGATTGACCAAGATTTCATTATAAGTAAAGTGATGTACATCAGAGCAAAACCTCCTAACTTTATATGTGCTGTGATAAAGCCTGTTCTGTATCCAGGGAAAAGTAGAATTCTAGTGATTAATTCAGTGAAGATGATGGCTCAAATGTATAATTTCTGTCAACATTGCAGTGTTCATGTACAAGTTTGCAGTGCTTCTACATCTACAATAGTATGTCCTGCTCTGGTTATCATATTAGAAAAGTAACAGAACAGGAAAAATGCAGAAGTTGCCAATCAAAATGATTTGGGGATTCAAATACTCTCCATACAAGAAAAGGATAATACATTTGGAATTTTAGCTTGAAAAAAGAAAGTGGACAGATTTATTGTAAACTGCGGAGAATTTTGCTATTTCATTTATGAAATTTAATAAATAAATTTTATAAAATATTAATATTTTTCTGTCTTAAAATAGTGGACCAGGGGTCATCCAGTCAAACTAATTGGAAGTAATGTTGTATATAATTGCAGATAAGCCAATCCTCAAAATGTCAGCCAAAATATCATGAAAAATGCATCATCCGAAGATAGACCAACTTTCAAATTTTTAGCTGTAGGAACCTGTAAGCTTTATAAAATTGCCTGATTTTAAGGCCATCACAGGCTTTAAAAATTTGAGCTCTGATCTGCAAATATTCTAAGCCCAATTTTGTGGATATGATGTCAGATTTGTCCTGATGCAGTGAGACTGTTTTTATGTTCTTTTACAGCCATTTATGACTAGTAAATTTGCCCACACATTTTTATTTTTTTAAAAAAAGTATCTGTTCACTTTTGATTAAAAATGTAGAGTGGCTTAGAAATTGAAGGAATATATTTTATGAATTTTATACTTAAATATATTTAAGTACAATCTGTCAATCATAAATTACTCTAATTTATTGGGTGGGCAGACCAAAATGTTCTCCCTATCAACTTTTTCCATGCCATGTGTATTGCTTTACTTGCCTTTTTTTTCTAAACAAAAAAAATTAAAACAATAAACTTCATTTATTTTTATATGTAAAACTAACAGGTCTATAAGATAAATATTCTTTGTATATGACATATTAATGATTTTTACAGTTTGTCTTAGGCCAAATGAAATGCTGAGATAGAAACTAGATTGTTTTATCTTGTATTCATAATTCCCCTGCTATACCAGTTCACTGTTACTGTCAGAAATGAAGAACATTGAATCACATATATATTGGCAGAAATTATAATCTTATTTTCTTAACACATAGAGTCTAATGCTCTGAATTGTAGCTCTATACTATGCCTAAAAGCAAAACTTTTCTTGTGGTATGTAATCTAAAATTATGTTATCTCTGAAAACATGTGATAAGAGTTATATCTTTGGCTCTTTTCCATTTTATCAGGACAGATGGAAGCTTTGTGGTTCACGATATTCCTTCTGGATCATATGTTGTTGAAGTTATATCTCCAGCTTACAAATTTGAACCAGTACGAGTAGATATTACTTCAAGAGGAAAAATGAGGTGAACAGTTTAAAATTTCATATTGCAACATCAATATATTTTGTAAGTTAAGAGATTAAAAGCTTAATTTTAACATCTGCGTACATCATCATACCACGTTTGGAAAGGCTTTCAAGAAATTAAGATCTAGTGAATCAAAAATCCAAATGGACCAGTTTGTGTTTATTTTTATTGGGATAAAATATTTGTTAATGAACATTGTAATATGTAATATATGCTTGTTTCAGTTAGTAAAATAAGCAGTAAAATAATTTCTCTGGCTTATCACAATATATAAATCAAATCATTTGGTTTATGAAACTTGGTTTGATTGAATATGATTATGTAAACCATAATCTTGTTTAATAAATGATTAAAACAAATGATTTTATATTAAAGCAGCCATAATTTTATTGCTAATTGTTGATGTTCATATTGTAATAATATAAGCAATTTGAATGTATCTTGCATGTTAGATATGTATAAGAAATAAAACCTCATTTTAATACCTGGATTTCTAAAAATTATAGCTTTCATATTTCATATGAATTTATTACATATGATATAATTGACTTGTGATATCTGGTACAATATCTCCATAGGTGAAATTGCAGTGTTCGTTAAATCATTCTCAAACTTCTCTTGCATTAATAAATTGTAGGAAAAGCCCCAGAGTTTGGAAAATATAAATCCATATAAAAAGGTAAAGGATACTGTTTAGAGATATCGATAGAGAAAATAGCATGTTTTGTTTAATTGAAAAATCTATAGAATACTTTTTTTAAAAAAATTTCAGAGCAAGATACGTGAATTATATCAAAACATCAGAAGTCGTTCGATTGCCATATCCCCTTCAAATGAAATCTTCTGGGCCTCCTTCATATTTTATAAAGAGAGAGTCTTGGGGATGGACAGACTTTTTAATGAATCCCATGGTATGTATGGAATTGTGTAAACATCAACAGGTTTACCAGGCTATTCTTCCATTTACAGAAATTACATATCAAGCAATGTTAGCGTTTATATTCTATTGTGTGCTTTAATTATTGTGTGGTTTAATTATTCAGAATTTTATTTTGTGATTGTAATATGTTGTAGGTTGTCCTGAGAAATTTCAAAGGTTCTGTGTCTGAAATAATAATCAAAAGCATATATTTTCTGTAAGGTAATGATGAATGGAGTAGATATATTCACTTTTAGTTAAGCATGTTTGAGACTGACAAAATATACATATATTGATAGATGGTTACATCAACTAAACAGGAATTTCATCTGTCTTTCCTAAGAATATGTTTAAGACTGTAATTTTATTATTTCTGTCAAATAGATTCTTTTTGCAAAAATTAATGCATCTTAGCATTATTATGGTATATTACTGGTATATAAGTAAAAGTTGAAATAAAACTGCCAAAGCATAAAAATTGAATATAGTAACTTAAATGTGTATCATGTTTAACTTTACATTTCATATTGAACTCAAGTATAAAAACAAAACAAAAATTTATACTACCGTATATACTCACATATAAGCCGATCTCGCATATAAGCTGACCCTTTAAAAACTGCCCCCAAATGAGGATTTTTGAAAAAACTCGCATATAAGCCGACCCCCAAATACCATGGTGAACGCTTTTTTTCCCCCCCCAAATTTGGGGGTCGGCTTATACACGAATAAATCTGGCTGCCCGATTTCGCGCGATGAGAGTCTTGGTTCTCATTGCGCGAAGCCGCTGCCCGCGAAGGCGATGAGAGTCTTGGCTCTCATCGCGGGAAGTCAGGCAGCCAGATTTATTCGCATATAAGCCGACCCCCAAATTTGGGGGAAAAAAAAAGCGTTCTAAAGTCGGCTTATATGCGAGTATATACGGTATATAGACTTATGTCCTAGAAACCTGGAATACTGATTAAAATTAGGTATTTGGACTAGGTTGGTTTCTACAAGATAATCTGAGTGGTTCTTGTTTGGTTAATTACGTGCTGTCAATTGGATGTCAACTCTTGGTGACCACATAAATGTTTTTTTTTCATGATGATCTGTTCCTAAATTTGTCATAATATGTCAAAAAACAATATTATCATTTATACCTTGAGGAGGTTGTTTTGTTCCATTTGTTTCCTGGCTGTTCACAGTATTCTGGGGCGTCTTCTCCAACACTAAAGTTCAAAAACATCAGTACTCTTTTCATCCTACTTCTTCGGAGTCCAAGTTTTGTTCCCATAGAGTATCACAGGGAACAGCATTATTCGCACTATTCTGATTTTCATAGGTAATCATAGCATCTGAGTATCTTTTTGAGTGGCTGTATTTGTTCTTTACATATTAGAAATGATTACAGAATTGTACGAAAAATGATTGTAGGTAATGAGCTCATCATGAAATCAATCTGTTAGTCATGGAATTGAAAGAATCTTGAAAGTTATATAATCCAGTACTATTACTAAGAAACACTACTGCACAGTTCAATTACAGATTATTTGATAATGGCCATTCATTTTTTTCTTAAATTCCTTCAATGAGTGCTTCACAAAGTTCTGAAATACACAATTTCACTATCAAACTTTTAATATTTTATACTGATGCTACACTCAATTTCATCATTTTATTTTTTTTAAATACCTGCTATTTGGTATTGACTCTTTCTTCCAATATCGTAAAAAAATATCCTTTACCTCATCTCACATTGCTATAATCCCAAGAGATTTGTAATTTCAGTGGTTACTTAGGACACATTTGTTAAATGTAACTCAGGTTGGTAGTTTCTTTTTTTCAGTCTTAAGGAATCATATGAAACTATGTCTTGAATATTTCTGATCACCATAGTTTGTTGTGAAAGGTTCAATACAGGTAGTCCTCAACTTACAAATACAGTTGAGCCCAATATTTCTGTGAAGTGAAATATTTTGTAAGTGAATTTTGTCCCATTTTGTGACCTTTCTGGCCACAGTTGTTAAGTGAATCTGCCTTCCCCATTGACTTTGCCTGTCAGAAGGTCAAAAGGCAATCATATGACACCAGGACATTGCAACTGTCATAAATACAAGTCAGTTGCCAAGCATTGGGATTTTGATCAAGTGACCATGGAGATGTTGAAATGGTCAAAAGTGTAAAAATAGTCATAAAATTACTTTTTCAGTGATATAACTTTGAACAGTCACTAAATGAACTGTTATACATTGAGGACTACTTGTAGTTTTAGCTGACATCAGATAAATGATCATGATCAAGTATTAGGAGAATTCAGATTTAGTCATAATACATTCAATTCATTTTCATGACTTTTTGATTGTTCACAAAACAACTACAGTAGTTTTGAAGTTACATAAATATTCTGAAAGAGGCATCATTTATTTGAAGCATCAAATGGTGAATAAATTAATGCCTTTTGATTTTTTTCTGTTTAAGGTTATGATGATGATCCTTCCATTGCTAATCTTTGTATTATTACCCAAAGTTGTTAATACAAGTGATCCTGACATGAGGCGGGTGAGTAAGCTTTGCAAAAGTAAAAATTGCAAATATTGAATCTAGATATAGGTATAGATGTATAATATACAGAATCAGGAAAGTGTCAGATATAATAGTGAACTTTTGGTTTATTGCTATAATTGAAATATATTTCTGAGCTAAACACAATGATGAAAAGAGGAAATTATTCCTGGAAAGTAGGATTTAAGACATAAAAGATTAGTTTTTTCCATGTTTTATTTGCATTCTCCAAAAAGCTTATGAATATAGGATGAGCTTAAAGAGAATGGAGTCAGTTTCATGTGATGAAATGACATTTAGTTATAGGGCCTATATGGCTGCCTTTCTCATAAAATGATTGTGAGTTGCTCACCATATCTATGAAGCTTACCTGAAACAAAAACACCCGTCCCCCAGGCCTAATCTGTCTTTTAGTTAAACACACACACACCCATGGAAAAGCAAATGTGATAAGTTATTGTGCTTGAGTACGTGAATGCTGGATAATCTTAATTTCAACAGTTTTATGTTCCCCACCTGCACAAAGTACTGTGGAATGCTCTGAATCTCAATGTCAAATCAAGAAAACATTTCCTCGAGAGAATCCCCTCTCATGATTGAATGGGAAATCTTCAAAAGCAGATTTATTTTCCATGTGGGTTTATCCCATATTTCATCAAAGCTTATATAGAGGATGTTAGCTTTTACTCCTTTGTCATTAGCAAAGGCACTTGCTGCCTAAATTTTCTTCTGCTCCTATTAGGAATTAGCACATTCTTTTTAGGATATGGGAGCTCTAATAAACATTGTTATTTAAAGCAAAGTCCTGGGCAGATCTATGCCTAGCTGAGCACGTGTGCTCTTCACGACTATGACTTGATTTCTTGGACTGCTCTGATATTAGATCAAGTATTTTTGTTTTCACTCTAGCGAATTGTTTAGTAGAGATTTCTAATAAAAATGTTTTAACTAACCGTGGTTAAAAGAAATTCAGTTTCTGCGCTTAATATAAGTCTAAAACTTTCTGCTACCTTATGCTGTCCTCTCCTTCTCTTTGTAATTATGATTTCAGCAAGAATTCCCATACTTTTGATAAATTCACAGTAATAGGAAGTTGTAGTATGGTATTTCTTACATTATTTTAATACATTGTCCTTTCACCATGCATTATGCCGAATAGCGGAGGGCTAGAACAAAATGGAGACTCAAGGTGTTTACTGAATCTTCTATATTTAGTGGTGCTTACTGTGTGCCATTGGCTGCTGCTTCTGGGGTTCAGTTGGTATTAATTTTTATTTCTTCTGAATTATCTCTGTCTTCAGTAGTTCTTTACAGGTATCAAGTTATTTTCAAATTATTACATTCTAGTCTAGATCCTGAAAATGTTCTAATAGTCAAATATTATGCTTGGATGATATATCTCTATTCATTTGTTTGAAGAAAAGCTATAAGAAAAAAAATAACACTTAGAACTGAGATTTTTCAGTTTTTCAAAATGTGTAAGAATCGATATAGTCCTGTAAGACTACTTTAGACATGTTTTATGCTTTTTTGCTTTTGTAGTTTCTTTCCTACATATATAACAATTTTCTTTTAAGTTCCT
This sequence comes from Laticauda colubrina, assembly GCA_015471245.1. Taxonomy (NCBI): domain Eukaryota; kingdom Metazoa; phylum Chordata; class Lepidosauria; order Squamata; family Elapidae; genus Laticauda; species Laticauda colubrina. The sequence continues at coordinate 43,107,610 of BLBF01000005.1, read as the reverse complement.
CACACTGGCTGAATAGAGGAATCTGTAGTGGGGGTATGTGGTAGAGAGCAAATGCAAACTGTAAAAATTCACCGTGTGTATTCTTTCATATATAATTTAGAAATGGCTTTCTCTTATACTTTCCTTTGTTTGTATGTATTTAGGAAATGGAGCAATCCATGAATATGTTGAATTCTAACCATGAGCTTCCTGATGTGTCAGAGTTCATGACAAGACTTTTCTCTTCAAAATCTTCCAGCAAGTCTACTGGCAGTAGCAGTAAAATAGGAAAAAGTGGTGCAGGAAAAAGGAGGTAGTTGTTTCTTTTCCTGGAACCACAATTTGCACAGCTCTGTAATGTGTTATCATCTGGATATTCTGTGAAAGAACAGAAAGCCACTACTGTAACCTTAATTCAGTTTGAATTTTGAAAGGATACAACTGTAGCTTTTTAATCTATTTAAGTATCTTGTTCTTGAAATATCCAGGAGCATCACTTCTGTCTAAAATATGTAAGGTCAGTACTGATGATAATTTAACTTCTTTGTAGAGAATGACATTAAAGAATTTAAATTATGTGCAATATATTAATGATTCTTAAACAATACATCACTGTAAATAGTTTGATTTTAAGAAATAGAAAACATTCTTTAATAATGGCAATGGTATAATTGTGCATTTCTTAATATTCATCACAATGAATTGCTATGTTTTTTCTGGAAAAAGTATTTTTTTCATTAGTTGCAGATGTTTTCTTCCAGAATCTTAGTTTAACTTCCTATTTAATTCATTCCCAAATTTCTTTTATATTTTTTCTATGGGATGCTTTGACATTTGTCATTATTTAAGCATTGTTTAGAAAAAGTCCCAGTGATAAACACATGTTCCTCTATTAATCTTACTTTTAAAAAGAATTCCCTGAGTACCTTGTGTTGTAAGATTATAAAAGATAATACAGTTCTGTGCTGGTATAAGTAAAGAGAGCCAATTACTTGACGTAGTTCGTCACTACAAACCACAAATAAGTTATTCTGGGTTTTTTTTTTGTTTATTTTATTGATGATAGGTGCAATGTATGGTAATTAGACATAGTTTGCTTAGTCTTGAATCCAATTTTCTCATTTCAGAGAATAATTTGGAATAAAATCATAATTTCAAATATGTTAAATGCTAAAATACATCATGGCAGCTTACATATTTTGGTCATAGTGTTGCAAAATTAATATATAACTGCATCTTACACATTGTTTTATATATGGTAGGCTTGTTTATTATTTCAGGGGGAATGGCTAGATGGAAATTTGGTCTCTTGCATGCAGCATTTCTATCTTGTTAAATTGAGATTTCACCTAATCAAACACTTGTACTTCTCTCAAGGGCTGAAAAGTTTTCCAACAGTTATATGATAACAAAAATATTGTGAAGTTCTATTTCCCATTATTATAGATGAAGAGTTAAAGTTAGTGTAGCCACTCATTCTGAATTTTTTGACAGAATCGAATACAGTTGTGGGGTTTGGGTTTGTTTGTTTGTTTTTTTCATTCAATTGTGTTGAATTCTCAGAGATTGCCTGAACATATCTCTGCAGCTTTCTTGAAAAGGTTTTTCAGGAGTGCCATTGTCTTCTCCCTGGGATTGAGAAAATGTGACTGCCCCCAAATCACCCAGCTAGCTGGTCTTTGTGCCCAAAGCAGGACTAGAACTCAATCTCCCATTTTGTAGTTGTAGTAATTCACATTAAATAAGCTACTTAACAAAATAAGATGAAGGGAAATTAATCTGATGATGATGATTTGTTGATCATCATGATTTAAATTTGCTTATTCACCTTAAAATATTTATTTTTTTCTGTTTACAGTAATGTGTCATTTCACTTCTGGTGGACTGCTTGAAATGAAGCAGCTAGTCTGAGGAAGGTTTATTTCAGAAATATTAGATACATGGGGAAATATATTAATGTTCAAGTGCATGTAGCTAGGAAACTGTTCTAATGGAGTACTCTAACACTACAGAAGACATACGTTTGGGTGGACTGATAAAATGCATGAGTGAGAAGGGATTTTATTGGTTATCTAGTCCAAGCCTATATTCAGCATAGGAATTCACTAAATTATCCCCACTGAGTGGCCATCCAGTATTCTTTAAAAACCTTAAGGTGTAAGGGAAAGACTTTTCACTGTTCCTGGCAGGCTGTTTTACTATCTAACAACAAATAATGGGTTTGTTTCTTTCTGCATCTAGCAGCTATTTAGGTATATACCACCATTCTATTTCACCGTATTTGGTCTTTTCCAAATATTTGGTTTCAGGTCATTCTAATACCTGTCCACTGAATTTGATCTAGCTTCTCCATATTGCCCAGTACTCAAGCACATAACAACAAACAGTGAGCTGGAACTATTACCTCCTGTGATCCAAGCATGGTTTTTTTTTAAGCGCACCCAAAAATGCACTAGTCTTTTGGTCTCATCTCAGTACCGTGCCAATATGTATGATTTTTTCTTCTGAGATGCAGGATTTTTAACTTGTTGGATTTGACCTGGTCTTCAAGCTTATGATGTTCATTTCAAACTACAGCCTTGTTCTTTAAACTGTTAGCTAATATTGCTAATTTGGTGCTGCTTGCAAATTTGGTATTCATTTTTTTCATCTTCAATGTGAAAGCCCTGTTTTTTTCTTCAAAATGATGCACAGTCATTTTTCAGTATCTCTTAGGTGCAGTTCTTTGATGTGTTATAAATCCACTGAACCACAGTTCTGTCTAGCCCACATTTATCCATCTTGACATCTGTTGTCCATTTCAGGGACTGTTTATGAGTTAGCCAAACCGTTATTTTAGAATAATGGTAGAAAGTTGGTTGATATTCTCACAATTTCATATATGAAGAAATTTATTTGAGGTTATCCAGCCTCAAACTGAAAGAGAGGTTATGGACTGAAACAGAGTTGTTCTAAATAGAAATAGTTTGGCAGGTAATGACATGAAAAACCCAAGGGCCTGAAGAGAGGAAAAATTGGAGGGAAGATCTGAAGTGGGCAAACTGGTGGGGTTCATCACTTTGGGAATCTCTTCTTTGCTGCTGTGTCCATTGCAGTAGGAAACAGGTAAGCAGGCCAATATTTTTGTGGTGAAGAAAGAAAAGGAAGGGTCCATGAAAATCAAGGCCAACAGACTGATAACATGCGTGGTTCTGGGGATAATGAATGGAGGAAGAAGTTGATACATTTTGCCTACATTTTACATATTTAAAAAATTATAGGATCTCTCACCATTTAGTTTCTGCTGAACTCCAGCAAATCCAAGACAGTCTGGTAGAATTTGAAAACAAAATGGTTGGTTCTGGGTTCAAACCAAAATGTGTTTCTTGTTTTATTCACACCCTGATAGTAAAGTGGTGTTATAGGTGAGAATCTGAAAAAAACAATCCATGAAATACACAGTATAAAAAGTAGGTTTATAGTGTACAAAGAAATGCTTTGCTTTTTAGCATAAAAGTTGATACAGTGTGGCTATACTATTACACACAGTTGTGAGGTGGGCAAAAGCAAAAGGAATGGTAAGAAATGAAAATGGTATTTTGGGTTTAATTGGAAGCACGTATTCCCAAGAATCCTTTTCTTTTTTTTACTTCCCTTAGTGGGAAAAGAAAATTATCATATTTTATAATACATAAACTATGTAATATAAAGTGTGAACCAGGCTAATTATAATTTGTTCAAATTATAATTAAAAGAAACTATAACTTAGTTTGGTTGATCTAAACATGTGCACCACTGAGAAAGACTTGTGTCAGAAATTATGCTGAGCCACAGATTGTTTTACCATAAATTACAATTAACTCAGTTTATGCACTACATTAAGCCCAAATCAAACGTAATTATGGAATACTGTATCAGGTAAACAAAGCAAAAAGATGCTTAAAGCACACATTTTTCTCCTTTGTTCTATATGGAATTTCTAACAAGACCTTCTAAAATGGTTTCCAATCAAGTCTCCTCCTTAGTTGTATTCTTATAAAGGAGATCAATTTATTCACATAAATACACATGCAAAAATGGGTTGCTTTCCTTGTCACTGGGAGCACACTAGAAGCTCATCTCAGGACACTTCTCACTTGTGGAATCATTCCTGCATACGAAGCATGCTGTTTCTAACTGGTAATAAACGATTTCAAACCTTTTTCTTGATGTTCTTGATTGTTTTTTTAAATCTTCTGATGCTTTAGTTTTTCTCTCAGTAATCTTGATTCCTCACTCCAGTTGCTCTTCTATTTTAATTTTCCCATGAATTATTAAATGCCATGTTTATATCTTCTATTTAATTTTGTTGCCTTTATTTGATATATGTGCCACATCAGAAAACAACAATAAAAAACATTGATATAAAAAAAAAACCAGACTTAAAATATGTTACATCTTCCTTTCCCATTGGGGCTTCTTTAACACCTGCAACATTCAATGATTCCAGAATATGGCCCTGTTTAGTTTATCAATAGGGTAATTTCTGCATGTGAACATTGATTAAAAAGAAATATATGCTTTCTGAACTTCAAAGGAGGCATAGATGTCATTCTAAAATGCTAATACCTTAATAATGAAGGTAATAAAGCCTAAAATTCCAGATAACAATTTTATTCAGTGTATATGTCACTCTAGTTCTGAAGAGACAAACGGCTTACAGCATGCTGACAAATAGGACTAAAATTAATAATAACCATTTGGAGGCAGTATGATTACACTTAGACCCAAACTGCTACTCTTGTAACAAAGATCACACGGAAGAAGTCAGATATTTGGGTGTATTTTACATATTAAGCAAGCATAAGTAACTTGATTATACTCCCTTCTTAACTGTTCTAGATTGGCAGTTCAACTTTTAAAACTCGCCTTGTTTTAAAATCCTGATCATACCATTGATTATTCCTATATTCCACTATTCCTATAGAGCTGTTAACTACTGTATCATTTCAAAGGATCAGCTAGGAGTCTCTTCCATAGCAACTGTAACCATGTTACAGGGTCTCATGCCAATGGTAAAAAGCAAACTAGACATTTGGCTCAGTCTCTTAGATTATAAGTTAAGTGGTTGCTTTCAGAATACAAATATTAAAATACACTAAGAAGCACTTCTAACTTATCTCTACTCTGCTTACGAAGCAGCACATTGCAGGCTGAATGAAGGCTGAAATGGTGAAGCATTTGGATGATTGGTGATCCTGGGGGAACAAATCAAAGTTTTCCAACATCTGTGTTTGATTTTTTTTTTAATAAAAGTTTTTTTATTTTTAAACAAACACAAATACATAAAAATAAAATCATTTTGTATACATACAGTGTGTCGGTTACGTATCTTTTGTGCTATAGTTTTGTAGTCATTTACTCACAATTTATATCAGTCTTCACATCGTCAAACTAAAGTGTATATATTTATCAGTTATTAATCATCCATGACAACTATTCCATTGTTTTATACGAGATGTTCCAAGTTTTATCTTAAAATTAATGTTATACTTTCAACCAGTGATTATATATATCTATATTATGTTTTATATCAATCTATTAGATTTCTATCACAAAATTACCAAGTCTATTACCATGCCTTTTTATCCAACCATTGATAAAACAAATCCCATATCATATAAAATTGCTTATCTTCTTGTTCTCTAATTTCAAATGTCAGTTTAGTCATTTCAGCACAGTCCATAATTCATCTGTGTTTGATTATTGACAGGTTGATACAACTGTCCCCTCAGCAGACATGATCCCAGTGAAGAAAAAATATTGATGAAATGAATGCCGATCCATACAAGATAGTAGGAGAGCAAATGTATCAGTTTATAAGCACACTAGTGTTTTCCTGCATCCATCTTAATAGGTTTTTCAGTGATCTCAACAGAGATACCCATATAAATAGTTACCACAGAAACTGCTGAATTCTATACATTTTCAATAAAGCCTTGAAAACTTTTCTAAAAAATGCCCATGAAAGAAGAAACTCCAGCTGTTGGCATTTATCATCCATGAGATTATTGCACGTAGGTAGATTTTAATATTATTTGAAAAAATACATATTGAATATTCACTAGTTATGACATTTAATAAATTCACAGCATAAAATGTTTTCACTTAAGCACATACAATTTTAAAGCTAATTTTTATTATGACAAATACCGGCTAAGAATAACAAACATTACTTTGTACCAGTTTTGGTGAAATTAATGTTTGTTAGCCTCATAATAAACACAATGTGAATTTTTTTGCTCTTAATACATATCTCATGTCTCAATACAAGTCTCAACTGTTAAAACACACACTTTCACAATTTAATGAACAATATTTGGGCTTTCAGGCCTGCTTCTATGTATGCTCGCTCCATTTTGGCAGCTCAAATGTAAGCAGCTTTTTGTTTACTATGCTTAGGGTCTAGTCGATACCACCTTCATCTTTTGGCGAAATAGTATTACAAAAAGTGATTCATAGACTAATTTCTGGGGTTATCCAAGGCATCTCAACGCTAGTAGTTCCATCAGTGCCCTGAATAAACAGTGGCAGCATTGGAAGTAGTATTTTCCACATAGTATCCCCCAGAGAGAACTGCTAGGAAACCATAAGAAAAAAATCATGCAAGACTTATGTGTGTGCCTAACATGAAGGTGACTGCATATTGGATTTCTGCAGCATGCACCACTCAATTGACTCATGCGAGCTAATTTCCACCAAGGGTATTAATACTGCCATGTGCCTACATGACTGGCACGTTCACTTGTTCCCAAAGTAAAGAGGTAGCAGAATTATCCATTCCCAGAGGAGGCACTGTCCCATTTCAGAGCATGAATTGCTCTTTGTTCTTGCCAATTTCTAACTGAGAGACTTGCCCTGCATAGTGACTCACGCAAAAGATGCACTGTGTGGGAGGACTTCACTAAGAACTTATCATTGTGACTCATAGCACACTGTAAAAGTAGAGTGCTTTGAGATAAGAATACATTATGTCTTTTAATTGAGGAAGAAGATAACTTCAATTTCCCAATGTTTGGGGAATACTATGCAACAGGATATAGGACTGCAGAGTTATTTTAGCATACTCTTTACCTCCTGCCACTTTGTTGCAGAACTCATGACTAACTATGGGAAATAGGGAGTCAGTTGGGTCAGCAACCTCCAAGTTAGCAGAAGTAATGGTCAAAATGTTCAGGAAGAAAACTGGAAGTGGCATTCTTCTTCCCTTCCCCAAAGAACAATCCAAAATAATCTTTAAAGGAATACTCTGCTGTGTCAGTTCCAAGAGGCCGTGTAGTTTGTCTCCACAATGACCTTTCTTCAACTTGGCCCTTTAGATCTCTCAATAGTGTATTTGTTGCTGTTTAATCTAGCCAGTGAAAGCAGAAGCTTTTCATGAGAAAATTTAATTGGAGACTAAAATTCAGAACTACTCATGCATTGATAAAACTCAGCTGCCCCTTATCTTTTTTGGCAGTGTTCTTAATGCATATGATTGTTTTCTAGGAGGCCAATTTACTAAAATGTTAGCACTCTCATATAAAGAATCCTGCTTTTCCATGCAATTTGTGAAACAGTTGTCATTGCAACTGTGTATTTGCAACAATTAATTTGTCCTCCAGCTTCTTACAAGAATTTGAAACAAGTGTATACTTAGGAAACTAGCCGTGACACAAATCTTACTTTCTTTGCAGTTTGAAGGGATGGCACAAAGTAGTTATTACTCTAAAGATGCTGAGGCAACTACCTTTCAAATTTCAGGCCAAATGAATAACCTATCGGATCTACTTAATGCAAAGCAGTCTTCTTTGCAGGAGAGATTATGAAAGGAATTTCTAATTTATATTATTATATTACGCTCACTTGACAAAGGGGATGGCACCATTCAGTGACCTTGAGAGTAAATTAGCAATTTGCTTTGCTAGCTGAGTTAGATGGCGTGGAAGTGCCATTTATGTGGTTGTAAATATTTCTCAGCATAATGGCAATCTATTTTGAATTGGAATGACATGGTAGTTTTGTGTGTCTCAGCAATCAGAAGGCACAATTGATGCAAATATTAGCTGAGATGAAAAAATGCAGGCAATCTTTCCATACGTACCGTAGTACATTGTATATATTCCAAGACAGTATGTAAGCATTCTATTTATCACTTCCTAGTTAAAAAAGAAAGAAAAAGAAATACAATGTACCAAAGCAGTTTGACACCGTTTAAAGAGTCAATTTTTTATAGTTTCACTCATATCATTTGTAGTATAAAGCTTCATCAAAGATGATCCATTGTTCTTTTAAAAACTGTCTGTCTGCAAAGTGTATTTACAGAATATTATAAATACAAATTTTGGGCAATGCAGCTGCAATATACTTCACTGATCATCATGAAGCATTTTCTGCTCCTGTTTTCTTTCCTGATCCCTGGCTGAAAAGATGCATAAACAAAGCAAGTGCATTACCTGGATGTAACTGTTAAGTTGCAGGAAAGGAAAGCATTGCTAGGGTCCCATGTAACAAGTTCACCTGACCAATATCAGGAACTTCACCATAGGCAGAAAGAGGCAGGGGAATCTATTGACTTTTTATTATCTAGATGTCCCCCATTCTATATATAGAGGTACCCCATTCAATGTGGGGATATGATGGCCTAGCAGTTAAGACACTGTGTTTGTCGACTGGAAGGTTGGTAATTTGAGCCCAAAGTACTGTGTGATGGGGTGAGCTCCCGTTCTTGCCCCAGCTTCTGCCAATCTAGCAGTTTAGAAGAATGTAAATGCAAATAGATAAATAGGTATCACTTTGGAGGGAAGGTAACAGCATTTCGTGAGGCTTAGCATATAGTCATGACAGTTACATGACCACAGAAATGTCTTCAGATAATGTTGGCTCCCTTGGCTAAGAAATGAAGGTGAGAACTACTCTCTAGAGTCAGACATAACTGAACAAGAGAAATCTTCACCTTACTCCTACTCTACAGTTTATCAATAATATAACATCAACAGAAAACCATTAGTAGCCAGGCCAACCAAAAGTCTCCTTTAGGGATTCTAATGAATGTTTTATAGATACTTTTCTTAGGAGAAAGCTTTTTAAACTGGTCCAGACTGGGTCAGACATGTAAAGGCCCGATCTTTGAGCCCATCCCACTGGCCGATGGATGCAAAACTTATGCATAAAGGACACAGCAGATGAGCAAAACTTCAGGGGTGGCTCCATCTGTTTTCATCCGCTCCAAAAAGTGGCAAAAATTTGCATAAACAGAATGGAAAAGAACGGACGGGGTAATATGTAGCGGGGATGTTAAATGGATGTTCATCGGAAGCCTTGCGGATGACAGCGGATGGAAGCGGATGACACCTCTGAAGGGGTTCCGGGGGAGAATTTTGAAGCGGACGCATAGCGGAAGGGGCGGATGCATAGCGGATGAAGTGGATGTATCAGGTACGCCTATAGGAAACAAAGGGGATGCCACGCGGATGTATATCGGATGTAAAGCGTTCACTGCGCATGAGGGGGGTATGAATTGCATCCGCTCCACGGATATAAAAGGATGCTCCACACACGCAGTCAGCATACAGGGAAAAGATGTGCTACCAGATACATCTTGCAGGAACACCATGGTTCGTCAGTCAGGCAAGAGGAGGAAGTCCGTGCCTACTTGTTCAAGCCTGGCAAGGTGAAGAAGGGCAGAACCAGCATCCCATGCCCTGGCACTGACTCTGAAGCTGCTGCTGCTGCTGCTGCTTTTGCTGCTGCTGCTGTGGTGGACCAGCCTCAAGGCCCTCAAGCCCCTCAAAGTCCTGCTGCTGAAGGCCCTGCTGCTCAAGCCCCTGAAGGCCCTGCTGCTCAAGCCCCTGAAGGCCCTGCCAGAGGGAGGAAGAGGCAGGGGAAGGAGAAGGGAGAGAGGAAACAGTACACCATTTCTGAGGAGCATGAGGATGAGGTGCTGGAATGGCTGAGGGAGAACGAGTACCCATGGAGAAAGGGCCACAGACTGTATCGGGACACCAAGAAGAAGCAGGCAGCTTGGAGAGACAAGGCAGAGAGCCTGGGGTACATTGCAGAAGTACTCCTTGGATAGTGGAAGCACATGCACACCTGGTATGGCAAGCTATACCTCAAGAAATCCGGGCAGGCCTCTGTCAAGCTCACTGACCGGGAGAAGTACATCATGGCCAAGTGCAGTTTCCTGGAGGGTGAGATCCAGTCTTCTTCCAGCCAGGAGCCAGCTACCCTGTCCAGGCAGGTGTCTTCAGAGGGCTCCACAGCAGAGACCCCCTCGACAGCCGCACTTCCCATGCCGGCGGACTTGGAGGATCCTGTGCAGGATGACGCCCTGCTGTCACAAGGATGCAGGCAGAAAGGCAGACTGGAGGGCCAGTACCACAGCGTGCTGTTGGAGATCAGGGACACAATGAAGACCAGCACAGAACTTCTCTCTCAGCTGTTCAACTTGGACAGAGCATCCTCGGCCCGGAAGCCCTTCATCACCTACCTGAGCCAGACCTTGAAGGACCTGCCCGAGGCCGAGTACCAGGTGATGAAGCAGAAGATCGCAGCACTTCTGCACAACCCTCAAGGCCCAGCTGAAGCTGCTCCTACCTAGTCCAGGTCTACTCCTCCATCCCAGGTGACATCACAGCCCTTCCACGGTAGAGAACAATTGATGATGTTGAAGACCAAGGGTGATGAGGTCTGTACACCATGGCTGCTGGACTCATACTGAGATCCAGATGATTTTCTCCCCCTTTTTATAGAAAATATTGGTTGTCCGCTAGGTGTCCTTCTACATACTCGAGACATACTCCAGACATCCTAAATATATGAGATACATCCCAGATACAAACATTTTGTCCATTTTTAATACTTTATATACGAGATGCATATGCTTACATCCTTTCTATTTCTGTGCTACTAACGCTGTGTAGACGTTCCGTGCACCTTTTGTTTCCTCCCTCTTTCCATTTTCAGCTGCAGTGGATGTGAGTTGAGGGGATGGCCAGAGATGTAGAGAGGATACAGCAGATGTTTAATGGATGATAACAGACATAGAACATTTGTTGCCCATATATGTCATGGATGTACATCGTACGTGGCGGAAAGTTCATCCGTTCACAAAGTTCTGTGCAGCTCAAAACTTTTTGCGCGGATGAAATCGCAGTGGACGGATACTCGACGGATAGAGTGTATTAAACATGTATGCAGTGAGTACACAATGGATGCATAGCATTTTCCAATGGATGGCAAGCTTTTTTTAATGTTTTACATCCTCTTTGCATCCATAAGTGCAGTGGGATCGGACCTTTAAGACATGAAAAAAGCAAAAAGCAAAGCTTTGAATGCAAAATTGAAGCCACTATCTTGATCTTTTGACATCCCTGTATGGTCCCCGGTCCTTTCTTCTCCTTGTCTTGCAGGTACAGTTTGGTTTGGGTAAGATTAACCTCAGCCTCCCAACTTCTCTTGGCTGACTTAATTGGTTACTTGCATCCCTCCCTTAATCCTTCTTCAGACTTGGCATAGAATCTTTGCTCTGGGCTGAGAGAGCATTTCTAGTAGTCATTTGGTACGGTCAAGCTGTGAGGCAGAATAATGGCTGAATCCTTTAAGCTGTACACCAAACCAAATTTGAGTAGAACAAACCTATAACTCCTTTTATTTTCCTGGGTCAGGCTACTTACTGCTATTCTTTTCTTGATAGATCTCAATATGCTCTCGTCACTGCTACAGTTCTATCATTTACTTTACTTTGTCACTATTACTGCCATTGTCTATATTATACACATGCTAGGCCACATCCTTAGTTGGTCCTTCCTTTAATCCTCTGGGCTTGAACTGCGTGAAGAAGTGTGAACTTGGTTCACTAGGGATGCAGCTCGATTGGTAGAAGATTGGTTAGGTTGTAACCCAAATAGCCAGCTGTAGATACAGTGGCATTATCTTAAAGGCCAGTTTGGGCCAGTGGTGGTAACTAGTATCAACTCAGGTTAACTGGGGTTAGGCAAGTCAAAACACTCTGGTGAGGTTGGGTATGCTTGGAGGGTACTGTTTTTTAACCCTTTGTGAAGCTCATGAATAAACAGACAATCAAGATCTCTGGCTATATTTAACTGTATTTACATCTCATTGAAAGATGGAAAATTAACATGCAAAAAAAAAAAAGTGAGGTCAGGGTAACAAAACATGCCTTCCCCAACTGAGCATTCTCCACATGCATTTACCTATGATTTCTGTCATCTACAACCAATCTGATTTGTATGATTATATGTGATCATTTCAATTATAAGAAGCACTCTAGAAAATTAGCTTGGGTTTTTCAGTTGCCTCTAGGACAGACATGTTTGATATTTACAAATAGTTGTGAACTTGAGAGCCAAGTAAGGGTAGCCGGAAATAGAGACCAAAAGGACAAAAACAAGGCAACTCATAAGACTGGAGAAATAAAAAAGATTGAGTGTTGGCCTAGATTATCTGGTTTCTTCCAAATTTTTTAAAAAAAACTATTCCCACAACACCTTGGCCCCTATTGAGCTTGTAGATAACGTTTTCAGAGGTTGCCAAATAATTGTAAAAAGTTGTCTGTATTGTAAATTTAAGCCACTAAGCCTGGACTACAAAAGAATTGCACACTAGATGGTAGCAAAGAGTTATTTTTTTTCTTTACCTCTGTTTCCCTCTAGTGCAAGAATCTCAAAGTCAAATTAAGTGCCCAATGATGACTAAGTTCAATTGCCTGAAACGAATGCTGTGATCTCTTGATACACTGATATAAAACTAGGGTTAAAAATAAAATAAAAAAATAAAAGATATCACAATGTACCATTAAACATTACTTGCCTGAATTAAACAAATACCTTAAACTGTGAAATAGAGCAACTTTTCTATCAGATCACGGCTAATTTTCTACACAAATAGATAAATTGCCAGAGCTCTGCAAGGTAATCTTAGCTTAGTACAAGTGTAAAAGTATTGATTCTAAGGTCTGTAACAAATGAATCTACAAAAGACACCTTGTAATCATTAACATTTTTTTAGTCTTTTGTCTAGACATTTGCAATAGAACATAAGCTTTGCTCACATCAGGCATAATTGTGAACAAAAGTTCACAATTTCCAATCACAATTTTTTTGACAGTAACAATTCTTCTCTAATTAATCTCTTAAGCAGAGAAGGTTTCTTTGATGTTCCCCTGGGAATTTGACTAAGTTCAAGAGCTTCTATTGCGGAGCCCTTTTTCACTGTTGCTGACCTCAGAAAACTGACAACAGATGAAATACATCTATCTAAAAAAGTAAAGGGCTAAGAAAATATACTTCCCAGATCTACAGTGTAACATCTTCCTTTCATCAAGTAGATTGTCATTTAAATACTTTAAGCAAATATTACTGGATTCCTCCACACAGTTTTAATGCCCTGCTCTAACCCAACTTATATAATTTGAAGACATGTTCTCAAAATGAAGTTAGCCTGCAGGCTGATGCTGAGTCGAGGTGTTACAGAGGATAGTGTTTTCCACCAGAAAGTTGAAGAATATTTCTTTTGCAGACATCAATGTTTCCTGGAGAAGTCATCTATTGGGCTCCAATGCTCCCACTGTAGGATCCCTCTTCTATCTGTGCCCTTATAGTCATGTCTGGTCATGAGGTCAGTATTTTCATCTATTCACAAATAAAAATAAATTTAAGGGAAGAACTAATCTGGACTGTAGTTGCATATCAGAAGCTTATCTTGCATTGCCTGTACCAGTTTCCATACATCATATGTATACAATGATGCAGTTTCCATACATCAAATGTATACAAAACATCTTAATGTTTACCTGGGGTTCTAGAGAAACTGCAAATCCATCCACAATATTTCATCCATTCTGGATGCAGAGAAAGATGAATACTTTGATATTGGTGAGCCCTCTATCTATGCCATGACAGCCAACTTGGCAGAGTACTATAACTAATCTGTAGGAGCTACTATATCAAGAGAGAGTTGTCTGGTGAAGAAAGCAAAAATGCCGAGAATGCAATCATGAAATAGTTCAGTTTTGAAGCTATGAGAAGCTAAGATTTCTCTGCATAGAGGGCAACACAAGAAAGGAGCATGAAGGATTTGAAATAGGAAGCAAATTTTCTACCATCTGCTTAGAATCTCTTGGGATTTGTTATAGCTGTTCTTCCAACATTACAATAAAAAATTACTTTTTACCAACATGCATCCTTTCCAACTTTCTCCATAAGCTCCATTTACAAATACTGCTGTTTTATAGACAGCCATTATATCGTCCTTATGCTTGAAAAAGGTTTAAAGGAAATGGAGGGAAGCAATTCAGGTGTTGGACAAAGCTCAAGCATTTTGTCCCTTCTACACATTGAATACGATGTTCTTCTTTGAGACTAGTCATTCAAGTCAACTTGAGGAATTACAGTAAAAGCTTTCATTAATTTTGTTTCTACATCCATTCTAGAAGTATCCTGTACACTGACTTATGTCATATGTCCATTTCAAATCCTGATCAAATAAGCCATTTGCTATATTTTAGAGCATAAAGCCATTTTAATACAATTATTAACAATCTGAATACACAGTATTAGCTTTTTTTATCATCTCTGTGTACAATATCCCAGGGACTGCAGTGAGATCTTTTTTTTTTCAACAGCTTGAACAAATTTCTAAAGATTGACCATATATTATTCAGCCAAGGACTTTATTCTGTCTATTGCAGTTGATAAGAGAGGAACTGGACAGAAATTCAGGAAGAACATTTTGACAGAAAACAGCAGGACTACAAAGATGGATTTGGTTCAATTAATGATAATTTTTTATCAGGTCAGGGGTTCTCAAACGTTGTGGTGTCATGACTCTCTAAAATAATACATGGACTTGTGTGACATCCCCTTCAAATAAAGGGGGAGGAGATACTCTTGCTTTCTATCCAAACAGTTTGATATTGTGTGTGTGTGTATGTGTGTGTGTGTGTGTGTGTGTGCATACCAGTCTTCCACATCCAAAGGAAGATTGCTGGAAGACTATCAGGACTTATGTCTGAAACCAAGGCTTGACTTTGACAGCCTCTGTAGTCATAGCACCTGCTCCTGAAAAAACTCCAAAACATTCATGAGCACCTCCTAAAGTACAAGTTCAAGGTACTGTTGTCTAGTCTCACTTTTCCTGGTCCCAAGGGAAGCTCTTGCTGGGTTGCTTCTTGTCTCATTTGGTGTCTGGTGCTGAGCCTGTGTTGCATCTATGAGCAGCCCAAGTAATGCAGCTCACCTTACTTCTTGGAGAAGGAAAACATCCTACAATGGGAATTCAGTGTGTTTGGATTGTCTAGAGCCAGTGCAGAGGGTCAGCATGACAGATGGCCAGTACTAACAGCTCAGTGAAGGCTGCTCATGTCCAGGCAGGGTGAATTTGGTTGCAACTGCCAATCTGAAAAACCCTATGTTTGATAAGGAGTGCATGTGCTGATTGAACAAATGATTCCCATGATCAAAAATATATTTAGGATTAAACTGGTAGAATAGAGAATGAACCACATTCTACCCTGAAGATGAAGTATTTCAAAGCAGACATTAAATATATGAAGAATATGAGGCATTCTACATTGACTGGGACACTGTGGCTTTTAGTTCCATTTTAGGCATGAAGCCAGCTGGGTGATCTTGTGATTGTGACTGTCTTTCAGCCCAGGAAGGAGGCAATGACAAACCATTTCTGAAAATTTTGGCAGGAAAACTTCACCCAGCGATTGCCAGGTACCAACACTAACTCAAATACATCACAGAGCAATGCAAATTGAGGATGAAGTATTTCAATGCTTGGTTATATTATAATGCTTGGTTTTTGTTCAGGTAACATTGTGTCATAATACAGCAGAGTTTTACTACAAAAAGCACATATACTGATGGTTTTTTTTAGAACTCTTACAAAGTATGATGTCCTCTTGACTGGAGACTGGCAGTATGATGCTTATGTAGAGGCAAATTTAAATTGAAGAATGTTGTTCTTTGGAAACAGGGAATAGTAGGTATAGCAGCATATAAAGAAGGTGTACATAATAACAAAGCACAGATGGAGGAAATACAGTATATGAAAATATACCTTGATGGTCAAGTCTGCTGCTTATTACCTGGATTGTTACATGCAATTCAGGTTAAAGGAACTGCTGTTTCACTAAGTTGCCTGCAGAAACAAGGGAAGGAGGGGATGTTACTTTATTTGTTGTTTATGTTTAAATACATGAATCAAACTGGATTAAGTACAAGAGACTATTAGATTATACACATATATAATGTTCAAAAGATTACCCAGAAGGATGTGAACATGTAGAAATTAGAATAGAATAGAACAGAACAGAACAGAACAGAACAGAATAACAGAGTTGGAAGGGACTTTGGAGGTCTTCTTGTCTAACCCCCTGCTTAGGCAGGAGATCTTACACCACTTCAGACAAATGGTTATCCAATCTCTTCTTAAAAACTTCCAGTGTTGGAGCATTCACAACTTTTGGAGGCAAGTTGTTCCATTGATTAATTCTTTTGTCAGCAAATTTCTCCTTAGTTCTAAGTTGCTTCTCTTCTTGATTAGTTTCCATCCATTGCTTCCTCTCCTACCCTCAGGTGCTCTGGAGAATAGCTTGACTCCCTCTTCTTTGTAACAGCCCCTGAGACATTGGAACACTGCTATCATGTCACCCCTGGTCCTTCTTTTCCTCAGACTAGACATACCCATTTCCTGCAACTGTTCTTTATATGTTTTAGCCTCCAGTCCCCAAATCATGTTTGTTGCTCTTCTCTGCAAAATTAATTAATTAACAAATTAATGAGCAATGAGAGAGATGTTGAGAGAAAAAAAATCCTACTTTTCTTTAAATAAATACTTATTTATCAGTGTGAAATAATATATGAATTACTACATAAACTTACAGTGAAGGGAACCATCAGAGACTTTCACATTATGAAATTATATATTATAATTTTCCCTGGTTTTCTTTCAGCCTCTGCAAGTTATCCCAATGGTAAATTCTGAGTAGTTACAATCTTCTAAGAAAAAGAAATGAAACATGATTAATTGAAAGTTACAAAGCTGTATGATCCCTTAAAAACATTTTGTTTAATATATGTTTCTTGCAATGCACAATGTGAGATGAAACTTTCACAGTTCTGTCGGTTTTGAATTTTTTAAGCCACAACTATTTTTTTTTCCTCTAGAAAGCAGCATAACTAATCCTCTGAAGAAAACCAACATGCTTCTTTTCAGAAAGATTGCAGCAGCATTTAGTTGAGTGAGCGCTTCACAATCAAATAACAAAAAATATTACAGGAAGAATCATGAGAACCATTGACAGAGAAATTTTTCAGTAGTGATTCCAAACCTGAGTGTGAAGCAAGATGGAAGAGCTACTCTGCTTACCTCAGTTGCTTCAAAATTCACACCTTGTCTGATTCATTTCACCTCCAAAATTATATAATGCTTTTCCTTACATGTGTGCCTTCTCTAGCATCTCCTTCCCTTATTTCAAATTTTGATTATTTCAGATGCCCTCCCTGTTGCTTCTCTTTCCAGCTTGTTACCATTTAGGATAAAAGCATTACCTAAAATAAAACAATATATAGATAGTCCTTGACCTTAAACCATTCATTTAGTGACTGTTCAAAGTTATAATGGCACTGAAAAAAAGTCATTTACAACTGGTCCTCACACTTATGATGATTACAACATCCCCATAAAGAAAATTCAGGTTTTTGGCAACCAGCATGTGTTTACAGTGGCTGATGCATCCTGGGGTCACAGGATCAACATTTTGCTTAATGTCATAAAATTGGCCACGACTCCCTTAACAACTGCCTTGCTTAGCAATTGAAATTCTGACCCCAATTGTGCTTGTAAGTCAAAAACTACCTGTAGATTAGTAAAGGTCTTCAGCTGGCAGTGCTTGTGCTTTATAATCAAAACTGTAATAAGAGAAGACCTTAAACATAAAAGGATTCCTCTAAACTTCTAAAATGTTCATATTGATACTATAGATCTTATGGTTTTATTGATAGAATAACAAAATTGGAAGAGACCTTGGAAGTCTTTTAGTCCAACCTTTTGCTCAACCAGGAGACCTTATATCATGCCAAACAAATGGTTGTTCACTCTCCTCTTAAAAACCTACAGTGTTGGAGCACCCGCAACTTCTGGAGGAAAGTCATTCCACTGATTAATTGTTCTCACTGTCAGGAAACGTTTCCTTAGTACTAGGCTGGTTCTCTAGATAGTTTCCATCCATTGCTTCTAATTCTGCCTTCAAGTTCTTTGGAGAATAGATTGACCCCTCCCCCCTCTTCTTTGTGGTAGCCCCTTAGAACGTGGAACACTACTATCACGTCACTCCTAGTTCTTCTTTTCATTAAATGAGGCATACCCAATTCCTGCAACTGTTCTTGATATGTTTTAGACTCCAGTCTCCTAATCATGTTGCTCTTCTTTGCATTCTTTCCAGAGTCTCAATATCTTTTTTTATATATTGTGGCAACCAACATTTAGGGCATACATGTGATGACTAGATGGATGGAACTTGGCACTCAAAATCTTTCAAATCAGAGCATCCCCTTTCATTTGGATCCTTAAGAGATGGGAGTATAGAATGTAAAAAGGTGTGGTTCCAACCATCCTCTTCTGTCAGCTAGAAGAGAAGGAAATTTGGTGAAAAGGAATGTCCAGGAGAAGCTATTTCTTTATCCAAGCACTATATACCTTTTAGCAGTCAAAGTGCCTGGTCTAAATAACATTACAGTTACTTCCTTTAAAGAACCTCGAGCTGTAACACAAACAATAAGCTATATAAGAAATAAGTTATAGAAGTCAAGTTTCTCTTAAAAATAACTTATGTTTAAATCCTAAAGGCGTCTTATTTTTAAAAAATACTCACAAAGCCAAGCTTGGGTAACTTCTACAAAATTATTTCTAAAGATATTTATGAAGAGTAAAAATTCTTCTTGAAACATTATTTTATCAACAAAAAGTTTATTCCTTTATTCAGTCTAAAAATAGACTTATACTAAATTCACTTAATCTTTTCAAGTTGAACACTAAACGTTGTTTTATTCTTGTTTCTAAGCATTACACTATAGATAGAACCCCTCTATGTTGCCTCCATAAGACTTTGTAGAAGGAGAATTGTGTTAATTTGTGGTAGCCAAAAATTAGAAGGATTTGAATCTTATGTCTTTTAATACAATACATTCGCTGAAAAAGTGCCACCAGATTCCTGATTTTTGACAGCCCACTAATTCATATAATTAAAATAAGTAGAAATGATCAAACTACTTTTAGTTGCGAAAGTAGAATCATGAGAGATCTTATATAAGTCTCTAAGTGAATTTTTTTTCTTTATTTCTTAATGAATACCAAAACAACCTATCCATTTCCAACAATGCATGATATGCAAAACATTGTTTCAAACTGCCACAGATATATTGGGGGAATCTACTGAACTGTTCTAGACAGCTGCAATTAGAGAACTGAAACAATATAATTGTCCCCGTTTCTGATGTGCTTAGAGCCACTGAAAATGAACTGAGTTGACATTTCCTAAATAAATAAAATTAATAAAATCAATAGTTTGAGAGTAATGTGAGGTTTGCAGAAGAACAGAAAAAATAAAAACATTTAAAAAGTCTACTCAGGTTTCAGTGTAAAATGGAGATGGAATATAAAATGGATTGGTTTCAGTTATTTGATTCACACTTATCAAAAACAAAATTCTACAATTTTTCAATATTGGCAGCATTTAATTAGTTGCTTATTGATTCAAAATAACTGTGGCAACCAAAACTGAATGCAGTAAGTGTGGCCTTACCAAGGCATTATAAAGTGGTATTAACACTTCATGTCATCTTGATTCTACCTCTCTGTTTATGCAGCCTACATCACAGACTCGTGCTGATGGATATGTGGAGACGGACCCGGTCATTTAATTTATATGTATATTTAATTAATCAAACATCTTCATTATCATTGTGCTTTTTATTCCAAGTATATTTTTCTGCTGCAACTTGTTCATTTTTAAATTGAAGATAAACTGACATTTCAAAGATTATTGGAAATTATTATTGCCAAGTAAAAACAATTGCAGTACCATGGAAAAGAATTGGATTATCTTTTATAATATAAAGAATGGAAATGAAGCATTTCCTCATTCTAATAAAATGTAAATGTTCAGATCTGGAAATTCAACTCATTCAGCTCTGTCAAAAATCATTGTTCAAAACTGTAGCTAAACTGTATTTTTAAATTATCTCTTTTCAAGAGACTTACATAATGGAATGCTTTTCAATCAAGTGTGGGAAACAGCTCTCTTGAGGCTCTGTATCAAAAAGTCACTTTTCTGCATGTATTGATTTGCAATTTATTTGTCTAACTTTTGTATCCCTTGCTTTCTCATGTATTTTTATGATGCTAAAGGAAGCTAAGGCACTCATATAAATAGTAATTTAATGTTTATGCAGCAAAACAAAAAGCAATGCATTATTTAAAATTTTATGTCAATAATAATTCAACACATACATTTTTAATACACATTTTAAACATTATGAGAGAGTTATACAAACCATTTTCCCAGGGCATGAAAACCCACAGCTTAGATGCTATGATGAAAAAGCTTGTCCTCTAATGCTTCCATCTATTTGTGCATCTGATGCTAGTTGAATATGAATCAGAATCTTTCCTGATGATTATATGAGATAAAATAAGTTATTCAAGATCATGCAGTTCTCACCTGAAGAATTCAAATACTTACCAGGCCATTTTTTTTTTTTTAAGATACAGACTTTGGATCCAACAGTTGATTTTTTCTGCTTTGGACATGATGTGGTAACTTGCATATACCCTTTAAATTCATCATCTATTAATTCAATTATTTTATTCATCATCCTTTGGATTTAATCTATTTATTATGAAGATTTGTTAAGAAACATACATCTAGGCTGCTTTTCTGATGTATTTGTCAGCTGACAAATTATTAGGTTATCAAAGATTTATGTCCACGTCGCTCTTTTCCTGCTGCTCACAGGATGTCAGGAGTTTCAGAAAATGGAAAGATGCTGAAATACCCACAAAAGAGGGATAGTTGGTGAAGTGACAGAGTTTGAAGAGATGGCAAAATTGGCTTGCTTGATAGGGGAAAGGAAACTATATTTGTCAGTGACTGGAAATCTTTAATGATTTTTTTGCTGAAAAATGGGGAACCTTTCTTATTTTATTTATTCATGTTTTATTTTTATTTGTTTAAGTTTGTATTGCACTTACTCTGTAAAAAAATCTTTTCATTTTAAATTAATCTTAAAAAATGATGTCAGGAGTTATTAGTAAAGTCCTAGATATGGGATCCAAGGACACGCAAAACATATATTAGTATAGGACAAAACCAAGTAAGAGAATCAGTAAAATTAGGTACCATAATATATTGTAGATGGGTGTACCTCTGATTTTCTACTACTTTTTCCTAGTTACTATGAGATTTTCAAGAATAAATGTTACAACAGGTCGATATTGGAACAGCCTTTATTTGGTTACATACAAGTGTTCATTATCAGAGTTCTATTTGGGAAGAAGAACTGGTGTTGTCGTTCCATAGCACACTTCTGTTTCAGGTGCTAATATAAGGATTTCTATAAATTTGTTCCTGGGCTATTAACTTTTTCAATAGGTCCTCTTTTGCTGGAAGTGTTCTTATTCCCTTGCTTAAAAAAAGAGAGTGTAACTAATAGTAAAATATCACAATTTTTCCTAAAACACTGATTTTTTTTAATGTGCCATTTCGTATTCAGGAAGTAGCTTCCATACATATTTAACAATACAAAATTGGGCCTTTAAGATTCCATCATTGTAGGAATCAAAATAAAGTGGTTATGACATATGATGCCCAACTTGTGCTTGGAAATTTCCAATGAATGAGTGTTTCACTGATATTGGGTTTCTCTTTTGAATTTCTCTATTAAGGTTTTTTTAATATTCAACTGAGAGCAGATTATTTACTCTTGATTAACAACATTGATACAAAACCAACTCCTCATATAATATGTCCCTCAATTTTAAAATAGATCCACTTGCAACTTTGAATATAATTCTTGAGCCATCAATCTAACAGACATGGCTTAGAACCCATACATAAATTAAACTGCTGATCAGAACATTATCTGAACATATATGAAGTAAATATCAGATCTAGGCGTGTTTGGGTCTTTTCCCATGTAAGATTGAGAGTTTCTTGGTGACGTTTCAATGAGGTCCCACTCACCATCTTCAGGTTGGTGCTTTCGTGCTTGTGCGAGCAAAGTGTGATCAGAGCTGCCATTGCACAAGCCGAAAGCACCAACCTGAAGATGGCAAGTGGGACCTCGTCGAAATGTCACCAAGATACTCTCAATCTTACACAGGAAAAGACCCGAACATGCCAAGACCTGCATACCTGTACCCATGAAAATCTATGAAAATTTATATATGTATGTGTGTGTGTGTGTATTTATACACACATACACATACACACATTCCTTGCTTTTCCATATTTCAAAAGCAGACAGGTTTTATTATAAACCTATAATAAACAGGTTTATTCAACATTCAATCAGAATAGAGCTAGAAAGGACTTTTGAGGACTTCTAGTCCAACCCCCTGCTCAAGCAGGAGACCCTATCCAATCTCTTCTGAAAAACCTCCAGGGATGAAGCACCCACAACTTCTGAAGGCAAACTGTTCCACTGGTTAATCGTTCTCACTGTTAGGAAGCTTCTTCTCAATTCCAGGTTGCTTGTCTCCTTGATTAATTCCCATCTGTTGTTTCTTGTCCTGCTCTCTGGTGCTTTGAAAAATAAGTTGATCTCCTCCTCTCAAATACTGGAATACTGCTAGTATTCCAGTATAGTCCCCCTAGTCCTTCTTTTCTTCAGACCAGCCACATCCAAATCCTACAACTGTTCTTCATAAGATGTAATTCTTATCTTCATAAGATGTAACATATTCTAAAATGCAAGGATTTGAACTCATTCAAGGGTCATTCAAATCTCTCTTGACAATCTGTGTATTAATCTTAAACTTCAATCCTGAGCCTTCAATGAGCTATTTGCATTGGCATTGTAAATCACATCTTCTCTTTTTGAGAACAGATAACAGATAATCAGAGTTGGAAGGGACCTTGTAGGTCATCCAGTCCAGTGGTCCCCAACCTTGTACCAGGGACCGGTTTCACGATTATTCATTCTTCCACGGACCGGTACCTGAAAAACGCGAGACTCCACTGCCATCGAGATAGCTCTTTGTTTGAAGCTGCCCCCCCCTTCGACGAAACTAAGGCGTGAGGATTCTTTCAGCACCCAAACGCCACTTTCCAATCTCTTCTTGAAAGTCTCAAGTGATGGCACTTCTACAACTTCTGAGGGCAAGCTGTTCCACTGGTTGATTGTTCTCACTGTCAGAAAGTTTCTCCTTATTTCCAGGTTAAATCTCTCCTTGTTCAGAGAAGTTTGAACTAAAGTAGAAGCTGTTCTACCTTTCTTTGTTACCAGTCAGCATCCATTTTAACTTGTTCCTTCTCTGTGACATTTTCTCTTATACATTTTGCTTCTTTCTAAAGATCGCTTCTTGTTCCTCTAGAAATTTGAAAATACACCAACTATACCATAGTAAATTTTAGCTTTCATCTAATAATTCTTGCTTTGTCCTTAATCTGTTTCTTGAGCCTGAGTGTATCATATCTTCATATATAATTATACTTTTCTTGCAATAACTTTATCCAGAATACAAAGCATTTGAAGGTGAAGCTAGAGGTGAAGTTGCCGAACTTATTGTTTTTATAGAATTCCATGTTTTTATCAAGCTTTGTCTAAAAATATGTCCTTTTAAATTTTTATATTCTTTTCAATCCACATACTAGAAATATCTGGGAGGTCTATTAACTGGCCAACTCCTTCTCAGACTGATATTTTAATATTTAGGAATTTTATCTATTGCTATCCATGGCAAACAACTTGCATTGTAATATAATATAAAATTCAGAATACCTCATTCATTGCTATGTTTTGAATCTCACAAAAAGTATTCTACATTTTTTCCACTCCCAAAAAAATCTATTGACTGTTTTTTGCCCATCATGCAAGATTTTTCCTGGAACTGAAATTGGCATAATTTCAAATAAGTAAAAAATAATAATCTTAGGAAATATATTATCAATCACAATTAATCCTAGATGGTAGAAATTATTATTTTTTTTATCTTTGAAAATATTTTTATTTTTTTCCCATAATTTGAGGTAATTTTTAAATATATCTTTGTTACCATCGATCAGGAACAATCTCAAACATTTTACTGGACTTTCCCTGGCATCCCAACCCTTTCTGCACGAAGCTTTTTCCTTGTAGGGTAATTTTTTTTAAAATTATGTCCATTTATCTATCCTGAGAATTCATCAAAATCTCTTAATTATTTTAATCAGCTGTCTTTTTGCATTCTGCAGTTGTCCAATAGTTAGCTCTACATCATCCATATAATATTTTAATTTCTGCTTTTCTTAACCTCCTTCACCAAATTCAGCTTATTCTCTGTTTTGGAGTTCCTGACATCATTTCTACAATTTCAGCCTATTTGTATATATTGCTCCTGGGTGATTTGCCTTTCCTTGTCTTGTATAATTGTTTTGACTTTTTATTGCAATGAAAAAGCTTGTGTAACTTTGTCCTGACTCAAGTTGTCTTTTTAATATTGTAATTGTTTGTGACTGAGCTCTAAGCACCTTCTTTTTCAGACACCAGTACCTATGCTGAATTTCTTTTTCTATTCAAGTTTTCCTGCCATGAAATCTTACATATTTCTGTCTTTCTGTTTCTTCAAAATGAAAAGTTGCAATTCTGACATTGTTGTTAGATATCTCTCAATTTGCACCTTCTAAAATGTGCAAATATACTGTATGGGAAAGGAATAAGCACACACCATTTTGATATGGTATCAGATATTTACCATGTAACCCAGTGTTGGCAATGTAATGTTTCAGTTTTTAGCAGCATAGGTTGAGCATATATTTAACAGAAAACTGATACTTTGGCATCCATCACTGTGTAGTCTTATATATCTATTCAACACATACCATAAACATATATAAAATATTCTTATAATGGTGACAATAATTTTCCATTTTACCTCAATAGTAGAAGGCAAGGGTTCTTTTAGCAATAAAATTGGAACAAGCAAATAACTTTTACAATCTTAACACATTTTGCCAATATTACATAGCTTGAGTTATAGAAATGCGTTGTCATTTGAATCAGACACACACATCATACATACATTTATTTTTTAAAGCCAGAAAACCCCAAAGCACAATGGATATGCTTCAATGTTGACTGAATATAATAATCAAAAGGTCTTTATGGGAATCCATGTTTTCCTTTAACAAACAGCATAGCTCCAAAAACAATTGGCACAATACAGAAACACTTAGAATCAGTCACATGTTCACATTATTTTGTTTAAATTATGATTAGTCCCACTATAAAAATAATTGGGGGACTCTTTTGTAAATAACTCACACATAGGCCAGTTATCCAAAATATTATTTCAATCAGTACTTATGGAGAAGCTTGTTAAAAATCACTGAACAAGTGTTATAAGAAAGAGCTTTTGACCTCATTGGAATTCTTATTGTTTTGTAACTCTTATAAACTTTTCTGTGTTATCTCAAAACTATGCAAAATTACACTTTACAATCATACTATTATGATTACATACTACACAACTAACCATACCAAGCTACAGATGTGGATGTGAACTGAGTCTGCATTTAAACTGCAGCTCAGCAAATAATTAATGTGCAAAGCTTGACAGTCAACTTAGAATTACAAAATCCACATGTCCATGAACTTCAGATTCTTCTAATTCTATAGCTCAATTTTCCTATAGTGTTGAATTGACTTTAGCATTAATTTCCAAGTCAGAATTTCTTTGCATTTACATACAAACATTGAGTTACTAAATGCTTCATATTCTTGTTCATAAGTAGAATGCATTTCCCCATCTACTGTACATCACTTTATATGGAGAGCTTGACTATTCCACTGAATTGGCGAGAGAAACTTTTTAAGTGAGAAACCATGTATGCATTTATAAGATTCAAGAGATAATTAAATTATTTTATTTTCATAGAATTATTTTTGGATCCAGGTAGATAGCTGGAAATCTGGATCCAAAAGACATGGGACTTATTTTCACTGTCTCATTGTAATTGTTTTTGACAAGACCGGTTAATTTTGGTAGCTGATTTTAGTTCAGTCTCTGTTATTCAGAAACTATTCTAGTCACTTGCCTTTGTTTTATAAGATTTACATTTTTGCTGAAATAATTATGTATTTAATGTACATTCTTATATGAATTACAATTCCTATTCAGGCTGAAGGGATAGAATCTTTGACAAGTTGTAGCTGTTGCCCAATGGATTTAATTACTTTTGCTGTGGGGATTAGGAAGGTGAATATTGCCCCTAATCATCTAAACAACATTTCTCTCTTTAAAATGCTATAATAATATTCATGTCTGATTATACAATTTATAACATTCAAAGAGGAATATGACCCAAAACTATTTCATGCAAATGTTTGTAAAACTATGGTTATAAAGTATGAAATGCTAGTGCTTGATATGAGTTTAACATGTAGACCTCACTACCGTAACTTTAAATCTTTAAATAATCGTATTCTGTTTCAGTATGCACCTTATAAAAAGACCTTTCCCCTTAACAAGTCACATCTACCTCCAATTAAAAAAAGAATGAATTCAAATTCAGTCATTGTTCATAACTCAAGCTGACATAAGGAACTTTTTTGCCCTCCAAAAATCAATTTCAATCATTTACCAGGGGCTACAGTTGTATGCATTCCCTTTGCATCCATTCCATTAGAAGATAATTTTGTAAGGGGAACAGTGCTAACTTAAGTATGTTGCAGATCTATAATTTAACTTGGAAAAAGTCCCAGAAAAATATTTTAAAAGGCATAATATTACTCTGCAAGAATGTGAACCAAATACATTTGTGGAACTGTTCAATCAACAATTATTAAGATCCTGTGTTCTGCCATTATCGAGCAGAAGTACGGAACCAAAAATCCTGATAACAACACTCAAAATGCTCCTTTGAATAGTTCCAATTCCAGAAATGTTCAACATGGTGACTGCTTTCTTCATAATCATAAATTATAGAAAAGTTGTTTCTTTTGCTTCCAAACACACAAAACAACAACTTTACAAATAAAGACCTGTAGCTAATATACACTCTCTGGCCAAGATCGTTATGTTTCAACTACTTCATTTTAACTTAAGGCAGCTTAGTATTACCCTGCCAATATAATTTTTCTTCCATTTTTTTCTTCTTCCATTGACAGAAAAGCAACAATTTAAAGGTTTTTCTGAATGTTTTGTTACACAAGGCATAACAAATTGGGTTCACAGTACTGTTTACGTAGCACAACCAATAACCAAGATGCCACAATGTTGGAGGAATGCAATTTGAACAGAATGTAGAAACCAATACCATTATATTGTAGGGGGTCCAGGTAATTATAAAAGCTAGAAGAATGGCACTTAGAGTCTGGGCTGCTTTACGTTCTTTTATAAGAACCATTCTTTTCCTTTTAGTAATTTGATTACTTAGATTAGAATCCATATTTTTGATGGAAGCGTCTTTGGATAAACTGGCAGAACAAGGAGTGATTTTGACTTTTCGGCAACCATTGTTAGTTTCTGGGGCACCACCAGCTTTAACCACCAACCGGAATTTATAAGCTACACATTTATTACTTTTTTGCACCTGACTTTTGGTTGGGGTTAGAAAATATTTTTGGGTGTCATAGTCATTCTCCTTATGGTGGTCTTTGATAAAAGCTTCTTTTTTCTCTTCTTTTTGCTCATCAACCTTCCCTTTTACAGGGGTCTTATAAGCTACCTGAAAGAGTGGATCAGGTGGACATTTTTCCTCTTCTTCCGATGACGCATAGCTACTGCAAGTGGTCAGCTGCTCTGCCTTCGACCAATCTTGGCAGGTATTTTGAATCTGCGATGCTTTTGCTGTGGCAGAAGTACTTCGACTGGATGAAGACCACGAAGCCTGAGATTGGTCTCTTTTGGTCAAATTTTGTTGCCTGCAGCTAAAGCATGATTTCAGCAGTGTTTTCTGAGGCTTTATTGTTTCAAATTCAGTCACAGAACTGGAGCCCTGAAGCTCAGCTAAATCCTTGGTTCGTTTTTCAGTCTCTTTGTAAATGCGGCAATATAAAATAGTCATCACCGAAACCGGGATATAGAAAGCAGCAATTGCAGTACCAAAGGTAACAATAGGCTCGTTCAAAAATTGTATTTGACATTCTCCAGGTGGGACAGTTCGCTCCCCTACAAGGTACTGCCAGCATAAGATTACAGGTGCCCATAGAATGAAAGAAATCAGCCAAGCCAAACCAATCATAATCCCAGCTCTTTTGGGTGTGCGTTTAGCCCTATAGGTTAAAGGCCGTGTGATAGAAAAATATCGGTCAAAACTGATGACTAACAAATTCATTACTGAAGCATTACTAGCTACATAATCGAGTGCTAACCATAAATCACATGCCAAAATTCCAAGAGACCAGTGCCCTATTAATATGTATGACGTATAAAGATTCATAGAAAATATTCCAATTATAAGGTCTGCACAGGCGAGACTGAGTAAATAATAATTGTTCACTGTTTTGAGCTGGCTGTTGACTTTGAATGATATCATTACCAGAACATTTCCCACAATGGTTATCAAACTTAAAATGGCCGTTACAGTAGCGATGGTGATTACTTCCCAAAGACTATGGCCTTCAAGTGGTTTTTGGCTAGAAGTTGAATCATTGGTGATGGTCAAGTTGCTGTGTAACTTGTCTTCCATTCTTTTTTTGTGGTGGATTAACATCAGTATCTTTTAATTTGTTCTAGATACTTCATCTGTAATTTGAAGATATCCTTTAAATGACAAACAGAAAAAAAAAATCATAAAATGAAGGGCACCTACCAAATGAATTTAGCATTAGAAAACAATCTATTGTTCCATTTCAATTGTGGATTTCATCAAATTTCAAAGAAATGTTTGGCTCCTCTGAATGGTTTGCAGAACCTCAATGTAAATATCTTTGCAGTGGTAGCTTTTATTTAATCAAGTCACATTGCCTTGGAATATGTAGGTACCTTTTTCAGAACATTGTGTGTAACAGAAATTAGAATTCTATTCTAATTAATATAAAATAGAATAAAAATACGTTTTCAAGCCTTTCTTGTCAAGTAAGTTATTCTAAAACAATGTTGACTGGATATGAATAAAGACTATGGCTTTCATTATTAATTCCTGTTTAACAAGGTTTTTCCTCATTGTTACATGAATGTACATTCACCAACAGTGAAGAAAAGCCTTGCTAAACAGGAATTAATAATGAAAGCCATAGTCTTTATTCATATCCAGTCAACATTGTTGAATAATGACTTATTTGACAAGAAAGTCTTCAAAAACCATTTTTATAATACTTTCTTGCCACAAAAGAATCAGAGGTAATTTATAAATGAAGATTTCAAAATAAAAAAATCATGGTTAAGTTCGATCATGCATATATCTGCTTCAACCAACCAAACAAAAAGACACTGGGGATATATGCAACAAACCTGGATTGAACTGAACCTGACCAAGATATCTCCTCTGCTCTCAGACTGCTGTGTATTACAAAAGTTAATCTAGATCAAGGGTGTCAAATTGGCGGACCACAGGCTGGATGTGTCATGTGCAGGCCACATCCACCCCAGCTCTGTGAAGGGGAAAAACATCATGCAATGTGATGCCATAAATTTGACACCTGTGGTCTAGAGTGATGATCTTAAAATGTTAACCACTGTTAAATGTAAATTGCATCCTTTCTTTCCTGATGAAAAATTGTTTGAACCCCACCCTATTACTGTACATCTATAACCTTTACAAATAAAGCATGTCAGAGTCTGTTAAAAGTGATACACACAGTTTGTATTGTCACATCTAGAAAAGGTAGCTTTAATCTAATCTCCTTGCATATTCATTGGCTCCCAATAAAAATGCTTCTTTGTGCCTACTAAATAATAACAATATGGTTTCTGATGGCATATTCATATCCAGCTTAGTGTTATGCAACAAGTAAGCTAACTGTATCTTATTTTTCAGTTTATTAATTAAAACTTTTTTTAAATTGAAAATTAGATTTTAAAAACATTTGAATGTGGTGATCTTTGACATATATCAACAGTCTTAATATTGTTATAATAGCAGAATGTCATCAGACAATATTAACATATATATACATATACATATTTATATTGTAAATCTTTGTATCCGTTTCTATCTTAGACATTTTGTTGCAGTATAAACTCTTTCTTAAATTCTATTTCACATTTTTTTACTTCCTTTCATATTCCTCCAATTATAATTTTTTTTCCATATTTCATAGAATTCTGAAGTATCTCGCTCCTTCAGTTCTAATGTTAATCTATCTAACTCAGCGCAATGTAAATTTTTTTCTATTATTATTTTGTCATTGGGTATTTCTTTTAATTTCCATGTTTGGGCAATTGATAATCTTGTAGCTGTGATAACGTGAATAATTAGATAAATATCTGCTTTTTTTAGATTCTCATTTGCTATTCGTAATAGAAACATTTCTGGTGTATAATTTATTTTTAGGTTTATCATTTCCTCTAACCATTGCCAAATTGTGTAGAAAAATTCTTGCATTTTCTTGCACTCCCACTATATATGATTAATAGGTGCCACGATCTTTCAAACATTTCCAACATATTGAAGATTGAGAACTATATATTTTAAAAAGTTTGGTGAGTGGGAGATGCCATCTATAAAACATCTGAAACACATTTTCTTTATTCCTATCCCAAATTTGCTGCCATTGAACCAAATTTACGTTGTAACTGAAATTTCTAGCTTAGGTTAACATTGGTTCTTTTACCTCCTCCTCATACATCTTATAATCTAATAGATAGTGATATAATTTCCTTATTTGTTTCTTTTCTGGTCCTAATA
The DNA here is from genome assembly GCA_015471245.1 of Laticauda colubrina. Lineage (NCBI taxonomy): Eukaryota > Metazoa > Chordata > Lepidosauria > Squamata > Elapidae > Laticauda > Laticauda colubrina. Next base: position 43,076,550 of record BLBF01000005.1, on the reverse strand, counting down.
GTATTTTATCTAATATTGTATCTTGACAATTTATTCCACATTCTTTTTTATCCCTTTCATATCTGGATTGTACTTGGAGATATGCCCACCATTCCAATGTTAAGCCCTGCTGATTAAGTTCTTTGTTTTATTCTTCCTTTGTCTGTTAGGATATATTTGTATGTAATTACCTTTTTTTGGTTATAGAGGTTTGGGTATGATATAGCTTCCAAGGGGGAAAGCCAGCCTGGAGTTTTCATTTAATTTTGCAATCTTATTTTATTCTAAATTGATATTAGAACTTGTCGGACTTTATGTCTTAAAAAATATTGATATGTTGTATGTCTATTAGGCCACAGATATGCATGCCAGCCCTGTTGTAGATCTTGCCCTTTTAAAAATAAAAGTCTTTTTTTCCTCAAGTTTATCCAATCTTTGTTCTAAGTTAAGGCAGCCCCTTGATAATATAGTTCCCAATCTGAGAAACCTAATCCCCTTCTTTCCTTTGCATACTGTAAATGTTTTAGCTTGATTCTTGGTTTTTTACCCTGCCACACAAAATTTAATGTTATTTTATTCAGTTCCTTGAACAATTTTTTCTCTAATTTGATTGGTATATTTTGGAATAGAAATACAATTTTGGGTAATATATTCATTTTAATAGCTAAAATTCTGCCAATTAATGATAGTTAAGTAATGACTATTCCAATGTTCTAAATCTGTTTTAATTTGTCTCAATAATATTTCATAATTATCCTCCTTAATTGTAGAGCAACATGCCAAAATGTTAATTCCTAGGTATTTTATTTTTTGTACAAATAAAACTATTTTATAACAACTTTATTGCATTGTTTTGCTATTTAGCCATTTTATATGCAGGCTATGAAGTGCAAACCATGTTGAATTTCAGACTTTATCTAAAGAACAAACATTTAGGAATATTTATATAGCTTTGATTCCCACTTTGAAAGGTCTCCATGTTAGAACTGCTTGGCAGCATACCATTGTATGGGGTATTGGTTCTAACTTTACTAAAAAGTATCAAAAGCAACTTCAGTAGCACTAGGCAACTGAATCTAATTTCTGTGATAATTTTCCACAATATGCCAACTCAGAGTTAGATTAGGCATCCTATGGAAAATTAAAATGGAAACTAAACTTAGTTCCATTGTACTGCTAACAACTTCCACCTGGATAAAAATGTTTAAAGACATTTTAAAACATTTTTATCATGTTTTAAATGTTCCAGCAGTTGGCCCTACCAGAATACTAGAATTGCAACTTCTGATCACAAATGATGTTTTACTATGCCAGATATGTATCTATATTAATGACGTGTAATAACAAAATATTATGAACTAAAATAATATATTGAGAGATATATTGATGGACTCCCCAGGCTGGTGTTGCTCAAGCACTTTGAACTAAAACACCCATTATCCACAGCCAACAGAATGAAAGGCATGCAAGCTAGAAGGCAGTAGCTCATAATAACCTGAGATGTATTCAGACGTGAATCTCAAGATCTGATATTTGATGACTCAGATAGCATTCTTTCTGCACTTCTCTGAACTGCATATCAGATAGTATGGTCCTATTATACTGCATCATATTTTTGGAACTGAAATAAGTCTTCAAGGAGCCTTTAAAAACAGAAATAGAAATTGGATCTGACAAGCTAATAAAAGAAACTAAAGATGACATTTAGAAAATACTACAAAGAGAGAACTAAGGCCAAAAAGGGTGCTAGGCCAGAAGAAATTGAATTATGTTATTGTCAAAAAAGAACAATGTGAAGTGCAACAGGTTATGCAATAAGAGCCAGTTTGATGTAGTGGTTAAAGCATTGGACTAGAAACGGGGAGATTGTGAGTTTTAGTCCAGCTTTAGGCACAAAGTCAGTTGGGTATCCTTGGGCCAGTCAGTTTATCTTAGGTTTAAGAAGGAGGAAATGGCAAACCCCTTCTGAAAAAAAAACTTACCAAGAAAACTGCAGGAACTTGTTCAGTCTAAAAAAATCAAACACGGACAGAAAAAAAGATAATACAATAAACTGTTATAACAAGACTAAATATTAAGGTTGGTTCAGCTCAAAAACTCTGGTAGGTTAAATCAACAGTCCCCAACTTTTGCAACTTGGAGGCCCAGTGGAGGGAGGAAGAGGGGAACTGGGCTGTGCATGCAACTCAACTTGTGTGAGTAGTGGGCTGGCTTGTGTGGGCATGCATGTGCAGCTCGAGCTACATGTATGCTGGCCCATCACTCATGCAAACTGGTTGTGAATAAGCTATGGCCCAGTAGTGGGCCTTAATCTGAGGGTTGGGGACCCTTGGATGAGAGAAGAGACCAGAACGGCTCTCTGAACAGTTAAGGGAAAAAGGAGTTTATATCCAACAGCCCATATTGGCTGTTAAGCCTGGGTTCCCCAACCAGGGTTAGGTAGACAAGCTAAACAGAATGTGCAGCGTTAGTCAGATAGGCACACAGATAAATGAGTGAGCTAAGCTTGTATGTTTATTAACATACAGTAAAAATAACAGATACACTTGTGCTATCAAGAATATATTTTATTCCAGTATAAGTTTATGGCATAGTCAAATAACAGTCCAAATATCATTTACCATGTAGTCAGTCCATTCAGGGGTATTCATTTAGCAAAGTCCATGTAGAATATCCGATGTCAATTCACTTACAAAATCAGTCCTTTGTTGTCTCTCCCGTTCGAGCAATGCAGTCTTGATTCCAAGCAGTAATCAGGGATCATCAAAGCCAGAGAGAGAGAGAGCAAGCTGTAGACTTGTTACTTTTATATTGTTTTTCATAACCACTCCTTTAATTGCTATTTCCCAGTTAAAGCTGTATACACTCTACCATACACTAACTATGATTCATAGTTATTATTTCACCTAAACCAGTTAGGGTGAACAATGTTATCCCTAACATTGGCCAACTGGAGTTGGATTGAATTCATCTTCTTGAAGTCATCCTGATAGATTGGTTGATGAAACAAAAATGTGTTGGTACCAGAGGGAAAATATTTAACCCTGACCAGGTAGGCACTTTCTCTTGTACCATGCATGACTTGAAGGTGAAGTCAACATTATATTTATTTTTATTTGATTTGATTTGTCAATTACTTACAAGATAATAGGTATAAGTAAAAACATAGTTATGAATACATGGATACATATAAGAAAAATAAAAGAAACAATAGGACAGGAATGATAGGCACATTTGTGCGCTTACGCACGCCCTCTACAGACCTCTTCGGAAAGAGGTGAGGTCAATAGTAGACAGTCTAAGGTTAAAGTTTTTGGGGTTTGGGGAAGAAACCACAGAGTCAGGTAGAGTATTCCAGACATTGACTACTCTGTTACTGAAGTTGTATTTCCTGTAATCAAGTTTGGTGCGATTAACCTTGACTTTGTATCTATTGTTTGCTCTTGTATTGTTATGGTTGAAGCTGAAGTATTCATTGACAGGTAGGACATTGCTATATATAATTTTATATACCATACTTCGATTGGACCAAAGGCGGCATAGTTCTAGGTTTACTAGGTCTAGAATTTCAAGTCTGGTGGCATAAGGTATTCTGCAACGAGTAGAGGAGTGGAGAACTCTTCTTGTGAAATATTTCTGGACTTTCTCAACTGTGTTAATATCAAATACGTAATGTGGGTTCCAGACTGATGAGCTTTATTCGAGTATTGGTCTAACAAATGTTTTGTATGCTCTAGTTAGTAGTGTAATATGACCAGAGAAAAAGCTACGTAAGATTAGGTTAACAACTCTTAATGCCTTTTTGGCAATATAGTTACAGTGGGCTCTAGCACTTAGATCATTAGAGATGAGTACTCCAAAGTCCTTGTGACAGAGTTTGGATCATCAACAAGGTTTTGATTATTCAGCCTGTATTTTATTTTCTGATTTTTTTTTTGCCAATACAGAGTATTTATTTATTGAGATTTGAAGTTGCCATTTGTTTGACCATTCTGATACATAGTCGAAGTCTTTTTGAAGAATAGCAGTATTGTCTGTGGTATTGAATAGCTTTACATCATCAGCGAAGAGAATGCAGTTGTTCTTAATGTTCCGTCTGGAAATAAGGTCGTGAGACCGGGTTCCAACAAACAGCTCTTTATTCAAACAGTTAAGTGACTTGTAATGGAACGTTTGCCCAAGTCGTGGCAGTCCTTCTTATAGCGGCTTGCTCGCGGCTTATGGCCAATGACAGTTGTTTAAGTGTTCCCGCCATCAGGTGGGCCAATCAGAATGGCGCTTAAGTAACCAACCTGAGAACAACCTTTTCGGCCAATCAGTTTAAGGTATTTGAAGTCTACCAAGTTCTATACACAATACCCTCCCCCCTTGGTTTCGTCCAACATGCGTAATGTAGTCACGCAAGTAGGTGGGGCTTCTGCGGGTCCTACTTGACCTGCACAGCTCAGTCTCAGCATGTTCCTCAAGCGGTTCAGATGGGATCACTTTCTCTCTGCATCTTCTCCATGGAACCTCCTGGGAGGGTGTGTCAGCCTTGCTGCTCCCTCCTGAGTTTCTCGGGCTGGTCGAGGTGGCTCCGCCACTCCCTCCTGGTTTGTCCGGGCTGGTCGAGCTGGCTGGCTGTCTCCTTCCAGGAAGGCCTCACCTTCTTTCCTGCTCCCAGACTTCTTCTCTGGAGGTCGTCTATGGGTAAGCGCTCTTTTTGTTTCATTTGAGTTTCTAGTCGGGTTTGTGTAGTGATTGTTGTCTTGTTATTGGAGATTTGTCTCTCTCCCTTTTGTTGGCCCAGAAAAGTCTCAAACATGGGCCTCTGGGAGTTTCCCATTCCATGACTGGTACCAGTGGGGGGGTAGGCCTTGATTTTTGGCAGTCATGGCATGTTGCCACCCATCATTCAATGTCCTTGTCCAGCCCTGGCCACCAGACGTAACTCCTGGCCAGGGCTTTCATTTTGACTATGCCCGGGTGTCCCTTGTGCAACATGCATAACACTTCTTCCTGTAACTTTTCTGGGATTACTACCCTGTCCCCTCACAGTATATAGCCTTTTTCAATAGACAGTTCAGTCTGTCGGGTGCGAAAAGGTTTAAAAATCTCGCCTCTGTTCTCATCCGGCCAGCCCTTATCTACCCAATGCAGGATTTGAGCTTTCATCGGGTCTTTCGCGGTAGCTTTAGCGACGTCTGCAGCGGTTAGTGGCAGATTCAGCCAAGACTTGATTTGGAGAGTGGAGATGGTGGGAGCTGGGTCATCTTCCATGTTGGGCAGCGGAAAATGGCTCAAGGCATCCGCACGGGTGATGGTTTTTCCTGGGCGATGGATGAGTGTGTAGTTGTATGCAGGGAGGAATTCAGACCACCTTGTCATTCTTGGTGATAGAATGTTCGGGGTTGGTTTGTTTCCTGCTAGGATCCCTAGCAGGGGTTTGTGGTCAGTGACAATTGAAAATGTTCTACCATATAGGTATTCGTGGAATCTTTTTATGCCGGCTATGATTGCGAGGGCTTCTCAGTCGAGTTGGCTGTAGTTCCTTTCTGATTTTGACAGCGTTTTAGAATAGAAGGAGATTGGCACCTCTCTGCTGTCTGGTAGTTTGTGGCTCAGGATGGTGCCAATTCCAAAAGGTGATGAATCACAGGTGACTGTCAAAGGCAGGGTGTTGCTATATTGTATCAAAACGGTGTGAGAAGTTAATTAGTCCTTGATGGTTTGGAATGCTACTTGTTCCCAGTGGCCCCATTTCTATATAGTTTTTTTGTCTAACAATCGATATAAAGGTCGCTTTTTGGGGCAGGAAGACATTGTAGAAATTAATGAGACCTAAGAAAGCTTGTAAGTCAGTTTTGTTCTTAGGTCTGGGTGCATCTTTTATCACCTTTATTTTCTTTTCAGTGGGGTGTATCCCTTGCTCATCTATCAGGTAGCCTAAAAATTCGACCTGGTCGGTGGGTAGTTTACATTTTTCTCTCTTTACTTTAAGCCCTGCTTCTCTGAATCTTTGCAAAACCTCTTTTAGTCTGTGTTCTAATTGGTTTGCACTTTTTGCTGATACTAATACATTATCAAAATAGGGGAAGAGTCCTTTGATTCCATTTAGAAGGCGCTCCATGAGGCTTTGGAAAACGCCCGGGGCAATGCTAATGCCAAATTGAAGTCGGTTGCACTTGAATGCCCCTTTGTGCATGACTATAGTCTATGCCTCTGCTGTTTCAGGGTCAGCTGGTAGCTGTTGATACGCCTGTGCGAGATCAAGTTTTGCAAAAAATTTTCCTCCCCCTAGTGAGTGCAGTACTGGTTATGCACTTTGTTGGAGCGTATGATTTAGGGTTGTATTATATTCTCCACAGATGTGCATTGACCCATCTGGTTTGACAGGAGTCACGATGGGTGTTTCCCACCTGGCATAGTCGATTGGCTCTAACACCCCTTGTGCGATAAATTTGTTTAACTGTTCGTCTATTTTTGGCTTTAGGGCAAAGGGTACGCATCTGGCTTTGAGCCTGATGGGAGCTATCTTTGGGTCTAGGCTGAATGATATTGGGATCCCCTTGTACTTGCCTAGGGTCCCGTCGAATACATCCCAGAACTCTTGCAGCAGGCTCTCTTCCCATTTGGCTGCAATGATGCTGTTGATCCCGGTCATTCTGATTCCCAGGGGTGCGAACCATTCAATTCCCAGCAGGCTAGGGCGATCACGGTTGACGATTGTCAGAGGCAGTATTTTAGCGTGGTTTTTAAATTCTACTAGGAAATGTCCAAGGCCCATTATCGGGATTCGGTTTCCCTGGTAGTCCTTTAGTATCAATTTTTGTTGTTCCCGTTCGCTTTGCTTGATGTCTGGTATCAGGCTTTTGATAGTGTTCCAAGATACCATTGACAAATATGATCTGGAGTCTACTTCCATCTCACAGGGCTTTCCTTTGATTTTTACTTTTATCCGGACCTTTTTTGCGTTTTCTGCCCTGGCATTTCCGATGGTTATTGTTTGGTGTGTTTCTTCTCTGTCGCTCATTCACTGGTTCCTGCTCTCTTGGCTCCATCTGTTTCTGGCTTGTTTCTCTTCGTTTCTGGGGGTGTGTGTGCCATCGCATCTTTTTGGACTATAGCTCTTTTTGTTTCGGTAGACCCTTGCAATGTGCCCCCGTTTTTCACAAGCTCTGCAAATGGCATCTAGGAACCTGCATTCTGAGTGTGGGTGATTTCCTCCGCATCCAGCACACTGGAATTCTCGCCTGCTTCTTCTTTTTTCCCGCCATTTTCTTTCCGACTGAAGCCTATGTATATCTTCATTGTCGTCATCAATGTCACTCGGGAAGTCAAGTTCTTCATGGTGGGCAGTCGCTGTGGGCTGTTTCTTGCTTCCTTCCGCCCTCTTTCCTCTGGGTTGATTCAGCGGATCTGGAATTGAGTTCATCTGGCGCATAGTGGCTGCGGATTTCTTGGCTGCTTCAGCGGTGGTGGCTTCTGCAATGGCCTCGGCCACTGTGATATTCTGTCTGTTTAGCAGCTTGCTTTGGAGTGTAGCATCCTTCAATCCGAGGACCACGCACTCCCTCAAGGCCTCATCCATGTTCTGGAACTCGCAGCCTCCTCTGATGTGTCTTAGGGCTGCTACGAAGTCTCCGATGCTCTCATCTTCCTGTTGGTCTCGTTTGTAAAACTTGTGTCCTTTGATCAGGTTGGAGACCACAGGTGCGTAATGGGCTCGAAGCATTCTGTTCAGTTCAGGCCATGCCATCTGCTTAACGTCTCTCGGTTTAGCTAGTGCCTTTGCCATTTTAAAAACGGCTGGCCCACAGTGCGTGAGGAATACAGCCCTCTTCCTCTGGTCAGTTATCTCCTGTAGCTTGTTGCTTTCTAAGAACATCAGAAAGCCATCAATATACGACTCCCAATCTTCCTCGGCTGGGTTGAACGGTGCGGGCAGCGCATTGTTACCGGCCATCTCTGTCGCTCGGTTCTGGTTGCCACGTGCTTCGGTCTCGCCCTTCTAGGATGATCCCAGCCTCGTCGCCAGTGTTCTGTCTGGAAATAAGGTGCGCGAGACTGGGTTCTAACAAACAGCTCTTTATTCAAACAGTTAAGTAACTTGTAACGGAACGTTTGCCCAAGCCGTGGCAGCCCTTCTTATAGTGGCTTGCTCACAGCTTGTGGCCAATGACAGTTGTTTAAGTGTTCCTGCCGTCAAGCGGACCAATCGGAATGGCACTTAAGTAACTAATCTGAGAATAGCCTTTTCGGCAAATCAGTTTAAAGTATTTGGAAATCTACCAAGTTCTATATACAACACCTAATATGGCCATAGAGGTAATTTATGTAGAGTATGAAGAGAGTTGGTCCTAGAACATTGCCTTGGGGGACACTGTTGACAGGTACAGAATTTGATAGGACGCTCCCAATTTTGACCATTTGTTGTCTGTTTGACAGGAATGCTTCTATCCAGTTATGCAGGTGTCCAGAGATACCATAAGATTTTAGTTTTAGGAGTAGTTTGTCGTATACTATTGAATCAAATGCTTTACAGAAGTCTATGTAGATTGCGTCTATTGATTTGCCCTGATCAAGTTGTGTAGTCCATATGTTTTTGCAGTGTAAGAGTTGTAGATTGCAGGATAATTTTTTTCTGAACCAAATTGTTTATTAGAGAGTAGGCTGTTTGTTTCCAAGTGGAGGATGATGGATTGGTTAATAATTGATTTCAGGACTTTGCAGGTGATGCAGCATAAAGAGATTGGTCTGTAATTTTCAAGTAGGCTGGGGTCTCCCTTTTTGAAGATGGGGATGGCTGTGGCTTGTGACCATAGTTTTGGCAAGGAGCTGGTCCTGAAAGATTTTTCAAAGATTATGCTTAGAGGTTCGGCTATGGCAGTGGATAGCTTTTTTAAGAAGTAGGCACATATTCTGTCTGGTCCAATGGATAGAGATGGTTTTAAATTGCATAGTGCTTTTTCAACATTGTCTTTTGTAAAATCGATATTTATTAGATCATTGTAGTTGTCTGTGGTTCGACTAGGAAATACTTGGCATGATCCCTTGCTGTTTACAAAAACTGAGCCAAAGAATGTGTTAAAGAGGTTGGCTGTAATAATGTCACCATTGTAGTCTTTACCATTAGGTCCTGAAATTGTGGCAGAAACAAAAGGTTGCCAGGGTTTCCCAAAGGTGCTTTATAAAAGGACTTATTTCACTTCTCATCCAAGAAGCTTCAATTATCAGAAACTGATGAAAAGCAAAATATGATAAAAATAACAAGAAAGTCCAGTTGCCTTTTCAAAAGTACCTCTGGGACAACCATGACGGGGATGATTGAGAATCTCCATAGATGTTGTCAAGGTCTGCTTTGTGTTGTGCTTAAATGCATATGAGAAGAATGTAAAAAGAAAAAAACCACAAACCTACATAGGGAAGAGCCAAGTAGGCAGGATAAATTGTACCATCATAACCTCATCTCTTTGTGCCTGCATGGTGTCAGTGCTTTGATTTTGCAGTGGTAACTTTAGTTTTTTTTCAAGCTTTATTAAACATTATGTGTGTTTGTATATTGACAGATGTCTTCCTAGACATCCCTGGATGCTATTATACTTTGAATTGCCTTGAAATTGGTTTTATGGGTATTTCTCTAGAACTTGACAAAGATATAGTTTTGCATTGTTGTTATGAAGTACAGAGCACATTGTTTGAATTAATAAACTTGTGATCCCTTCTGGTACAAGTTAGTTACTTTTCTATCATGTTGGGTATTTAACAGGAAATGACAGGTATTCCTCGACTTACGACCACAATTGAATCCAACATTTCTGTTGTCGGGATATTTGTTAAGTGAGTTTTGCCCCTTTTACGATTTTTCTGGAGACAGTTGTTAAGTGAATCATTGCAGTTGCTGTTACTAACAGGGTTAAGTGAATGTGGCTTCCCCATTGACTTTGCTTGTAAAAAGGTGGCAAAAGGGGATCATGTGACACAGCAATGGTCATAAATACGAACCAGTTGCCAAGCCTCCAAATGTTGATCAAATGATCCCAGGGATACTGCAACGTTCCTAAGTGTGAAAAATGGTCATGTTGCTTTTGTCAGTAGCTTTGTAACTTTGAACAGTCACTAAAGGAATTGTTGTAAGTTGAAGACTACATGCATGCTTATAGTTGCACCCACTTATCACCAACTGGAGTTAATAATAACATCTTATGTTTTAAGAAATCGGATAATGCCGACTTAAATATTAGAAATGTAGGCTTGGATCCATTTTATCTGCTTTTTTATATTTCTTCTCTAGGAAAAGCAGCCAAGCGCTCCATCTGCAACAGCCCCACATCGGATTCCTCTTTCGGGTACGTTTCTCAAGGCTGAGAGCGCTGGCTGGGAAGCGCCTGGCGCGGGTTCAGCGACAACCCCCCCCCCCCCCCCAATCTTTCGGGCCCGCCTGACGCGGCCTCCAGTTCCTGCAGCGGCCTGTTTTCCGGCGGAGGCGGAGATCCACGCGAAGTCGGTGAAGTCGAGCGCGGCCGCCCGAGGGATTGCAATGCAGCCCGACCGCGGTGCCCGGCCCCGAAGGGGAGGCGGCCGTTCCAACAGGAGACGGCCGGGCGGCAGGGAGAAGCCGGTGGAGAGCGGCGGAGACGACAGTCACAGCCGAGGAGGCAGGGGACGCGGCAGGCGGGGCGCCCGCGGCGGGTTAGCCGCTTCCGCTCCCTCCGCGCCTCGCGGCTGTGAGTCGGTAAGAGAAACCCGCATCGCATTTTTGCTCCCCGTGACAAATCCGGGGCGGTCACCGGCTTACTCCGCTGCTCCTCGGAGAGGAAGGTAGCGGGGGCAAACGGCTCCGTCTCGCGAAGGCCCACTTCGTATTGTTGTAACTCCCGCGGGCTCTGGACTGCTTTTTTTTAATTGTTATTATTAATGGGGGATCCTGATGCAATCGCTTATCTAGAACTACGTTAATGCGAGCCTTCTGGAAGGAACATAGAACGGAGAATAATAGTATTGGAAGGGACCTTGGAGGTCTTCTAGTCTAACCTCTTGCTCGAGCAAGAAACCCTCTCCCTTTCCGATCAAATGGCTGTCCAGTAGAACTTTTGAAGTTTACATCAAAATAAAGATGTTTATTTGGGTATATTAGCAGGGTTAATTCTATTGCAGCTTCCTCGAGTTCTCTAGATTTTGATTCTTTAATGTGTTAATTGGAAGAGTAATAGAAAGAAAAAGGTTATGCACTGGGGATGGATGGATGAGTGGGTGGGATGGGCATGAACCAGGAGAAATTTTGTGTCCCATTCAGGTAAACAGAACCATATTGGAAGTACACTACATTTTACTACTGCAAAAAGTATAAGTAGGTTTTTATGGTGATTCTCAGTCATCCAGGTCATGGTTATCCCAAAGATGTTTTTTCAAGAGGCAACTGGACTTTCTGGTTTTTCTTTGAAAATGTTTCACTTTTCATCCAAGAAGCTTCTTCAGCTCTTGGATGAAAAGCGAAACATCTTCAAAGAAAAATCAGAAAATCCAGTTGCCTCTTGAAAAAGCACCTTTGGGTGTCAGTAGATTTGGTCCACCTTCCAAATATGAAATCTGATATTTCCCACGAAATGAATGAGATACAATAGGGGAAGTGGGGTGTCAAACATTTCTTACTACTAAATTGCAGTCTGTGTTTATTATATCAGGTTGACAGTTCCTGTGTGTGCAGCAGTAGCATATGCATGTGGTGTGCATCTGGGATGAATTTCTGGTGTACTGACATACAGTAACCAATTACCCAATTACAATATGTTTTTATAATATTTTTATTAAGGATTACACATGTAAAACTAATACAAACTAAAAAAGTTAAAAAAATAAGAAACACAAAAAGAAACAAAAAGTTAACATTAACACCTTATAGTACAACCAACCATTTCTATATAAACAAATCTTTAAAGCCTCATCACCCCATTTTAAATTAGCAAAAGTCCATTATCAAAAATAATGACACACTATTATAAGCTATATCTAATAAACATACTTTAAATTCTTTTACATTTATATCTCATTTTTTGTTTAAACAAATCTTCCTGTCTCTTCTCTTTAAGTAAGGAAAACTTTTATAACATCATCATTCAGTTCTAGTCTACATAAATCTATGAAATATTACCCAAATAACAATTACCTTGATCAAATAAATCAATTTTGTATTCTTTCCCCTTTCTCACAAGAATATTTAATGCTCTCTGATAATATCCAAACATCTGTATTCTTTTTATGCTCTTTGTCTTTTCTCACAAAATCGTTGGCAATTTTCAGAAATCTCGTTTGTAAATCCAGTATAAACAATTTATCAATGTCACACTTCGTATTCACATTGTCTCTTCTCACAGAATCATTTGTAACAAATCCCTTTGTTAAATCTAATATAAAAAGGTTATCCACATCACTCTTCTGGCTTATTATTTCTCTTTTTTAAATATTAAGACATGGTTTCATTTGTATATCCAAAAGTGCATCTTTTTCTGTATAAACTATTTCATGTTTTTAATTTCTCTTATAGATGATGGTTTTTAAATTCACATTTAAAATCAATTCAGTTTTATTCAGTGCAACTTGTTCTTTTTCCATGACATCATCTGATTTGTCTATAATAGCATATATTTTTAAATTAATTTCTAAGACCAATAGTTATAAATCTTGTTCAACAGATCCATTGATGTATTCATTTCCTTCTGGGGTTCCCTAGTGACCAACCTTCAAAGTTTTCTTTTTCAAGATGTAAATAGTTTCTTACAGAAAGAATTCTTATAACCAATTTTAAATAATTCAAGTCCACCTGGACCCTTAATCCATCTAAAACTTTGTGAAATCAATGCTTTAATCAACCTTTTGGTTTATATCCCAAATCATATATTTTTAATAAAATCTTACATTTGTATTTAAAATTTCTCAAAGGATTGAAGAAAAACTCACAGAATATGATAAAACTTGCATTTCTGAAAATTCATAGTCTTTAAAAAAAATCAAGTGATTTAAGTGAGATTTGAGTGAACCTTGAATCTGTAAAGGCTACCTTGTTGGCCTTGAGCTTGGTGAAATCTCACCACTTTCAACTGTTTGCAAGCCGATCACAAAAACCTAGGTTCCTACAGTCTACTCACAAACACAAACAGCTTTTTGAACTACACACACACATAGATGATCTCAAGTTCTCTCCTTTCGCAAATCAGATTTCAGGGTCTCCAGGGTTCCATGGGATGTAAGTACACTATTTCCCCAAAGTTGTCCCCCCCCCCCCCCCCGCATTATACTGTGATGCCTGCTGCATCCATTTTTGTGTAATTAGATTTATTTATACTTCTGGTGCCATCATGTTTAAATCAATGTAAAAACAGAGAAGACTTTCAAGAATTTCAAATCAAATCATCTTTTTTGGGGAGGTTGTGGTGGAGGTGAAAGGATTCTTTCATGGAATCAGACTATTAACAGGTGTTATCTATACTCACAAACTTTAGCCTAAAAGAATGATGGACCTCCAAGTATTGTGCTGCCTTATGACACATAGTGGTTGCATCAATGCAGAGATGTTTGTCTGGTATTTCAGGTTGGCCCAAGAACATATAAATCTTTCCAAGAAGATCATGTAAAATAACAAGTGAAATCACAATGAAGATATATTTTTGCTGACAAGATACTGTGTCATAATATGTGCCCAGCAAAGTAACCCCAGTTTAACTGTGTGGCATGGCAACATAATAAAGAGGCATGTGGCATAGCAACAACAGTGCATTTAAAAAAATGTATATGGTTTTAATGCTAATATACATCTGCTACAGCAGCATGCTTACAATCAGTACAGTAGCGTAATAGCAAAATAATCCGGATGTTTGTGCAGTGATTTCAGACTTCAGTTAAATTCAGGCTGGGTAATAAATAAAAGCTTATTTTTTCCTTACATCTAATTCATTGGCTGGTTAGTAAATTATGCTTCACATGGCTCCAACTCTGTAAATGATATGACTTCACTCACCTCTGTAAAATTACTAGGGGTTTTTAAATGTTAGCTATCAAGAAACAAACAAACAGTTGCCTTGCTACGCACATCAAAGCCATTTATTGAAAGTATCTTAAGCAAAGGCTAACTGGATGTTTTTGTGAGATAAACTGCAAATGCCATCCTTGCTTCGTTTTTCTCCCCCTGATACTTGTTTCCATATTGCCTCTGAAAATTTGGGTCCCATGCAGCTGTCAAGGATAACAGTTAATAGATTTTTTAAAATTGAAGTAACTAATCTAAAACAACAACATGACGTTTCAGTAGATTTAAACAGCATTACAAAACAGCAGGAGCCTTACAAAGGAACACTTGGCTTTATTTATTAAAAAGAGAAATGGTATGTAAATATATTATATAAATGTTAAATGTCATTGGATTTCACCACAGAGCAGCAGCTGCAGAGGGTCTAGCTTTGTTTATAAAATTCTTATAAAGTTGGAGGAGATATATATTTCTTTCTTTAACCTGTAGGAGACTGATCTCATTTATAAATCACATATTTTGATACTTTTCTTTTGGTGACATTAAATACGGATAGTCCTGTATTCATAACCATTGTTTAGCAACTATTCAAAATTACAATGGCACTGAAAAAATGTGCCTTTCGACTGGTCTTCGTACTTACAACCATCGTAACATCCCTGTGATCATCCCAAAGGTGCTTTTTCAAGAAGCAATTGGACTTTGGGACAATCATGACCTGCGTGACTGAGAATCTCCCTAGACATCCCTGTGGTTAGGTGATCAAAATTTAAGCATTTGGTGATCAATGTGTTTACAATGGTTGCACTGCCCCAGGGTCCTGTGGCAGCCCTCACACTTTGGAACACTTTGTTCCCACATAAATGTCCCTCTTTCATGGTTTTCCGATCTTTATAGTTAGTTGGATTTTACTGAGACTTCAATTAAGTTTATCAGCATCCACATTGGGGGAGGATCTATTTTTTTGAATTTAATATGCTATTTGTGATTGATTACTACTTTTAATTTGTATGTTTTGTGAGTGTTGTTGGTTTTACCTGCCCAGAAGATTTTGACATTGGGCGAGCAATAAAAACCTTTATAAATTTCAAATTATCTAAAATAACTTAATTATCACCATCAACACTATCAAATAGTTTGAAATAGCTGTCATCTTTCAATTTATAACTAAGGCGTTGCTAGTTAATTTTGATAGTGAATAAAGACATTTTGATTTCAGATTATTTGCTCAGTAAACACAAAGATTTTCTGGTGATCCCTTATGATTAACATTGATAACAGATATAAAAAGGATCTTCTTTTTCCAGTAAGCAAAAATTTAACAAAGAGAGGAGACATAACTGCTTGGAAAGCCATAGAACAAGGGTGTCAAATTTACATCTTCACAGCAGCATCACATGACATATTGGGACTTTTCCCCCCTTTGCTAATTAGGTATGGGCGTGGCCAGTGTGTGACTATACATCTTTAATGTATAGAAGAGAATCAATTTCACTATATAATAGTCAGTTTTGTAATTGTTAGAATACCAGGCTAGAAACCAGGAGACCAAAAGTTCTAATCCTGTCTTAAGTATGAAGCCAGCTGGGTGAACTTGAGTTAGTCATTCACTCTCTCAATCCCCTAGGAAGAAAGCAATGACAGACCACTTCTGAAATCTTGCCAAGAAATTACAGAGTTTTGCCCAGGAAATCATCAAAAGACACACGCTCTGAGAGCTTTTTTAAAAAGTGACATGTAAAGATTCAGAATTCTTTGACCATCTGTGCTGACAATTCAGTCTTTACTACTGGTGTATAGCAATATGCTCAAATATCTCTAAGTGAGGGAAACATACAATGCCTTCATAGGTCATTCTTGACATTCCAGGCTCTGTGCTCTTGGAAAAAGATTTCAAATTTAAATTGAGTTCTCCAGTAAAACTTTGGAGCATTAGCCAACTACACTGATTTAAAATAGCAGAATCAAGTTTTTTCCTGTCATACCAAGTTTGATATAGGACTCGAAGAACCAAATTAACTGAATGACCTTTCTTCACATCACAATAAAATAACTAGGCAAAATCACTTTCCTCTCATTATTTCATAGAACTCTAGACTGTAAGGTGCCTTATAAATCTTCTGGTCAAACCCCTCCCCTTAGAATAGGAGTCCATTATACCCAACAGGTGACCATCAATATTCCATTTGAAAACTTCAGGGAGGGAATTTATCTCTGTTATAGGTAGCTGTTCCACTGCTTGTTGGATTCTTCTAATGGTCAGTTTGATTATCTTTTGTTTTAGTTTCACCCATCAGTTTTTATTTTCAACAGACAACAGGCCCATTTCTTTTTGCATGTGACAGCCTTTTAAATATTGTATAGGCAAACCAGTATCCCATTTTTTTTTCTTTTTTTCTAGCTAAACTTCCTTCTCTTCCTTAGCTGATCTTCACAATGGGTTTTCCAAAACCTCTTGAGTAGCTTTCCTCCGAATCTGCTCTAGCTTCTTCATCTTCCCATATGAAATACAGTGCATAGTAAAAATATTATCTTGCATGGGGCAAACACGGTGCTTTTATGAAAGTAGCCTGGACTTTGTGGAAAACTTTACTGAGATAGAATTGCATACATCCACAAGTCCTTTCAGCCCCTGTCACAAAGCATCAACGGATGGAAAGAGGATGTAAAATGGAGAGAAACACTTGCCATCCGTTGCTTAACGTGATCCATCCGTTCTGTACTCACTGCGTCCATTTTTCATCCTCTCTATCCGTCCAGCATCTGTCAACGCGTCCGTTCTGCATCCGCAACGTATACGGGGAACATCCGTTCTATATCCGTCGTCATCCATTACGCATCCGTTATATCCGCTAGGCATCAGCTGCGCATCCGCGCAACTCGCATCCGCTCCAGCGGTAAACGGACACAGGGAGGAAGCAAAACGGATGCGGAACGGACACGCAGCGTTAGTAGCACGGACGGAGAAAGGATGAAAGCGGATGCAGCTCGCATACAAAGCATTAAAACAGAAAAAACTTTCACAGCGGGGACCTATCTCAGATATTTAGGATGTCTGCAGGATGTCTAGAGGATGCAAAAGGACATCTAGCGGAAAACCTATATTTCCTATAAAAAGGGGGAGAAACTCACCTGGATCTCACTTTCAGTCCAGCAGCCCTGCGGTGCAAAGCTCTTTAGCCTTGATCTTGCTCTTGCTTTTCCACAGCATCCAGTCATCTCCCCCATGGATCATCACACACTCCTTTTGGTAGCCACCATCGTTCTACAACAGTGCGAAGCCATCTATAGGCTCTTTCACCTGTTCTACGCGAAGAAAAGGAGATGGCCAAGAAGTGTCTGGGTCCGAAGATGGATTGCCAGAAGAGCAGAGTACGGACTGTATAACAAGCTGATGGTGGAGCTGAGGAACGAAGATCCTCGTGCATTCCAGAACTTCATGAGGATGCCGTCAGCCATGTTTGACGAAGTTGTGGAGCGGCTGAGACCCAGGTTGACCAATCAGAGCACCAACTTCCAGCCCAGCCTGGACCCTGGGCTCAAGGTGGCACTGACTCTGCACCACCTGGCCTCAGGGACCACCTACAGGAGCATGTAGTACGGCTGGCGGGTGCCACACAACACCATCAGCATTGTGGTCAGAGAAGTGGTGCAGGCCATCATCGAAGAATACCTGGAGGAGCTCCTCCAGTGCCCCTCCACTGAAGAAGGCTGGAAGAAAGTTGCAGAGCAGTGGTATCAGAAGTGGAACTTCCCCCACACCGCTGGAGCCATAGATGGCAAGCACGTGGCCTGCAAAGCTCCAGCCAAGTCAGGGTCTACTTATTTCAACTACAAGGGCTTCTTCAGCATCATCCTCTTTGCCATGGTCGATGCTGACTACAAGTTCATGTACATCGATGCTTCAGGCAACGGGTCAGCTTCAGATGCCCAGGTATACAACGCCAGTCACCTCAAGGAGGGGCTGGAACGCAACCTCATCATGGGCTTCCCAGGTCCAGACCCCCTCCCCAATGACACACAAGATGTGCCCTACTTCATCGTGGGGGATGACGCCTTCTCCCTCAGAACCTACCTCATGAAGCCCTACACTTCCAGATGCCTCACCCGTGAAGAGAGGATCTTCAACTACAGGCTGTCCAGGGCAAGGCGGGTGATGGAGAACGCCTTTGGCATTCTGGCCAACAGGTTCCAGGTACTTCTCACCACCATGCAGCATCGCCCACAGACCGTGAGGAGGATTGTGGAAGCTTGCTGCATCCTGGACAATCTCATGTGCACCCGCTACCCAGTGTTGCAGAACAGGCTCATGGACCTCCAACAAGGCAATGGGGACATGGAGCCTGGTGAATGGAGGCAAGGGTGAAACCTGATAGACACTGTGGATGTGCAAGGCCCCAACAGAGCTTCACGTGAAGGGAAGAAGCAGCGCAACTTCCTGAGACACTGGTGCAACTCCCCAGCTGGAGCAGTGGAGTGGCAAGACAGGATGATAGATGCTTAATGGATGCTTCTTTCAGCCTGTCTCATCACACGGATGAGATTGGGCCATGTATGTTGAGTGGGCCTACAATGAACAGGGCATTTAATAAAGAGTTGTGTTTATGTTGAAATGTGTGGATCAATGATTACATTGTTATTGATAATGAAGGGCCACAGGTGTGGCACCTGGGAGGGTGGACCATACAGTCCCACTATGCTTGCAGTGGAGGTTTATCTATCCCACAGCTATTTCCCATCCCACAGGTATCCCTGCCCATCCCACAGCTATTACCCATCCCAAAGGTATCCCTGCCCATCCCACAGCTGTTACCCATCCCAAAGGTATCCCTGCCCATCCCACTGCTATCTTAACCCATCCCACAAGCATGCAAAGGCTTAAACCATTTCTAAAAGTTTCCACCAAGACTTTATTGACAAAAATAAATGAAGCAAGTGTGTGAAGCAAAGATAATCTTTATTAATAACAAGCTGTAAAAGAAAAATGCCCCAAGTGTCTTAAGCAAAGATAAAGTCAACAGGTAGCCACCCAGCCTCTGGCACTCTTCTTGGTCACTCTGAGGCATGCCCAGTCTCAAGGGTGAAGGGTCCAGGTGCTGTGGAGGTGGCTGCTGCTGGAGTGCTGGTCTGAGGCATCATTGGGGTGCCTGGCCCCGAGAGGACAACAGGGGATGGTGTGTGGAGGAAGCTCTCAGAGAGCTGGCTCAGTTCTGTGATGTTGAGAGCCCCTTCCTCTAGGACATGGGGTGTCAGCCCCAATACCGATGACAGATGTCCTGAGGCCGGGCTTGGCTGTGGGGTGGAGGCAGTGTAGTGGGGATGTCTGGTCTGCAGCTGAGCGAGGTGAGGCATGGGTGGCATCTGTGGCTTTGGTGGCATCTGTGGCATTGGTGGCATCGGTGGCATGGCTGGCATCTGGCGTGGGTGGCATCAGTGGCATCGGTGGCACCAGTGGTGTCCGATGTACCTGTGCCTGGACTGGGAAGGGCTGCCTGTGCTGCTGGAGCTCCTGGTAGCCATAGCCTTGGTAGGTGAGGGCCTGTGGAAAGCCTTGGAAGGACAGTGACATCACCTGGAGTGGAAGAGCAGGCCTGGACTGGGTGGGAGCAGGTTCAGCTGGGTCTGGAGGGTTGTGCAGAAGACCGGTGACCCTGTCCTTTATCACCTGGTACTGTGATTCCAACATGTTCATGAGGGTCTGGTTGATATAGGTGAGGAAGGGCTTGCGATTGGAGGATGGGACGTCGGTGTGTACCAGCTGAGAGAGGAGATCTACGCTGCTTCTGATGGTGTCCCTGATCTCCAGCAGGACAGTGTGGCTCTGCCCCTCCAGTCTGGCTCTCTGCCTGCTTTCTGTGGAGGTGGAGCTGGGGGTGGATGTGGGTTGTTCTCTGGTGGAAGTGCCCTCTCCTTGCTCCCACTGCGTCAGGGGGTCCTCCACATGCTCCGCCACGGGTGGTGCAGCTGTCGGGGGGTTCTCTGTCGTGGCACGCTCCACAGATACCTGCCTGGACACAGGAGCTGACTCTTGGCCAGAAGAGGACTGGCTCTCTGCGGGCTGCCTGAGAGAGAGGGTTGTGAGAGGGGCTGCTCCTCGGTGGCGGATCTCACCCTCCAAGAAGCTGCACTTGGCCATCACGTAGGTCTCTCTGTCAGTCAGCTTGACCGTGGCCTGGCCAGATTTCTTGAGGTGCAGCTTCCCGTACCAGGTGTGCATGTGCTTCCACCAGCCGAGGAGCACCTCCGAAGTGTAGCCCAGGCTCTCTGCCTTCTCTCTCCAAGCAGCCTGCTTCCTTTTGGTGTCTCGATAGAGCCTGTGTCCCTTCCGTTCTCCCTCAGCCATTCCAGCACCTCATCCTCCTGTTCCTCTTCAATGGAGTATTGCCTCCTCTCCCATTCACTTGTATGCCTCTTCCTCCCTCTGGCAGGGCCATCTGGGCCCTCATCAAAGGGGCTTTGAGGTTGTAGGGGCTGCTCCTCCACACCACCACCACCACCAGCAGCAACAACAACAGTAGCAGCAAAAGCAGGACCAGCAGGACCAGCAGCACCAGGATCATCATCAGCAGAGTAAGCACCAGCAGCGCCAGCAGCACCAGCAGGACCAGGAGCACCAGTAGGACCAGGAGCACCAGCAGGACCAGGAGCAGCACCAGCAGATTAAGCCCCAGCAGAAGCATCAGCACCAGGAGCAGTGCCAGCAGAGTAAGCCCCAGCAGAAGCACCAGCACCAGGAGCAGCACCAGCAGAGTAAGCCCCAGCAGAAGCACCAGCACCAGGAGCAGCACCAGCAGAGTAAGCCCCAGCAGAAGCCCCAGCACCAGGAGCGGCACCAGCAGAGTCAGCACCAGCAGAAGCCCAAGCACCAGGAGCAGCGCCAGCAGAAGCTTCAGCACCAGAAGAGTCAGGCCCAGCAGCAGAAGCCCCAGCAGAAGCAGAGTCAGGGCCAGGGGGTGGGAGGGTGGCCCTGACCCTCTTGCCAGGGCTGGCAGCAGATGGCAGAGGCTTTCTCTTCTTCCCCATGGTTGTTGGCTGGCTGGCTGGCTGGCTGGAGCTGTGTCTGGCAGCAGGTCTTTCCTCTGAATGGTGACCTGCTTGCGAGCTGCTTCCCTTTATATCCGCGGGGCTGACGCAATGCATCCTCCCCGCTTTGCATCCGCTAGGCATCCGCTAGGCTTCCGCTCTGCATCCGCTTCATCCGCTCGGCATCTGCTCTGCATCCGTTCCTTCCGCTGCGCGTCCGCTTCGCTGTGCTCCCCCGGAAGCCCTGCGGATGTGCCATCCACTCCCATCCGCTTCCATCTGCTAGGCTTCCGTGGAGCATCCGCTTTTCATCCTGGCTACGTCCTCCCCCCGTCCTTTCCTTTCCGTTGTTGTCTGCTCTGGTTATGCAAATTCGGGGCACTTTTGAGAGCGGATAACAACGGATGGAACATTTTCTCGTCCGCTGTGTCCTTTTTACAAACGTTTTGCATCTGTCGGCCAATGTGACAGGCCCTTTATCAAGACAGTGTGAGTTTGATCTGATACTAGTCTTCATTGATGTTGATTTTGGTAAACCTATGCTGGTAGCATTTTTTCCTAACTGTTTATAGATAAGTTGCTCCATAATATATTTCAATATTTTGCCCAGGTTAGACATTAAATTGTTAAGTCATTGGCTCCTTTTTTATACAAATACATTTTGAGACTGTGTTTACCGTTCTTCACTTTTCTGGCATCCCATTTTTTCTCCAGCGGTTTTCAAAACTTACATTAGTAGTTTTCAGACCTTTTCTGCCAGCACCTTTAATAGCTTAAGATATAATTCATCTGTCACTGGAGACTTCAATTATTTTAAAGTAGTAAAATGGATTCTTGCTGTATTTTTAACAATACTGAACTAGGTTAGTGTCAGACCTTGGAGACAAGCAAGATTAAAAAACAGGCTTGTCAAGGATTCTGTGGGTGCTCTTTATAGTCATAAAATAGACTAACAACACTATAAAGGTAGTCTCACAACATAACAAACCAATCATCTCTTTCATTCTTTATTTCAAATGTATCCCCAAGCCCCTATATTATGATTTGCATGCCTCACCATCTCATTCTAAGTTTGGCCTTTCCTGACTCTTTTTCTATAGGGTTGAGGTATCAGTTTGTATTTCTCCTTATTTATTAATCATTTTCCATTGTTTCTATACCTCTCCTTTTTCCTCACAGCTTGTCAGTGTATTCACTCTTCATTCCTGCAGAATTTATAGTTCTTTTCATTGTTCTATAAGATTAGATAGAATTACTTCAAGTATATGGGGCATGACTTCCACGTTCAGAGCCTTAAGTGGTTGGTCAGTTTCTGTTGCATGGGCCATCTCCTTGTTTGTTTATTCTGCATACCTGCACTCTCTTTGGAAATCATCTTCCTCGGCATCTTCTTTCTCCTGCCTCTGCTACTAGACTATTTTTTGTCCTGGTTCTCTTTTTACTGACCTTGATACAGACCTCTTTGTGTAGTACCCACATCTCCTTTCCTTTCCTTTTCTTGCTAAGCCTTAAAAAAAGAAAGCCTGGCCTTCATTCCTCCCACCTCATCCTTCAGCAAGGAGATAACCTTGCATTTATACTTATAAAATAATAAATTGGGTTTAATATAATATTGCTTTTCAAGAGGCAAGTAATCCCAGAAAAAGAATTAGAATGGGCTGTAATGTATGCTCTACAACTTAGCCAAACATTTAAAAGCCTCAATCTATTGACAGTGTTGTCTATTCTTCAATTGTGTGAAAAAATGTAATTCTCAGTAAGCTGCATTTCCAATTATTTTCCATTTTATGCATGATTACTCAGATAATTGTGCATGGGATTACCACACTGAAATAGAGCCTGCTTGTATCTATTCAAAAACAAGCCCAACTGAGCTCAATGATTTAGGATTGTGCCTTACAATCCTAGACCTGATTCATTCATGGTGTTTTGTTATGAAATTGTTTGTTTGGTTTGGACATGTGTATCTTTTTTTTTTTTGAAAATTTTATTTGGGTTTTCACAAAGACAAAATACAAATAAAACATCTTTTTTAAAAAAATAGCATGGTCCCAGGTTATCACTTCTTCATACAGACACAAAACTCAATTTCATGCTCATGTTTATATTCTATTCCATATCTTATTACCGTTTTATATTTTCTGCATTGTTTTCCCCTCTTTTAATTTTCTCAACTTTATTTTAATTATCTCATCTCAATTCAAATCATTATATTTATACTTTTGTCTATCCTGTTTCAATTTCATATTATCTTTTCTTATTAAACAAATTTTTCCCTGTAGTTACCAGTTGGAGTATGACACCTTTATATCTTTTAATTTTATCCATTCAAACTCTTATTTAAGCTTCAATGTATACCTTTAAAATTATACCATTCAATATAATATACAACTTCCAATCAAATTCTGCTTGGTACATTCTTAAAATACACACTATATTCTTAAAAAGAAAAAATTATATATATATGTAAATAAAACACACATTCCATTCCAATTCAATTCTATCATTAATATTCATTAAAATCTTAACATCTTTAACCTTTCTTTTCAATGAAATATCATACTTCCTTGGGAACACTTATAAACTTTCCATAATTAATTCTTTTTTTTTCCATATTTCTCACTTATATTTTTATAAATCATTACTAATAATTAAAATGTTTCCATTTAATTCTTTCTATCACTTGAATTCATTTATTAACAAACATTCCACTTAAATTACAGTAAATATTTTATCCATTATTTTAGTCATTTTTTTCTAAAATTATTTCTGTTTGTAATATAACAATGCTATCTTACGTACCTTTGCAGAATCCCTTTTACAATTAAATTTTCATCCATTATCTGTAAACAAGCTTATGGTTACAATCCTTATATCTTTTCCCTGTTTCTCCATTTCTTGTTTCTGTCTTTTACAGCTTCTTTTCCTTGCCTTCTTCTCCCTCTTCTTTTCCCTCTCCTTTTTACCCCCTTGTCTCTCTACTAACTCTCTCATCTGTAATGAAACTCTCTCATCTTCTGTTGCTTTCTAACATTATACTTATCTTTCAAATTATTATTATTCTTTTTGGTTGTTTTTTCTAATCTTAAACTTTTCACTCTCTTTCCTCCCTTTTCTCCCCCCCTTAAAATTATTTGATCATTAAAGATGGCTTCTTCTTTGTCCCAATCTTCTTGTTCTGTGTTTCTTGTTGTTTCTCATAGTTCCAGATCCCCATTTCTAAGAATTGAAATACGAAGCCAAAAGAATCTCTCCCCTCTTGTACATCTTCTTTCCATTTTTAAAGTTCCATTTTCAGTTCTTCTAAGAGTCATACCATTTTAAAGACTTTTAAACAACCACCCGATTAGTTTTAGTCATTTAGATGCAAAAACCAAAAATCACCAAATAATCCAAATAATCCAAGGCTGTTTCTTCTTGCTTCTTTTTTCCACTTTATCTTCCTGGGGTTCTATTATTTTGTTACCAAGTTTCAGTTAAAATTTATCTTTGAGGAATCTTGTTAAAATTTCACTGAAAGTTCCTTTTAGTTATAGTTCCATTCCTTAGTTCCAGGCAGTCTCCTCTATTTTTCCAGATCCTGCCCTTTTATTTATTTTTTCTCCTTTCCTGCTTTTAAAAACTTTTAAATATCCAGAAATCTTTATTATCCCTTTGACTTTTATTTTCATCTAAGATGCCTATTAATGTCAAAGTGGATTTTTTTTCAATTTCTTGCTTAAGTCTCTTAGCTGTCAGTATAAGGAAGGGAAGAAAAAAAAACCCCTAATCCTTTCCCTTCTCTCTCTCCTTCGCAGCTTCAAAATCTTCTTTGGGAACAATGTTATTAAATTTAAATTCCAGGGTCGCTTACATTGTTGCTTTTTTGATTTAATCCGGGCAACCAAAACTTTTTCTTCTTATCTTCCTCCTGCACATTCTTTTCTGGTTCAGTTCTTCTTTGAGGTGGCCATTTCTGACTACTGCTGCAACCACCTTCGGGAAAGGGAGTAATGGCCAGCTGGGGAAGAGAGATGTCTCCTCAACCCTGCTGGCAGTCTCCCCCTTCTTCACCACCTCTACGGGGTGTCATAGCCCCAGAACCAGCTGGCTCAGGGCGCTCTGGTGGCGAGCACAGATCGAAACCATGCACGATCGAGGATTTCAGTCTGTCGCCAAAGAGACTCAAACCTGAAGGTGGTTTGGACATGTGTATCTTGTGAACCTAACTCCTGCAGTTGACAGAAAAGTTGTGTTTGAATGCATCTAGTCCTATATGTTTCAATAAACCATGCATTAATGTATTTCTGTAGGTTGTACTTTTTTATAGAGTTTCAAAAACAATAGATTAGGGTTAATCAATTTTATTTATAAACAAACATATTCTATGAATGAAGGCAAAAATACATGTCCCAGGACAATGTTGCAGGATCCAATCTGGGTCAGTCACCGGAAATAGAGGCTTTGTCTTCCAAGCTTTTGGACTCATTCTGGAACCCCTCTTCAGGGAACTTCTGTCTTAACCAGAATGTGTCTCACGTTGTCAGAATGTTTCACATTCTAGTGAAACAAAAGTTCCCTGAGGAAGCACATGAGTCAGAAAGTTGGGAAGACTAAACTGGTCCTGATGACTGATCCAGTTTGGATCCTGTGTATACTCTCCCTGTTTCTGTTTCATTATGAGGTATTTTTACAAACAGATATTCCTGCCGTATTTTCCCTCCATTTTGCAAGAGTCCTTTTAACTACGATCTTCTTATTTTTCCCCAAGATATTTATACAAATACATTAATGTATTGTACAACAAGGGCATTTCTAGGCTTAGAGTCAGGGTAAAATGGGAAATGGGAAAGTAGTGGGAGGCCATTTTGCCCTTTTTATATCTTTACTTTTGCTTAGGCATTATGTATTATCTAGATCTGGAAGTGAGGATAAAAGTGAAGTCAGCTGTCGAACTCAGCTATCTGCAAAAAAAAATAAAAAAAAAATTGGGCTGGATCCACTCCTTTCTTGTCAATTTCTTTTTGTGTGAATAAGGAGATGTGAAACACAAAGAAAAGATGGAAAAATCCAAAAGTTCACCTGCATTCTCTCTGCAGAAACTTTCCCCTTGATCAGGGCATTGTATTTATGTTTTGTAGTTCATGTATTAGGGGAACAAATACTATCCAAAATAGACATAGTTGCTTTTGATTTAATTGAGACTGCACCTGGTTTCTCTGATCATATAGTTTCAGATTAACTAGTTTCCAAAAGGTAGAAATGCTTAATAAAGCAAGGTGATTCGTTATGAACACACCTTCTAAATCACCTCTGTTGTCCTTAAACCAGCTTTCTCTACATTTCAGACAACTCAGACTAAGCTCATTCTGCTCTTGATTGATTGGATCATTCTATTCCTTTCTTCAGATTCTTGCTTGACTCTCCAGAGATAGAATAGTGTGTTTTTCTAATACTGATCTCTCTGCATGCTACAATCTGTTTTAGTGATTTTTATCCACACAAAAGCTTTTAAGGGCCATAAATGAAAATTGTAAAAGTAGCTGACCTTCACAATAAATGTTTTTTACACTAAATGACTTGAGAACTCTTAAGACAGAATATTCATCAAATAAGTTAATCAAACATATTTGAATTATCCATTTATTTTAATGTATACACTGAAATGTTGAAACCATCTAGAACTGAAAAACAGTGAGCTGGGCTGTCACTTCCTTGTAGTCATTATTAGATTTTAACTGCAGTCACAATTAGCTATAATGGCTGAGACTTATGGGATATAGAATAAAAGAACAACTGGGTAATATCTAATAATAAGCAATGTCTTATCTGTTGTTCTGCTTTCTAGACTAAACTTTCACATATTTACTATTTTAAAAACCTTGGAAAACTAGTCTGTAATACTCTGCAGTGATAAATTTATGTTGCAGAAATTGGACCACTATCGTGGAGAGAATGATTATGCTTGACATTTCATTCTCGTATGCATGTTGGCATGTCTCATATTATATGTGTATAAGCATGAGGAAGCTTCTCTGGATCTGTAAATATTATGTCAAATTTAATTAATACCATATTTCTGTCATTTTAGTGGTTGGCTACATTGTCATGCAAATAAAAGATTAAATATAAAACAATTATTGAGCGGACAGCAGATTGTCAGAAATTACATTCATATTCAAAGCTATCTATTTCAACAAACCTATCATTGTCAGGCACTTTTATAAACAAATCTGCTTGTCAGATAGAAATACCCTTGCTTTCCTAAACAATTAGCATGCATATATTAGTAATTTGTTTTGGCAATAGACAATTATGCCAGTTTACTAATTCATATGGATTGGTAATAATGCTTTTGTTATTTTTATAATAGGTAAAAAAGTTTTATAAATATTGTATATACTGTTACAGTGCAAGAAGGTATAATGATATCCATCCCATATCAATGTAAACTAATGGATGAGTGTGACAAAGACAAAGCTCAGTCTTTTGAAGACAGCAAAGTCTACATTTTGGACAGAAAGGACCATTGGTTTCAAAGAGGGGTCAAAGAGGCCACTTACATTAAGATTGAATAGCACTCTCAACTGAGTGGGAGGGATACACCACCACCTATCTTCTGTTTACAACACAGTCCTTTCAGCAGTTCCAAGAAGTTCCACACCCATTTGTACTATTCATGTGACCCCGAGGGCATGAATAAATCTCCAAATGGCCTCAACAACTCTCAGAAAGAGTGCTAATGATCAGGTGCCTGAAAGGAATATAAATCCTTCCATCCTCCACTATTCATTCAGAACCGAAGAAGCTTCTTGGATAAGAAGCAAAACTTCTTCAAAGAAAAGACCAGTTGCCTTTTGAAAAAGCACCTTTGAGACAACTATAACCTGGATGACAGAGAATTTCCACAGATATTGAGGCAATTTAATTCCTTCAGATGGCTTGATACATATTCCTGTACATGCACAAACTGCTTTGCTTCCCTTCAGCCTGGGAAGAAGTGTTTACTTTCCAGGTACCTGCACATAATTTGAAAAAACCTCTTCAAACAGTAGTTGTGCAAAGAAGCAGCGAGAAGCCAACACAGTTTGGGAAGTGCTTCTCTGAATGTTTTGGACAGCGCTGGTGCTCAATGAGCAAGGGTCGAATAATAAGTAGATATCTAATTTTCTTTTCCAAATGCCTACAGATTGTTTGGCACCTGGAAAGCATACTTCTGGATATAATGACATAAAATTTTTCTTTCTCAAAATGTAGTTTACTAATATTTATGAAAAAAAATATTTTGAAGTGAAATATGAAATGTACAAATTTAAAGCTATATAAGATAAGCTTTTAAACTTTTTAAAATGGGTAAACTGTTAAAAGTAAAAAGGTTTCAATAATTTTGCATTTTAATTTTTTTTAGGAAAATGACAAATCCAAGTACGCTGCTAATCATAAAATGGAATGGCATAATTTGTTTCAGTGACTATAGTAGTATAGAATGAGATGCTTTTTTTTCATCAAGGTTAGCAAGTTTCCTTGCATTTTAGCTTAAGTGATGGTATAGAAGGAAAGCTTGATAATGTCTAACAGTATTACTGCAGTAGGATCAGTTAACAATCCTAGATTTTTTTTTTTTCAATCCTATATAATTCCTCACAAGTTACTAAAATTGGTCAAGGTAATAAGGAACTCCAAAGGTTCCTTCCCCCTAAAGTTCAAATCCCACTTTAAAATATTAGTTTTATAGTGTATTATCTCCTGCAGCTTTGGAGCAGGTTCTGCTTTACAATAAACAAAGAACAAAATAGTTTCTTCCAATTGAACCTCTATCTGAATAGAGTTTAGCAGTTATCATTGAGTTCTGTATTCTTAGGGGCAAATAACCTTAGAATAATATTCCTTGGTTACAGACTTTTTATTGTAAACATTATGTTGTTCACATATTCAGCTACATATAACAGAAAAGAAAACACAAGAAGTGAATAAGTGAAGATAGAGAGCTAACAAGAGTTTGTCAGTAGGGGAAAGGAAAAATAGAGAAGAGGAACCAAGATCTTGTATTTTCTAAAAGACTCTATTTTCGAAGAAGTATATATTCAGTGATGATGATGGTTAATAGTAAATTACTATTCTGGGTAAAGCTTCAGAATAGTTACTGATTGCAGAAGATATGTTTCAAGAGATGCTGATTGTCCATTGTAGGTAATAATCAGAGACTGGAAGAGCAATACAAGGCAGCCAATCTTCCAGAGAGTGAGTATATTAGAGCTTAAGGAAATTTACTCAGGAAATTGAAGGAAAGTCCCCAGTTAGCAATGAATATTTGGCTAGCATGTGAGCTCAAAGAAAGAAATGAAAAGAAACTGAGGAACTAAAGCTGAATGGACAGTGTTTGACCTGCAGTGCTTCTGCCATGTTTGTGTTCCTGTCATGAGAATAGTCTGGCATGTACAGACAGTATTTGCAACAAGTCTATGCTTGTAATAGTCTTTCAAGAAAAAGTCAATTTGGGACTCTTCTTTCCTCCTAAGGACTTTCCTGATGGATTACATCCCAGAGTTTTAAAGGAGCTGACAGAGGTCATCTCAGAACCACTGCACCATATCTTTCAAAAATCCTGGAGCACCAGAGAACTACCAAAGGACTGGAAAAGAACTGATGTGGTTCCCATCTTCAAAAAAGGAAAAAAAAAACAGACCCAGGAAACTATAGACCAATCAGCGTAACATCAATACCCGGGAAGATACTGGAAAAGATAATAAAAAAACAGATCTGCCAACATCTAGAAACAAGTAAAGTTCCGGTCCCACTGCACTTACGGATGCAAAGAGGATGTAAAATGTTAAAAAAAGCTTGCCATCTGTTGGAAAACGCTATGCATCCATTGTGTACTCATTGCATACATGTTTCATATGCTCTATCCGTCAAGCATCCATCCACTGCGATTTCATCCACGCAAGAAGTTTTGAGCTGCACAAAACTTTGTGAATGGATGAACTTTCCGCCGTGTACGATGTTCAAGAACCTGAATTTAGGTGACATTTTTTCTATCCTCCTACTCTGTGGAAGAGAATCAGAAACAAGAATATACAAGCGAACGAGTGGCTATACAAATGATGTTGACAGGAAATATTTTGTTTCTGGAACTGTATCCTATGTTAATTGGTGGTCAACAGATAAAGGCCCGGTCCCACTGGCCAACGGACGCAAAGCGTATGCATAAAGGACACAGCGGATGAGCAAAATTTTGGGGGTGGATCCATCTGTTGTCATCCGCTCCAAAAATGGTGAAAATTTGCATAAACAGAATGGAAAAGAATGGAAAAGAACGGACGTGGGTAGTATGTAGCGGGGATGTTAAACGGATGTTCATCGGAAACCTAGCGGATGGAAGCAGATGACACCTCCAGAGGGGTTCTGGGGGATAATTGCGAAGCGGACGCATAGCGGATGAAGCGGATGCATCACGTACGCCTAGAGAAAAGAAAGGGGATGCCACGCGGATGTATATCGGATGCAAACCGTTCACTGCGCATCCTTTCTATTTCCATGCTACTAACGCTGTGTAGACATTCCGTGTACCTTTTGTTTCCTCCCTCTTTCCGTTTTCAGCTGCAGCGGATGTGAGTTGCGAGGATGCCCAGAGGATGCAGAGAGGATACAGCGGATGTTTAACGGATGATAAACGGACATAGAATGTTTGTTGCTCGTATGTTGTGGATGTACATCATACATGACAGAAAGTTCATCCGTTCACAGAGTTTTGTGCAGCTCAAAACTTCTTGCACGGATGAAATTGCAGTGGACGGATGCTCGACGGATAGAGTGTATGAAACACATATGCAATGAGTACACAACGGATGCATAGCGTTTTCCAACGGATGGCAAGCTTTTTTAATGTTTTACATCCTCTTTGCATCCGTAAGTGCAGTAGGACAGGGCCTTAACATTACATGGATTGTACCTCATAAGAATTAGTAAAACAGTGCTTGGCTAGAGCATGGAGAATTGAATCAAGGTGCCTTGAAACTGATCACTTTGTGAATTGGAGATGAAAATCCTAACATAGGAAAAGACTTCATACATGGAAGGAAGTTAACAGTGTTGTTATTATGGACACTACTAAACAATTCAGTGGAAAATAAAAAATATGTTTGTTTCATAAACTTTTATGGGTTTTTCTAAATACAAATGCTTAAATGATGAAAAATAAAGAAAATGAGTTTGAATTGTTAATTCAAGAAGTTAACTACAAGCTAATATGTATAAAATTAACACTGTTACTCATGCCTTTGTTTCTTGCCCAACCAAGAAGATGTAAATGATGCTTTTCAAAAGCAAACTGCAGATCTTTCCAAGAGTCTTAAATAGCAGTGATAAGGAATTTAACTATCCCAACATCTGTTTGGAGGCAAGCTTCCCCAAACATGATAATCCCAGCAAATATTCCTTCAGAGGGTTAAGGATTACAAGAAGATCAGTTATCTTACTTGATAGAGATTACCAGGAAAGATTTAATTGAGAAAGAAGTAGGAATATTTGGAACAAGTATAATAATGAATGGTTGGTTTTAAAGGAAATCAAGCTGAGTGTTACAATACATAATTAGAGCTTCAAAAAACAAGTTTAGCCATTTTTGAGTCAGGAAATATAAATGTATGATTTTAAAACAAATAGTTTAGTGAAAAACAGCATGGGAATTCAATGCAAAAAAACTTGTAATTCTTTCCCAAAATTGATGTAAAAAGGAAAACACAAATTATGAATCCTGAATGTGCCACCACAATTGAATTGTACTAAATTACGTGTTAAATAGAAACCCAAAAATTCACATGCTTAATTTTTCTTAAAATAGAGAAGACGACTAAAAATTTGTTATTGTATCATGGCAAAAATATAACTTTGCTGAAATCATTCCAATAATTATATATGTGTGTGTGTGTCTATCTATCTATCTATCTATCTATCTATCGTTGTTTTTTAAAGTTTTCGTGGGTACTTACATGTATGCTGTTCAGCTTCCTTCGGGTATTATCCCACGTCATTGTAGTGCTTTTAAAGTTGTAGCAACGTTTCAGCAGAATCTCATCTGCCATCATCAGGCTTCTGTATTGAGTTTGTATGTGGGTCAGGGTCTCACAGCCCTTGGTTTTAAATTTGAGGCTAGCCTATTGTTGTGCCAGGATGTTTCTTTCTACATCCTGATTGGTTGGGAGTCTTGGTCTGTGTTTATTGGACTTGGAGTTTGTTTGATTGGTGTTTCTGGTTTCTTCTGTCTGTTTTGTGGCTTTGATTGGCTGGCCACACTCTGCTCCTGCACTGGAGGCTTTCAGTGCATCTTGGCTTCGTGTGAAAGGATGGCTATTATCTATTAGGAAGCCAGGTTTCATCTGGGTGCCTGGTTGGGGTGTGCTTGAGCTGGAGGTATCAGAGGGAGTCTGTTTGTGCCCAGGTGTTTGCCTGGCTTATGTTGTGGAGATCTTTCTATTTGAGAGTGCAGGCTTCCAAATGATTGACAGTCTGGTGGAATCATCTCTTCTATTCATGCTTTCAGGTCTTTTTTCAATCTCTATGGCTTCTCTGATGATTCTGTGGCTGGGGTTTTCTATGGTGGCTAGGATTTTAATAGAATAAGTACCCGCCTGGATGAACACAAAAATGCAGTAAAAAAGCTGGAACACACCTCCTCACTAGTCCAACACATGAAAACCACAGGTCACAACATCAACTACAATGGCACCAAAACCCTAGCCACTATAGAAAACCCCAGCCACAGAATCATCAGAGAAGCCATAGAGATTGAAAAAAGACTCTATACAGAAGCCTGATGATGGCAGATGAGATTCTGCTGAAACGTTGCTACAACTTTAAAAGCACTACAATGACGTGGGATAATACCTGAAGGAAGCTGAACAGCACACATGTAAGTACCCGCAAAAACTTATAAAAACAAATATATATATATATAATATACATACTAGAACAACCAGTAACCAACAACTAGACTTAACAACTGCTTCGATCTCATCTTCTGCAATAGTTTGAATTCAATTTATGGAATACAAATTAAGGAACCCTTTTCCAACAGTGACCACAACATGACTGACTTTTGTCTCAATATATGTCCACAGAAAAATCATCACGACAGAATCCCCAATTATAACTTAAAAAAAGGCAACTATGATCTTGTAAACAACGATCTCTCATCCCTTGATTGGCAATTTCTATTTTCTGGATGCAATACTGTTGCAATACCGTTACAGCATATTTTTACTTGAAGTCAAAAGAGTCATCAAACTATACGTACCAATAACAACTCAAAAAACCAGAAAAAACAGATTCGCCATAACAATAAGGAAGCTTCAATCCAAAAAGAGATCATTTTGGCGGAGAAACAAATCTGGTCATGTTGCCAATTTCAAAAGCTGATACAAAAATTTATGCCACCAGATAAAGATTGAATGCACCAATTATCACATTAAACAAGAAGAAAACCTGCACACCAATTCCACCCGTGCTTTCTACAATTTTGTAAACCACAAACTAAAAGACTCAAGCTCCATCCCACCCCTGAAAGGACCTAATGGTAAAGATTGCAACGACGACACTGTTAAAGTCAACCTCTTCAACACAATCTTAGGCTCAGTATTTGTAAACAACAATGGATTATGCCCAGTATTTCCTAGTTGAACCACAGACAACTACAGTGATCTAATACCGATTTTACAGAAGACAATGTTGAAAAAGCACTATGCAATCTAAAACCATCTCTATCCATTGGACCGGATGGAATATGTGCCTACTTCTTAAAAAAGCTATCCACTGTCATAGCCGAACCTCTAAGCATAATCTTTGAAAAATCTTTCAGGACCAGCTCCTTTCCAAAACTATGGTCACAAGCCACAGCCATCCCCATCTTCAAAAAGGGAGACCCCAGCCTACTTGAAAATTACAGACCAATCTCTTTATGCTGCATCACCTGTAAAGTCCTGAAATCAATTATTAACCAATCCATCATCCTCCACTTGGAAACAAACAGCCTACTCTCTAATAAACAATTCGCTTTTAGAAAAAAAAATCATGTAATCTGCAACTCTGACACTGCAAAAACATGGATTACACAACTCGATCAGGGAAATCAATAGACGTAATCTACATAGACTTCTGCAAAGCCTTTGATTCAGTGGTACACGACAAACTACTAAAACTAAAATCTTATGGTATCAATGGACACCTGCATAACTGGATAGAAGCATTCCTGTCAAACAGACAACAAATGGTCAAAATTGGGAGCGTCCTATCAAATTCTGTACCTGTCAACAGTGGTGTCCCCCAAGGCAGTGTTCTAGGACCAACTCTCTTCATACTCTACATAAATGACCTCTGTGGTCATATTTAGAACAACTGCATTCTCTTCGCTGATGATGTAAAGCTATTCAACACTATGGACAATACGGCTACCCTTCAAAAATATCTCGACTATGTATCAGAATGGTCAAACAAATGGCAACTTCAAATCTCAACAAATAATTGCTCTGTCTTCCATATTGGCAAAAAAAAAATCAGAACATAAAATACAGGCTGAATAGTCAAGACCTTGTTGATGATCCAAACTTTGTCAAGGACCTTGGAGTACTCATCTCTAATGATCTAAGTGCTAGAGTTCACTGTTACTACATTGCCAAAAAGGCGTTAAGAGTTGTTAACCTAATCTTACGTAGCTTTTTCTCTGTTAATATTACACTACTAACTGGAGCATACAAAACATTTGTTCGACCAATACTCAAATACAGTTCATCAGTCTGGAACCCACATTATGTATCTGATATTAACACAGTTGAGAAAGTCCAGAAATATTTCACAAGAAGAGTTCTCCACTCCTCTCCTCGTTGCAGAATACCTTATGCCACCAGACTTGAAATTCTAGACCTAGTAAACCTAGAACTATGCCGCCTTTGGTCCAATCGAAGTATGGTATATAAAATTATATATAGCAATGTCCTACCTGTCAATGAATACTTCAGCTTCAACCATAACAATACAAGAGCAAACAATAGATACAAAGTCAAGGTTAATCGCACCAAACTTGATTACAGGAAATAGGACTTCAGTAACAAAGTGGTGAATGTCTGGAATACTCTACCTGACTCTGTGGTTTCTTCCCCAAACCCCAAAAACTTTAACCTTAGACTGTCTACTATTGACCTCACCTCTTTCCGAAGAGGTCTGTAGAGGGCGTGCGTAAGCGCACAAATGTGCCTATCATTCCTGTCCTATTGTTTCTTTTATTTTTCTTATATGTATCCATGTGTTCATAACTATGATTTTACTTATACCTATTATCTTGTAAGCAATTGACAAATAAGAATAAAATAAATAAAAAATAAACTTAGTTCTAAAATAAACATTTGAATGAACATTAATCTGAAAAATATGAAGAATGTTTTATGTTAAGTTTGCTTTCTAGAAATGAAGTCTGCATCTCTCAAAGGTTATATCAGCAACAAAAATCTTCCGGAATAGTGAAAAAATAAAAAGTAATTAAATTTGAGTATTCCTGACCAGTCCAGATTTGTTTGCCTAAACTAGGGTGGCATGGCAAAAATTGCATCTAATGCAAACATTGCTTGGAATGGCTTAAGAATTCCTAAAAAAAAATGAGATATTCTTCCAATGAATGAAATTCTGCACAAGAATTCATTGCTACTTTTGGTATAATTACCTGCTTTCGTTTTTTTCAGAGCATTGAGCTTCTATAATTCCCACATGTTTTTCACCCCCTGATTCATTTAGCTACCACTGATATATTGTGGAGAACAAGATTTGAGAGAGGCCATAGGAAGTACATATATTGGAAAGTGATCTGTCATACAGAAAATATTTCATTTTCTTGAACCCCGAGTTACCAAAACTGTGAACTAACAAAAAAATTGAAGGGAAAAAAAGATAACGAGAGCCATAACTTGTACGTTATCTTATTCTGCTACACATTTAAAGGTAAAAAAGATTCTAGCATGCAAGCCAAAAGCCTGCTGCTGTCAGACCCTTCAAGCTGCATAAGGACGATAGGTTTGTAGTGCTGCTGATGGCCTATTAATGTTGCTGATGGATAAGCCAGTGAAAAGAAGAATGATGTTCAAGAGTGTTGTAATTGATATTATTGATGTCTCTCTTGGCAGTGTTCATTTTAGGACCTGCGCTCTAAATTGAATGATGAATTATGTTCTGTGGGTTTGGCACTCTGCTGGATTTTTTTTTTTTTCTAGCTTTCTGCCTTTTAGCTCCTTAAAAGGCATCTTTGTTAAGAATAGATACTAGTTTGTCTCAACTTTACGACTGTCAAATAATTCACTAAAGTTGAAGTTTGAGTATGAATACACTGTTACAAAGCTAGGATCAAGAATGAAAATAAATACAATTGGGAGTGTGTTTTCTAACATCTAAAATTGGTGATGGTGAGTTGTTAGTATGAGTAAATAATAGTTCCCTCTATTTCAGTGGTAATTTACTTACATTTCCATAAAAAAACACTTTTTCGGGTAATTTTCTTTGTTTATCATTTGTATTTCATTTTTAATTTTTAATAGGTCATCCCGTTTCTTTTGTATCAGTAAAGCATTTTCCAAATCATTCTTTTGGCCTATCATTTGCAGTTCTATGGTTACTATTTCCTCTTATCTTATCAGATAAATTTTATTCCATACCTATAATTTCTTTATTAACATATTTTAGACTTAGTGTATCCATAGAAACAGACCTTACTGACAATATGGTTCCATTCTTCAAAGATCTACTGTACTATTTCTGATGTTGTATTGTTTTTCATCATTCAAGAGGTCCCAGTATTAACTGGCCTTTAAAAAAAATCATTGCTTAAAATCTTTAGTCCCCTCTAATATCCAGTTTCTAAATCTTCAGTTATTTTTGCTACAACTTGCAATTTCCAGGATAAACAAAGTAAGCTTGTTTGCCATGAGAAATTGTTTATTTTTAATAATTAATTCCAAAATCTTATTGCACAAGTCAATATTACAAATTTATCTGGTCCCTTTATCTGTTTATAATTGTCTTAGATCGTCATCTTATTTACCTTTTTGCTATTTATTTCAAATTCTTTAAATTTTTAAGCTTTGCTATTTGTATAGGCTCTTTCACAAGAGACACCAAAGACAAAGAAGAGGATGTCTTTTCAGCATGAATCAGCAATTTGCATCTTTCCCTGCCTGTTTCCCCAATAACTTTCTAGAGAAGCTGGAAGATTGGAAATGGAAGTGACAAGATTGTGGGGTGCTTGGCAACCAGTTGCCACGACCCCGATTATGATCACATGGCTGCCGGGAGAGAGAGGGAATGCAACATTTTGTAACATATGGAAGAGCATTACAGGCTGTGAGATACCCTTTCTTAGGCCATAGTAACTTTGGGCCTAAGAGTTGAGGACTACTTCTATCCACTAGAAATTCCCTTCGGTAGTGTTTTTTTAAATGGTAAAAATGGTAGAGTGATAAAATCATGACATATTAAGTGTTTTCTTTGCACTTAAAAGTCAAGGTCTCTCTAAGGCAGTGTGGTATGACTTCAGGATTTCCACAACGATTAGATACAGCTAACAAATTGTAATTATAGTTCTTATAATTTAGTGTGGCCTAGATATCATGCTTTGGTCAGTGTAATAAATTTCTTCCATCTTGGAAATGATACCTGAATAAGTCAAGGGACCTTTCTCACTATCTACAGTATATTAAAACTTCTAATGATATTTGTAGCAATGATAACCTACAGTGTGATGTTACATTTCACAGAAGAAAAGCAACCCTTTATTCTGAAAATTTGTGTTATAACCTATAGATCTTAATTGTTTTAAACTTTACCTCTAATTTTAGTTTTTAAATTTTGTAACAAATATAGTTTGCTGCTGCTAATTCGTGGCTTGTGATCCATCCTTGGCCCTAGTTTTAGTTTTTTAATTTTGTAATATATACAATTTGCTGCTATTAATTACTGATTTTTGATCCAGCATCAGAAAATCACTTAGTTGGAAGAATCCATTTTAGCCATTGGATCCAGTCCCCTGCTTAATTTGGGTTATGCAAATCAACACATGTTCAACAGATGGCTGCTGAGCCTGTCTTTGAACTGATCTATTTCTAGAGAAAACATCTATTAATATAAGACATTATTACACTAATTAATATATAAGGAAGTATCCATTTCTATGGGACTAAATTATTTTAAATACTATTCTATGTTCTGCCTTTTAGGATAATATTTAGAGCAGAACTTCTTTTCAGATACTTAAAAAGTGCTTCATTGTCCTTCTCTCTCTCTAAATTAATTTTGTTAAATGCTTGTTAAAGTGGTGGCAGGCGGGGTACTTGAAGTGAGTTTTAGCCAATACGGAATCATTTGGAAGCTATAATTTTAATGATGCAGCCTGAATTGTTATTTGCTTTTTTTTTTAGCATGTTACTTACACGTTTCATTAATAATGAAGATGTAAAACATAAAGAGCATACATGTTTAGAACTGATTTTAATGTTTTTATCTTTTCTAATATGGATTTAAAACGAGAATGTGATGCGGTATAGTTATCCAAGATGGGAAAGTAGGGAGGAAGTTAAAGCCTCCTGATCTCCACCCCTGAGTTTCTAACACTTTTTCAGCACTATAGCATACTGTAAAACAAAGCTAACATATGATCAGATTGGATAAATGCATTATGAATTCTCTGGATTGAAAGAGTAAAAAAGCTTTGAGGTTGCTTAGCAACATCTGAATATGCATCAGAGCTTGTTCAGAGCCATCCTTGTTCTGTTTATTTGTTTAAAAGCA
Source organism: Laticauda colubrina (assembly GCA_015471245.1). Classification (NCBI taxonomy): domain Eukaryota; kingdom Metazoa; phylum Chordata; class Lepidosauria; order Squamata; family Elapidae; genus Laticauda; species Laticauda colubrina. Next base: position 43,037,747 of record BLBF01000005.1, on the reverse strand, counting down.
AGGTGATAATGCAACAGTGATTATAGATTTCAAGGTAAAAGTCATAGAAGTCTTGCTTTACTTCTTTAAGTCTGCAAACTTCTTTAAACTTATTTGTAGTTAAGTGCCCTTAAATATGAATTGGAAACTGTTCAGCTAATCAGTCTTAGTTGAGCTTTTTGAAATGTCTTAGTTATAAGTCTATTTGAAATACTTATAGCCTGCCTCCTAGCTGAAATTCTTAACGAGATTTATGCATATTTAAAATTCAGTAAAATATATCATGGAATTATTAAATTGGAAGGGGCCATGCAGGTGTTCGGTCTACTCTTCTACACCTTATATTCTCGGATTATTCTGGACAAATCATTTTTTCCTTTTTCCAGTAATGGAGCCCCCATAAGTTAGAGAAGCAGGCTATTCCAATGCTAAATTACTCTCACAAGTCAGGAAATTCCTTCTTATTTCAGGTTTGGATCTCTCATTGTTAAGCTTTCTTCCACTGGGTCTTATAGGATAAACTGCTATCATACTTCCTCCTATCTTTTTCTTCTTTAAACCAAATTCCTTTAACTTCTCTTCATAGAACTTAGCCTCCAAGCACCTGATCAGTCTTGTTGTTCCCCTTTCCAGTCCCTCAATGTGCTTTTTGTATTGTGGAGATCAAAACACAGCACACCATTCCAGATGAAGTCAGAATGGAGCAGGGCTTTTATACTTGGGCCATTGATGATACCATTTATACAGTGGTTCAATTCAACCAGTGTAACAACTGGTTTGGTGAGCGCACACTTTGCGTGTACATGCGTGCTCCACATTAAAAAAAGCCCATTTTCGGCTCTAATACTTATCTTCTGCTGAAGCCCCAGTGAATAAAACAGTTGAGGCAGGGCAAACCGCTCTGCTGTGTGAATCAGCTGTGCTCTTAAACAACAAAATAAAGCACAAGAAAGAGCAGGGGTGGGTGGGCAGTGCCAAATGCTAGCTGGAAATACCAGTTCAACTGAACTGGTCCGAACTGGTAGAATCCCATCCCTGCATTTATATATTTTTCCTCTTGATGGAGGATTCAGTAGATGTACCATGGAGAAGAGACAAATGTGTCCCAAGATTTTTCCACCTATTTTCTGCCATCCTAACCACATATTTTGCTTAGATATGAATTTTTGTATGTGAGAATTCATAACATTCTGACTTGAACTTGATTGGCAAGGTAGTGAGAGGAAGAAAATATGTGGCTAGATCCTTAATGTTCTTTAGCAATATCAGGTGTTCCCATGGAGTTGGATGATAATGGGAACAGGTATGTGTGCGAAGCCTTACCATGTCACAGTCCATACATTTAAATTTGGAGTAACAAACTACTGTAGAAAATGAGCAGTTGTCTTTTGCATTTGAGATTATATGGGACTTAATAAGAGAAATTAGGTGTTATATGCTAATTATCCATTTCAAATATATCCTTTAAATTATATTTAAAATATGAATCTGTAGGTGACCTACAAAAAACCACATTCATTACTAAGCTAGCTGCCTATCTGACCCTGTAGGTATATTGTGACGAGGGGCTACAAGAAAGGAACTTGTTTCTTTTGTCCTATCAGGTGACATTGCTTTTATTAGAATTTATAATGCTTTTAGAATCAGGCTTTTTGTTATTGTTGCTTCACTACTAATAATCCTGTAATATTATGCCATTTATTTCAGAATCATAACCTTCTAGTAAAGAATATGTTCTGGCTGTATTCCCCTTGGTTTAAGATCTGAATTTCTTAGTGATAGTGCTCCTATTGTGGACTTGCCCTTTGATTTTAATATTATATTTGAGATTTTTTTAGCTTGTCATGGAAAGTTAATATTTAAAAAATGGGGGGAGACTCCTCCAATAAATACGACTCAAATTAAGTCCATGCACTGGAAATTCATCACCTTCTTCCTAAGTGTTATTAAATGAATCCTGAAATGAAGCAAGAACATGCCCAGTTGCCTCACCCTAACATATTTACACTGAGTGAAGAATCAGAAAATTGTATACTGTAGTATATGTAACAGCTCTCATTGTAGAATTCCCCAATGCATTAAACAAAATGTATGGGAGATGGATGTTGAAGTGAAGTCAACAAGGCACAGTCCTGCCTTCTTCAATGCATATTTAATGAACATGTTGATTTGTACATAGCTAGTAGTTTTTTCAGACATCAATGTTCATTTCTCAACTAGCCGAGTCTCTGAATATCAATTAAGTAAGGATTAAGGCACAAACCAGCATCTCCCAGGTGATGGGTGACTATTATGTAAAGAGCTACTTGATTTCAAGGCTACTAAGCACCAATAATTTTAAAAGGTCAGAAAAAGAAGTTTCAAGTATAGGCCCTTGAGAGTACAGAAATACTTTACATTTCTGTGTTGTAGAATCACAAGTTGGAACAGGTTATTTAATGTCAGTCAAATGTTTGTCTAAACATGTATTTATTTTGCCTTTCATATGCATATAAAACCCTTGAGAAATATTTCCAAATGCACCACAACATCTTAAACATTATAATATAGTAAAAAATGAAAAAAGCAGCTTCTCATTGATGCTACATCGAGAGTCTAGGATGGGTAAACTCCCTGTGACATCATAGAGCTGAGTCTGCTAGTATATAAACTAGCTGGCCCCTTGCTGACTCCCTAGCTTTGACTCAGCTCTGTTGATTTGAACTCATGTCTAGGAAGCAGTGTTGGATATTTCACTACTCAGCAGCAAAAGGAAAAAATATATCCTTTTAAAAAACTGATTCCAGGGTTCCGGTAGAGCAATATATGTGGAGAGCAGGGATCTGCTCTCCTGCAGCGCCTAGGACTCGGCACTGCCATTGAAAGGCTGCAGGCGAAGGGAGTCATTGGATCCTCCCACACAGCCTTTCCCAGCATAATTTGCTGGCTGCTTGATTCCGAAGCTACAGCGATCGATCGCAGCGCCTCCTAGCTGATTGGAGAGAGGCAGAAGGTAATGCTGTTTTTTTCTGTTTGGCTTGGGGCTCTCTATAGCCTAAGGAGCTATCGCAGACCTGTGGTTTTCCCCCTGGGATTCACACACATGCAGGAGGCCATTTTGTGAGGACCAGCCACTACGCATGTGGAGGGTGGCCATTTTGAATTGGGCCTTCTTCAGGAATTCCTAAGAAGAACTTTTTACTGTTACTGAGTGCCTGGCCCTAGATAGGAGGCACATAGACAAGGGTTGCTTCCAGCACCTTTTGTGTCCTTCCTACCTCCAGCATGGAGTCGGACAGGGCCCACACAGAACTCTCAGGACTGGAAGACCAGGGCCCTAAGGCTCAAAAGAGAAAGAAGCAGAGAGGCCAATCTGCTCAGAGAGAGGCTGCTGCAAAAATCAGGACCAAGGCACTGGTGCCCAAGAAAACTTCCCAGGCTGAACTCAAGGCAGAGAAGAGAAGACATGCTGCCCTTGAAAGGCAATTTCAAAAACCCCTGGAGCAAATGAGAGGTCGTTTACAACAGACTTCTGACCCATTGGATCTGCAGGTTGGTTTAGGGGTTGGTCCCAGGGAGGGGGAGGCTGAAGCTAGCACCTCTACTCATCTCCATGCCTGGTCCCCTGAAAGGGGAAGAATTTTGTCCCCAAGATTTAAGTAGATCTGGACCTAATTTTAGCCAGGCTCTTCTGAGTCTCCCAGAGTGCCCATTGATGCAGACCTGAAGCTACCTTTACTCCTTCAGTGGCGGGTCTATGCCCAGCTGATCCCCCTCTGGCAGCGGGCCTAATGATATTAGAGATATGGTCTTTGTAGCTATTAGGCAGGGCCTAGCTGAAGGCTTCCAGCAGCTCCTTTGTCCTTTGGGGGGGTCAGGTCTTGTTCCTGGTCTACTCCCAAGGGGCTCCTCTGCTACATAAGGGATGTGCCAGACATCAGGAGATCAGTGGTCCCTCCACCCAGTCTTACTGGGGGAACTATGATGATGGGGTTACATCAACCCCTCAGAGCATAGTCTTTCTTCAGGTCTGAGAAAGAAGAGGGGGAGATCAGGGACCCTAGCATGTCTGAGGAGGAGGGGTTTCATCATGAGCAAGACCCCTTCTACAGCTGTGTTCAAGCCTGCCTTGTTTAAGCCCCTCCTTCAAAAAGCTTTGGTCACTGCCCAATTGACCCCAGAAGAGGTGGCTCTGGAACCCCAAGGGGATTCATCTGTCCTGGGGATTCCTTCTTCTCCAAGCTGGGGATATACACACAGGTTCTCCTATCTCCTCTATTGTTCTTGGACCTGGTTAAAGAGCATGGGCCCTCCCCTGCCACTGGGCCCTGACCTTCATCCCATGACAGCAGTGTATTTTTTCACTAGGACCTCACTCTGCTGCCTATATCAGTTACAAGATTGCCTTCTGCCAATGGACTTCAGGTCACACCAGGATCTGAACAAGATAATTGCAGTGGCTGAATTTACAGCGGATGCCATTTTAAATTCTGCCAAGCTTGCCTCTAGAGCCATGGCCTCCTTGGTGACTGCTAGACAGCTCCTCTGGCTGTGAAATTGGCAGTCTGACTCCCACGGAAAATGGAAGCTGGCATTGGCTCCTTGCTTTGGAGAGAAGCTCTTCGGAGAGGCTCTGTACCCATACCTGGTCGAGACCAGGGACAAGAGAAAGGTCCTCTCTTCAACGGGAAAGAGGGCGGATTATCATCCAACTCCATACTTCCGTCCCTCATCTTTTTGGGCCAAGTGCATATCTTGCTTCTCCCACAACCAGAGGGCGTTCCCTCAGTACCAGGAACAATGACCAGAGGTGGCAGATAGGCAGAAACAACCTATGGGTAAATGGCTCTTTCGTGGAGGAGGAAGCCATTCCTTCCAACCCTCCAAGTAAATGCCCATTGTCCCCCACATTGGAGGCTGTTTGGCATTCTTTGCCTCCAGATGGGAGGAATCTACATCAGATGCCTGGGTGCTTAGTACAGTGAGGTCGGGTCTGCAACTGGAATTTTTCTCCCCCCCCCCCCATGTTTTTTGTGAGATGTCCCATTTCTCAGGATAGTGCCAAACAGGCCCTTGTGGAATTTGCCATTCAATACCTCGTGGACATAAGGGCCATACAACTGCTCCTCCTTATTCTAGGCTCTTCATGGTCCCCAAGGCATCGGGAGGGGTGGCGAGCCATACTCAACCTCAAGTTTTTAAAGTTTATCCTGGATAGGTGTTTTAAAATGCAGATATTGCATTCAATCCTAGAGAGCATTTGGGAGGTGACTTCCTCTCTTCCATAGAACTCATAGAGGCTTACCTCCATATCACTATCTGGCACCATCACCGCCAGTTTCTGTGTTTTTGTTATGAGAACGAGCATTTTCAATACCAGACCTTTCCCTTCAGGCTTTCATTGGCTCCCAGAGTCTTCACCAAGATGCCGGTGGCTTCGGTGGCTTCACTTCGGTCAGTTCCAGTGAGCTTCAATGTTACCTGGAAGACATCTTGATTCAGTCGACGTTGCTCCAGTCTTCACAGCGAGACCTCCACAATGTATTGTAGTTTCTACAGGACCATGGCTTTTCGATCAGCTTCAAGAAAAGTAATCTCTCTCCCACAACTAGATTACTTCATTTGGGCACGATCATCGATACATCTCTTTGTGAGGTTTTCCTCTTTCCGGATCAAGGAGAAGGCCTCAATGATACGATCCTTCAGATTTGAGACCAACCTGCACTATCTTTGTCTCATCTTTTCAGATTTCTCGGGAAGATGTATTGCCATCATCCTTTGGGCAAGGCTGCATTCTCAGGCCCTTTAATGATTCCTGCTACCATATCAATGAGCAGGAACCAGCCACTCTTCCTCCAGAGTGCAGGTTCCACCACAGATTCTTCTCTCATTCTGGTGGTGGCAATCTCCGGCTCTCTGCAGGGGACATCTGTTCAAGGTACTGGACAGAGTCCTGCTCACCACAGATGCCAGTCTCCAGGGCTGAGGGCCCCATTTGGCTGGGCAGATGGCCCAAGGGAGGTGGTTTCAAGTAGAAAGGACTTGCTCCATAAACTGGTTAGAACTCAGGACCATCTTCCTGACATTGAAACATTTCCGAGCCAGGGTGGCAGGGGTACATGTGTTGGTGATGATGGACAACATGGCCACAAAGGCACACGTCAACTGTCAGGGAGAGATGAGGTCCAGGGCCCTGATGAGGGAAGCCAAGCTCCTAGGGTGGTCGGTGGAGAGGCACCTGTTAGCCATCAGGGTGGATCACATTTCAGGGTTCGACAACTCTCAGGCTGACTGGCTCAGCCAGACCTCTGTCGACCATTAAGAGTGGAGTCTCCATCCTTTTCTGTTCAGGGATCCCTCCCTCAGATTCGGGGCTCCCTCAGTAGACCTTTTTGCCACTCCCCTGAATGCAGGTGAGCAGATATTTCACCAGGTTTTCTTCTCAGGGAGTGGAGGGGACCAATGCCCTTCAGAGCAGATGGCCCTCAGGTCTTCTCCATGCCTTTCCTTCTCTTCTTATCATTCCGGCAGTCATTAAATGTTGGAGGAAAAGGTGGAGCTGATTCTCCTGGCGCCAGATGTTCAAACTTGGTTTGGCATTTCACAGACAAATCACAGTAACAATAATATACAAGGACCACAAAATAAAGAAAATGAAGAAGCCAAAATACTTCTTTTTAGAAATCAAACAGATGAACATCTGTTATAGAACACCCTGGACCTAATAAGAAAGATAAAAAAAGCCTGGATAGTGGATACTACTTGGAATAGTACTTGGAGTACTTGGAGACAGTATAACAGGAGAGAAACAGGAGAGAAACAACTGGTGAAAATCATAAAATACAAAATCACAAGATGGAAATAGAAATTGAACAACTGTGGCAAAATAAAACAAAGCTAGCACAAATAATGATAGGCTTCTTGGGTGCAATTCCAAAACATCTGCAGCATCACTTGAACACCTTTGGCATTCACCAAATCCTTATCAGTCAATGGCAAAAGGCAGCTTACATCCTGTGATTAATTTTAAATACAAACAATATCCACGTATCTTAGGATCTTGGGAAGGATTCGATAGGTGGATACAAATGCCAAATCCAGTACAAGCATCTATTTCACTTTGTGATGAACCATAACATTCTAATAATAAAAGTTCTTAATGCAATTTAATGAAGAAAGATGATCATGCTTAGCAGCTAACAGTACATGAAAATGATGGGTCTGCTATTGTAGAGCAAGGCTGTCAAACTACCGGTCCATGGGCTGGATGCATCACACACTGGCCATGCTCGGTTTACTGAAGGAGGAAAAAGTTATGATACGTCACGTGACACTGCCATGATGACATGAGTTTGACACCCCTGTTATAGGACTTGAAAGTAATTGTAAGCAAAGCCTTTGTATTTGCCTTAAATAAGAGAAAGAAATACCTTAATGATAGGATGAGGTGCTCCTGGATTTGGTCTTGAGTTTGCCTATTTAAAAAAGTAAAGATTTGAATTTGAAATCCTCAGAAGCATTACCCCCAAGCAATAATGTTAGCATATCCTTTATGCCTTATATCTGCTGTGCTGCACTTTTTTCCTCTTTCAAAATGTAGGTCTTTTCAGACACCCCTCCCCCCATGCCCTGCCCCAAATCAGCCAGTTTTGTCTACATTAAATATTTGGTCTGGCAAATAACATCCGTTTTCAATAATTGTTTTAAACATGTCAGGAAAGTCACTCAGCACTTAATTTGGCACCCACTGCTTCAGCTTTAATATTATGTAAATTCACCTTCACTTTGAAACAGCTGAGCCAGCCTCCACTCACTAAAATTTCTCCATCACAATCACTTTCAGTTGCTGCACGTATAGCTTTTAAATGATTGAGAAGGTTTCAAGCCTTCAATAAAGTAAGGATAACAGGCATATTATGCTGATTTTGATTGCCCAACAAAATTATCAATTGCATTTCCATTTCAATGATTAAATTATTGTGTTGTTTAATAATAATTGTAGCTTTCGTCAGGGCAGGGCCTTTCACCTGCTCCATTATTCTGACTTTACACTTTAAAAATTTTCATTGACCAAGTATATGACCAACCAAATGTCTCCCACAACTGATGGCATTTCACCTCTTTCTGACTGCTTTATTAATTCTACTACCATGTTTCTCACAAAATAAGCCGTCCTTATTTTTTTTTCACCCCCCAAAAAACGGCTAGGCCATCTTTTCAGGGGTGACTTGATTTCCTCCCCCACCTAGAGCGGCCCATACACACTCCCCTCGCCGTGAGGCCGCTTCTATTGGCTGACAAAAGCTCCCTGAAGACAAAGCTCCCAGAAGACAAAGTCCCCAGCCGAAGACAAAGCTCCCCGAAGACAAAGTCCCCAGCTGCTTTGGGGCAATGGAAGCTCCCCAAATGCAGTCACCAGCCACTTTGATCGGCCGGTAGAAGCAGCCTCAGGACAAGCACACACACACACTCCCCTCGCTGCGAGGCTGCTTTTATTGGCCCACAAAAGCTCACCAAAAGCAGAGTCCCCAGCCGATTCAGGGCATGGCATGGCTGCCCGTGTCCCCTCACCTTTAGGCAGTCTCAGGGGATGGAAGCTCCCCAAGTGTATTCACCAGCCACTTCGATCGGCAGGTAGAAGTGGCCTCAGGGCGAGCGCACACACACACTCCCCTCGCCGCAAGGCCGCTTCTATTGGCCAATGAAAACTCCCTTGAAGGCAGAGTCCCTAGTTGCTTCAGGGCGTGGCGTGGCTTCCCGTGTCCCCTCGTCTTTAGGCAGTCTCTTTCGGAATGATGAAAGCTCCCCAAGTGCAGTCACCAGCCACTTCGATTGGCTGGTAGAAGCAGCCTCATGGCGAGGGGAGTGTGTGTGTGTGTTCACCCCAAAGCCGCTTCTACTGGCCAATCGAAGTGTCTGGTGACTGCACTTGGGGAGCTTCCATCACCCAAAAGAGACTGCCTAAAGGTGAGGAGACACGGGCAGCCATGCCTTCGGGAAGCAGCTAGAGACTCTGCCTTCAGGGAGCTTCTATTGGCTATCAGGATATTCTAGCCTAGGCTACCTGCAGGGCACTCCTAAAAGCAAGTTTTCTCCCCATCCCCCCTGCTCTTCCCCCTCATTTCTCTTCACCTCGTGTAGTTCTAACAAACGATGTGAGAAATGGTGGGAAAACACATGGTTTAAATAGGCCTAAATTTTGGGGGCGGGGCTTAGAAATCATGCTGGGCCTTCCTACTGGTGGAGGCTGTATTGTTGGTGAAACTCGGTATATTTGTGATTGGGTTTTTTTTCTTTGATGTGTCACCAACACTTGCATCTGATTTATGCTTTGGAAGCATGGTAAATAGAGAGAAACAGCAACATCATCTAAATAAAATGCCATGTGATCTGATTAAAAATGGTGGATTGCATTCTTCTTTCCTTCCTTGAGCCAACAAACCACTGAAGCTGTATAATGCCCTTGCAATGTGCTAAAAACCTCCAACAATTAGCTGTACAGTATATTAAAAATGCACACATTATTTTGTGATGGTCATGAAAACATTGCACGGTTTCAGCAGCTCATCGGCTCATTGGCTCAAATAAGGAAAATGCATCTGCCCTTTCTAGTTGGATCGCATTGCTATTCAGCTGTCTAGTCTAGTCAGATAGCTTTGCATTTCGCTGTCTGCCATTTTTAGTAATGTGTAGTCTTTCATAAGTACAAATATTTGGTAAATTCATTATTTAATCAATTTAATTTATATACCACCCATCTCCTTGATAAGGAGACTTTGGGTGACCTAGAAACCATAAAAAGATAAATAGAAAAATGATGGATGGCATAGGGATGAGAGCTTATCTCATCAACCATCTCCAGTGGTGAGTACCTCTTGGGGCTCCAAGCCAACCAGGAAAACCAAGTTTTAATACCCTTCTGGCATGCTAAAAAGTGGGTGAAGTTCCATCTCTGATGATAGAGTGCTCTTCAGAGGAGGGGGCCATGATGGAAAAGCTTCTTCTCCTTGATCCTACCCAGTGGGATTCCTCAGCAGATGGTGACTGTAGCAGGCCCCTTTCTACAGGAGCAAATGGAATGGGTTAGTCCCAATGGGATGAGATGGCTGCTCAGATACCCTGGATCCTTGCCATATACAGCTTTAAAGGTAATGACTAATACCTTGAACTGGACCCAGAAGCAAATTGGTAACAAATGCAGCTCATGCAACAGCAACTTTATATGTAGATATTCTTAATCCTTGGACTGCCTTGACAAAATTGTTCATAATGCTTAATGGTCTTAAAGATAAAATGTTCAATTTACAGTATATATGCAGATGAGATAAAATAAGACATTATTTCTGATACTAAAGGCATACATGGAGAGTCCTAAGTAGTAAGCTCTATCTACAGATATCTAAAAATTCATTTTGTACTTCATGTAAACATGTTACAGCTTTCTAATTTTTGCCCCCACTATCTAATTTTTGCAATTTTAATAATCGACATGAGTTCATTTCACACTAGAGCTAAAATTTTGTTTGCAGATGAAAGGCAAAAATGAACACTTTAAAGCTACAGAAAAACCACACTGTTTTGCCATTAGACTTCAGCAGTCATGTGGAGTCTGAAAAGAGCAAGTACAAATGGATGAGGGAGGACTAAGATCTACTTTAACTATTTTGTTATAGCTGATAAAATTGTGACAATTTTTTTCATACAAATGATTACTTTCCAGTGAATAGTTCAAGGTGAATTTAAAAGGAAAAGAGCTTATCTTTAGAGTGAGAATCAAGGAAAGCAGGAAGATAATGGAAAATGATTGAATTAATTTATGTGAGACAAGAAACTAAACTGTTTGATTTCTCATCATACTGTTTCTTCTCTCAGCCATGAGGTCATTTGCTAAAAGAGCAAGCAGCCTAATTTATTGTGTCAATTCCCTTGAAGCAAAGAAATTATGCACCTTTCCTCAGTTTTTGTGTATTCAGTATGCAGTTAGCATTTTGACTTCAGTCAAAATACATTTTTCAAAACAGAAAATTACATTCTGTCCTAAGTTATACTAGTATGGCGTTTCTCCTGAATGTATAGTTGTGCAGATTTGTAAATAATTCTATTACTATAAACTGCTTTAAGCATCAAGGATATCAGCATACAATTCAATATTTTTTGGAGTAAAGGCTGAAACAAGAGAAAGTGTGGCTGAATCACTCAAAAGGCACCAGTTGAAGTCCACAGGCATGGGTGAGTAGTCATGCTTATAATCTAATAATCTCATGGAGACTTTAATCACATGGATGTCAGCTGCTGTCAATAGCACTGTTCAAAAACATCTGCCTTTGTGGGGATGTTGCCAATGTAAACAATAGGGGTGATGCAGGAAAAGATTCAGTTTTCATAGATTGGGTACACATTCTAACTGAATGATTTCTCCTTGAAATTCTAAAATTCTAAAGCTTCATCTAAGCATTCAGTGCTCTTCCTCTTTAAATATATGTAGGTAACAATAAGTAGGATGTTCAACAAGACAGTTCTTAAGTGAGTTTTGCTTCATTTTATGACTTTTCTAGCAACAGTTGTTAAGTGAATCACTGAAGTTGTTACATTAGTAAACCAGTTGTTAGTGAATCTGGTTTCCCTATTGACTTTGCTTGTCAGAAGGTTGCAAAAGGTGATTTACATGACCCCAGGACACTGCAACTGTCCCAAATATGAATCAGTTGTCAAGTGTTCAGATTTTGATCATTTGATCATAGTTGATCATAAGTGTGAAAAATGGTCATAAAACACTTATTTCAATGCTGTTGTAACTTCAAATAGTCACTAAATGAATGGTTGTAAGTCAAGGATGACCTGTAGTTGCTATCTTATGACTTGCAAGCTCTGCTTGAAAAAACTTAACATGTTTTGGTGTCACACACACACACTAAAACACTGTAATTTTGCTGAGTTGCAAACCTCATAGTTTTGTTTAAGCTTAATTTTAGCATGTTAAAAATGCTTATTTTTAATGATTCAAATATGACAGTTTGGGTTTCAGTTCTTCCTATTGCTGTAGGAAAGGAACAGCTGTTTCTCATATTTGCAAAAAGTACTGTAATTTCAAAGGGAAAAAATAAATAGTGCCAGAATTTAATATCTGCAGGACTTATGGGAAGATTTGAAGTTTCTATCTAACAGTCCATGGAGCATGAACAGGATGAAGAAATATGAATCTTTGGCTGTAAAATTGTACTGAGAACTAAAAATTGTAAGGATCCATATGCCAAATCAGATTACTGCTGATTTTGAAACAGCTGACCTCCAGTTAATTAGTCAGATTGGCTGCAGAATCCTGATGCAAAATTAAATTAATAATTTAGAAGAAGAAGGGTAAGTGCTGAATAACATTTGTAATACTGCTTAGCACTGCAGTGCAGTGGAAATATTCAGGTTCAGAGTAAAAACACTTCGCTTGCTTCCAACTCCAGGGATGGCTAACATGAAAGTGGTAAAAAGGTATCTTGTTCTTGTCACAGTGCGAAGTTGTTGATGTAACAATACACTTGCAGAACAGCATCTCCTGCTTCTGTAACCTTCATACTAGCAAACAGAAAGGGAATATACTGTATGTGTAATAGTATGTCGGAATGACCTTGAGGGTGGGTAGTTAGATGGGGAAAGATGCTATCTAGGAACAATCATCAGATAAGAGAGAGCATAGCCTTCAGCTATATAATGGGCAGAAAAAGAGACTCAGAAGGGAACCTCCTTAGCTTCTGAGGCTGTAAAAGAAAAAAAAGAGACTGTTGTGTTTTCTGTCTTGTCTACCTGGGAAGGCTGGTATAGAACAAATCTTCCACTGTTTCTTTTACATTTTACACTTATGTCCCATGGTAAGTTACCTGCATTTCTCATTGCTGGAACAGTGAAGGGAAGTTTCATTTTGCAACAAGCATTGGTTAAGAGCACTGGCTTAAGCCCCTGTCACACTACACCAACGGATGCAAAGAGGATGTAAAATGGACAAAAAAGCTTGCCATCCATTGGTTAACGCGATGTACTCACTGCCTCCGTTTTGCTTCCTCTCTATCCGTCCAGCATCCATTTATTGACGTTTCATCTGCTCAGAAAGTTTTGAGCTGCTCAAAACTTTTGCACAGGAAATGTATCCAATTCGTCCGTTCTGCATCCGCTACGCATCCGCTAGGCATCTGTTCTGCATCCGTTACGCATCCGCTATATCCGCTAGGCATCCGTTCCGCATCCGCGCAACTCGCATCCGCTCGGATGCAGGGAGGAAGCGGAACAGACGTGGAACGGATGCAGAACGGATGCTGAGCGGATGCAGCACGGAAACAAAGCATTTAAAATGGAAAAAACATTTGCGGAGGGGACCTATCTCGGATATTAAGGATATCTAGAGGATGCCTAGAGGATGCCTAGAGGATGCAAAGGGACACCTATACTGCCTATAAAAAGGGGGAGCAACACATCTGGATCACACTTTCAGACCAGCAGCCCTGCTGCAGACCTCTGCAGCCTTCATCCACCTCTTCCGCTTCCACAGCATCCAGTCATGTCCACCGTGGATCGTAACACAGTCCTTTTGGCAGCCACCATCCTGCAACAGTGCGAAGCCATCTACAGGCTCTGTGAACTCTACTACGGGAAGAAAAAGAGGCGGCCAAGAAGCGTCTGGGTACGAAGATGGTTCGCCAGAAGAGCAGAGGACGGACTGTACAACAAGCTGATGGTGGAGCTGAGGAACCAAGACACTTGTGCATTCCAAAACTTCATGAGGATGCCTCCAGGCATGTTTGATGAAGTTGTGCAGTGGCTGACACCCAGGTTGACCAAGGCAAAAACCAACTTCTGGCCCAGCCTGGACCCTGGGCTCAAGGTGGCACTCACTCTGCGCCACCTGGCCTCCGGGACCACTACAGGAGCATGCAGTATGGCTGGAGGGTGCCACACAACACCATCAGCATTGTGGTCAGAGAAGTGGTGCAGGCCATCATCGAAGAATACAAGGAGGAGCTCCTGCAGTGCCCCTCCACTGAAGAAGGATGGAAGAAAGTTGCAGAGCAGTGGTATCAGAGGTGGAACTTCCCCCACACCGTTGGAGCCATCGATGGCAAGCACGTGGCCTGAAAAGCGCCAGCCAACTCAGGGTCCACTTATTTCAACTACAAGGACTTCTACAGCATCATCCTCTTTGCCATGGTCGATGCTGACTACAAGTTCATGTACATCGATGCTTCAGGCAACGGGTCAGCTTCTGATGCCCAGGTATACAACGCAAGTGACCTCAAGGGTAGGCTGGAACACAACCTCATCGTGGGCTTCCCAGATCCAGAACCCCTGCCCAACAACACAAAAGATGTGCCCTACTTCATCGTGGGGGATGACACCTTCTCCCTCACAACCTACCTCATGAAGCCCTACACCTCCAGACTCCTCACCCGTGAAGAGAGGATCTTCAACTACAGGCTGTCCAGGGCAAGGCGGGTGGTGGAGAACGCCTTTGGCATCCTGGCCAACAGGTTCCAGGTACTTCTCACCACCATGCAGCATTGCCCACAGACCGTGAGGAGGATCATGGAAGCTTGCTGCATCCTGCACAATCTCATGCGCACCCGCTACCCAGTGTTGCAGAACAGGCTCGTGGACATCCAACAAGGCAATGGGGACATGGAGCCTGGGGAATGGAGGCAAGGGCGAAACCTGAGGATGTGCAAGATCCCAACAGAGCCTCACGTGAAGGGAAGAAGCAGCGCAACCTCCTGAAACACTGGTACAACTCCCCAGCTGGAGCAGTGGAGTGGCAAGACAGGATGATAGATGCTTAATGGATGCTTCCTTGAGCCTGTCTCATCACATGGATGAGATTGGGCCATGTATGTTGAGTGGCCCGACAATGAACAGGACATTTAATAAAGAGCTGTGTTTATGTTGAAATGTGTGGATCAATGATTACATTGTTATTGATAATAAAGGGCCATAGGTGTGGCACCTGGGAGGGTGGACCATACAGTCCCACTATGCTTGCACTGGAGGTTTATCTATCCCACAGCTATTACCCATTCCAAAGGTATCCCTGCCCATTCCACAGGTATCTCAACCCATCCCACTGCTCTCTTAACCCATCCCACAAGCATGCAAAGGCTTAAACCATTTCTAAAAGTTTCCAGCAAGACTTTATTAAAAAAAAGAAATGAAGCAAGTGTGTGAATCAAAAATAGACTTTATTAACAACAAGCTATAAGACAAAAATGAGTCTCTGGCACTCCTCTTGGTCACTCAGTCCCAGGGGTGAAGGGTGCAGGTGCTGTGGAGGTGGCTGGTGCTGGAGTGCTTGTCATCAGCTCCTCCAGAAGCAGAAGCAGCAGAAGCCCCAGCCCCAGAAGAGCGAGCCCGTGCTGCAAAAGCCCCAGCAGAACCAGAGTGAGGGCCAGGGGGCGGGATGGTAGCCCTGTCCCTCTTGCAAGGGCTGGCAGCAGATGGCTGAGGCTTGCTGTGCTTCAACATGGTTGTGGGGTTGCTGGCTGGCAGGGAGGCTGGCAGGAACCAAGGCTGGCAGGAAGGCTTGCAGGGAGGCAGGCACCAAGGCTGGCAGGAAGGCTGGCAGGGAGGCAGGCACCAAGGCCGGCATGAAGGCTGGCAGGCAGGCATGAACCAAGGCTGGCAGGCAGACTGGCTGGCAGCAAGGCTGGCAGGCAGGCAGACAGCAAGGCTGGCAGGCAGGCTGGCAGGCAGGCAGACAGCAAGGGTGGCAGGGAGGCTGGCAGCAAGGCTGGCAGCAAGGCTTGCAGGCAGACATGCAGGCAGGACAGGCAAGGCAGTCGATGTGTCTGGAAGCAGGTCTTTCCTCTGAATGGCGGCCTGCTTCCGAGCTGCTTCCGTTATATCTGCGGGGCTGACACAATGCATCCTCCCCGCATGCGCAATTAACGCTCGGCATCCACTAGGCTTCCGCTGTGCATCCACTGTGCATCCGCTTCATCCGCTCTGCATCCGCTCTGCATCCGCTCTGCATCCGCTGTATCCGTTCCGCATCCGCTTTGCTGAGGCCCCCCAGAAGCCTTGTGGATGTGCCATCCGCTCCCATCCGCTTCCATCCGCTGGGCTTCCGTTCCGCATCTGGTTTCCATCCGCCCTGCGTCCTCCCCACGTCCGTGTTATCCGCTCCGGTTATGCAAATTTTTGCCCCTTCTGAGAGCGGAAAACAACGATGGAACATTTTTCTCGTCCGTTGTGTCCGTTTTGCATCCGTTGGGCAGTGTGACAGGGCCTTTAGAAAGAATTGGGGCAGTTTATGAGAATTGGAATTGCCATAGGAAAAACATTCTTAGAGAATTAGTTATAAGAAAGAGAATTTTGGAGACCCAGTGTGAGATAGTGGTTTAAGGCCCCAGACTAGAAGCTGGTAGATCATGACCATCCCAAAGGTGCTTTTTCAAGAGGCAACTGGATGTTCTAGTTTTTCTTTGAAGATGCTTCACTTCTCATCCAAGAAGCTCTGAGCTGAAGAAGCTTCTTGGATGAGAAGTGAAATGTCCTTAAAGAAAAAAAAGAAAGTCCAGTTGTCTCTTGAAAAGCACCTTTAGGACAACCATGACCTGGATGACTAAGAATCTCCATAGATATTGGTAGATCATGAGTTCTAATCTCTGCTTTAGGCCTAAAATCTTATTGTGCCAGCCACTCTTTCTCAGCCTTAGGAAGAAAGCAATAGCAAACCACTTCTAAAAAAATCTTCCCACAAAAACTAGGAGTAAAGATTAATCCAAAGTTTTTCCCCCCAAATGTGTGGAAGATTTTAACATCCTTCTCTCCCTCCTCCCCCACATCTTTCCCATAATAGTTCTCATCTTGTAAGGAAACGAGTGTATGAGACTTGAATTGTTGGTTTGAAAGATCTTTGAAGCCAGTCCTCAGTATGGCAGCCTAAACAAATTTAAAAATAGGGATTAGACAATAAATTTGGTTGTCTTGAAATGCATGCATCACACTGATTTTTATTGAAGTGTTACTTGGCACGTTGTTGGGAACATAACAGATACTGATAATGATATTTAGTGAATGTGCATTGTGTTTATTTACAGGAATAAATTTGGTGATTTTTGTAGAGTAGTGTAAAATTAGTGCTCTGCATGACAGATGTATGAGGAAAGGAATTTTATAATTTGAATTCTGACAAGAATTTAAGGGTTTAGTTAGAGTTAGGAAAAGCAGAGCATAGTTCTTTATACTTGTTGCCTGCTACAGATCTCTTTCCTTACTTGAATAAGTTCTGGATAAATTCTGCTTACCCAGAAATACTACAAACATTGTATAAATAGCATAAATCCCCAGTGTTCTCTCATCCAAAAGAAACTAAATATTTGTGTGATGTATGCAAAGCTAAACTTGGAATTCATTCGGATGTTATCCTCAGGCTACTAGGAAAAGTGTTTTGTTACATTTTATAGCTGACCTTATATAAATATTTTGTGAAAACCATAAAGACTCCAATCTGTAATTAGTTGGTGGCTTCAGTTGTCATGATTTTTAAAGCATGTTTATTTAAAGTGAAAAGAGCTAACAATGAAAGCAGCAGGCAAGCAAGAACAGTTGGAACACATGATATTTTAGTTCTTTGTCCTTTGATAACTTCTACATCAGTGAAAGCAGATTTTATTCCAAGCACTGATATATAGAAAATAAAGTTGAAAAGTTTAATTTATTGAAGTATGAACACAATATTTTCCAATCTGTTTCTGAAATACGTATGAATATTAAGATTGTAAGCATTTGGTATAGTAAATCACAGCAGAGTTTAATAATGCATCTGTGGAATTAACTTTCACCATTTACATTAACAATTACTTGAGCCTATAATTGTTTATTTCATTTAGAAATAATGAAAAAATGGAACGGGAGAATGCTTGGTTTTTTTTTAATTAATAAAGATTGTTTCTGCTGTTCTTTAATGCAGAAAGCCTTGTTTTGATTTAATCTTCTTGTGAAGATGGGATTGTAGGTAGAACCATATGGTTGCTAGGACAACCCTGGAATGTTCATTCAAAAGATTGCAGCATTGGACACAAAACACAAAGTGCTGGTACTGGCAATTTCCTCTGATGTGATTTAAGGACACATTGCATGGTTTATTACAATGGATTTTGAAATTCCAATAAATAATTTAAATAATGATTGAAACATAATCCTTGAATTTCTTTCCAATATACCAGAGTAGTATATTTCTGTCCTATACATGTTTATTTAATTTAGTGAAATGGTTTCTCTAAAAAGAGGTAGAAGATAATAAAATGCATAGAAAACGACACAAAATAGTTAAAAATTATTGTGCACAAAAGGTCTCTAACATCCACGAGCTCTGTATCGTCATCATGGAGGAGTGGAAGAGGACTCCAGTGGCAAACTGAAAACCTCTGGTGAACTCTGTGCTCAAGAGGGTTAAGGTGCTGGAAAATAATGGTGGTCACACAAACTATTGACACTTTGGGCCCCATTTGGACATTATCACTTAAGCCCATGTCACAGTGAACCAACGGATGCAAAGAGGATGTAAAACGGACAAAAAACCTTGCCATCCGATTGAAAACGCGATGTACTCACTGCCTCCATTTGGCTTCCTCTCTATCCGTCCGGCATCCGTTTATTGATGTTTCATCCGCTCCAAAAGTTTTGGGCTGCCCAAAACTTTTGTACGGAAAATGTATCCAGTCCATCCGTTCTGCATCCGCTACGCATCCGCTATATCCGCTAGGCATCTGCTCCGCATCCGTGCAACTCGCATCCGCTCGGACGCAGGGAGGAAGCGGAACGGACGCAGAACAGATGCAGAACGGATGCAGAATGGATGCCAAGTGGAAACAAAGCGTTTAAAACAGAAAAAACGTTCGCAGAGGGGACCTATCTCGGATATTAAGGATGTCTGCAGGATGCCTAGAGGATGCCTAGAGGATGCAAAGGGACACCTACACTGCCTATAAAAAGGGGGAGCAACTCGCCTGCATCTCACTTTCAGAACAGCAGCCAAGCTGTGCAGACCTCTGCAGCCTTCATCTGACTCTTCCTCTTCCACAGCATCCAGTCATGTCCACCGTGGATTGTGACAAAGTCCTTTCGGCAGCCACCATCCTTCTGCAAAAGTGCGAAACCATCTACAGGCTCTGTGAACTCTACTACGGGAAGAAAAGGAGCCACCCAAAAAAAGTCTGGGTCCAAAGATGGTTCGCCAGAAGAGCAGAGGACGGACTGTACAACAAGCTGATGGTGGAGCTCAGGAGCGAAGACACTCGGGCGTTCCAGAACTTCATGAGGATGCCTCCAGCCATGTTTGACGAAGTTGTGCAGCACCTGACACCCAGGTTGACCAAGACAAACACCAACTTCCCGCCCAGCCTGGAACCTGGGCTCAAGGTGGCACTCAATCTGCGCCACCTGGCCTCAGGGACCACCTACAGGAACATGCAGTACGGCTGGAGGGTGCCACCCAGCACCATCAGCTTTGTTGTCAGAGAAGTGGTGCAGGTCCACTTATCACAAATACAAGTGCTTCTTCAGCATCATCCTCTTCGCCATGGTCGATGCTGACTACAAGTTCATGTACATTGATGCTTCAGGCAAGGGCTCATCTTCAGATGCCCAGGTATACAACGCCAGTCACCTCAAGGAGGGGCTGGAAAGCAACCTCATGGTTGGCTCCCAGATCCAGACCCGCTGCCCAACGACAAGCAAGATGTGCTCTACTTCATCGTGGGGGATGACGCCTTCTCCCTCACAACCTACCTCATGAAGCCCTACACCTCCAAATACCTCACCCGTGAAGAGAGGATCTTCAACTACAGGCTGTCCAGGGCAAGGCGGGTGGTGGAGAACGCCTTTGGCATCCTGGCCAACAGGTTCTAGCTACTTCTCACCACCATGCAGCATAGCCCAGAGACCATGAGGAGGATCGTGGAAGCTTGCTGCATCCTGCACAATCTCATGCGCACCCGCTACCCAGTGTTGCAGAACAGGCTTGTGGACCTTGAACAAGGCAATGGGGACATGGAGCCTGGGGAATGGAGGCAAGGGCAAAACCTGATCGACACTGAGGATGTGCAAGGCCCCAACAGAGCCTCACGTGAGGCGAAGAAGCAGCGCAACCTCCTGAAACACTGGTGCAACTCCCCAGCTGGAGCAGTGGAGTGGCAAGACAGGATGGTAGATGATTAATGGATGCTTACTTCAGACTGTCTCATCACATGGATGAGATTGGGCCATGTATTTTTGGTTGGCCTACAATGAACAGGGCGTTTAATAAAGAGTTGTGTTTATGTTGACATGTGTGGATGATTGATTATATCGTTATTGATAATAAAGGGCCATAGGTGTGGCACCTGGAAGGATGGACCATACAGTCCCACTATGCTTGCACTGGAGGTTTATCTATCCCACTGCTATCCTAACCCATCCCACAGCTATTACCCATTCCACAGGTATCCTAACCCATCCCAAAGCTATCCTTACCCATCCCACAAGCAAGCAAAGGCTTAAACCATTTCTAAAAGTTTCCAGCAAGACTTTATTAAAAAAAAGAAATGAAGCAAGTGTGTGAATCAAAAATAGACTTTATTAACAACAAGCTATAAGACAAAAATGAGTCTCTGGCACTCCTCTTGGTCGCTTAGTCTCAGGGGTGAAGGGTCCAGGTGCTGTGGAGGTGGCTGGTGCTGGAGTGCTTGTCATCAGCTCCTCCAGAAGCAGAAGCAGAAGCAGCAGAAGAGCGAGCCCATGCTGCAGAAGCCCCAGCAGAACCAGAGTGAGGGCCAGGGGGCGTGATGGTAGCCCTGTCCCTCTTGCCAGGGCTGGCAGCAGATGGCTGAGGCTTGCTGTGCTTCCGCATGGTTGTGGGGTTGCTAGCTGGCAGGGAGGCTGGCAGGAACCAAGGCTGGCACCAAGGCTGGCAGGGAGGCTGGCACCAAGGCTCGCAGGGAGGCTGGCACCAAGGCTGGCAGGACGGCTTGCAGGCAGACATGCAGGCAGGGCAGGCAAGGCAGCCAATCCTTCCGGCAGCAGGTCTTTCCTCTGAATGGCGACCTGCTTCCGAGCTGCTTCCGTTATATCCGCGGGGCTGACGCAATGCATCCTCCCCGCATGCGCAATTAACGCCAGGCATCTGCTAGGCTTCCGCTGTGCATCCGCTGTGCATCCGCTTCATCCGCTGTGCATCCGCTCTGCATCCGCTTCATCCGTTCCGCGTCCGCTTTGCTAAGCCCCCCCGGAAGCCCTGCGGATGTGACATCCACTCCCATCCGCTTCCATCCGCTGGGCTTCCATTCCGCATCCGCTTTGCATCCACCCTGCGTCCTCCGTGCGTCCATGTTATCCGCTCTGGTTATGCAAATTTTTGCCCCTTTTGAGAGCAGATAACAACGGATGGAACATTTTGCTCGTCCGCTGTGTCCTTTTTGCATCCGTTGGGCAGTGTGACATGGGCTTTAGGGGTGTACTCACTTTTGTTGCCAGCAGATTATTTATTTATTTGTTTTTATTTATTTATTTATTTGGTTTGTCAATTGTTTACAAGGTAATAGGTACAAGTAAAATCATAGTTATGAATACATGGATACATATAAGAAAAATAAAAAAATAAAAGAAATAATAGGATAGGGACGGTAGGCACGTTGGTGCGCTTATGCATGCCCCTTACAGACCTCTTAGGAAAGGGTGAGGTCAACAGTAGACAGTCTTAGGTTAAAGTTTTTGGGGTTTGAGGAAGAAACCACAGAGTCAGGTAGAGTATAGCGGACATTGACCACTCTGTTGCTGAAGTTGTATTTCCTGCAATCAAGTTTGGTGCAATTAACCTTGAGTTTGTATCTATTGTTTGCTCTTGTATTGTTATGGTTGAAGCTGAAGTATTCATTGACAGGTAGGACATTGCAATGTATGATTTTATATACCATACTTCGATTGGACCAAAGGCGGCTTAGTTCTAGGTTTTCTAGGTCTAGAATTTCAAGTCTGGTGGCATAAGGTATTCTACAACAAGTAAGAGGAGTGGAGAACTCTTCTTGTGAAATATTTCTGGACTTTCTCAGCTGTGTTAATATCAAATACATAATGTGGGTTCCAGACTGATGAGCTGTATTTGAGTATTGGTCTAGCAAATGTTTTGTATTAGTGTAATATTATCAAAGAAAAAGCTATATAAGATTAGGTTAACAATTCTTAATGCCTTTTTGGCTATGTAGTTACAGTGGGCTCTAGCACTTAGATCATTAGAGATGAGTACTCCAAGATCCTTGACAGTGTTTGGATCATCAACAAGGTCTTGACTATTCAGACTGTATTTTATTTTCTGATTTTTTTTTTGCCAGTATGTAAGGCAGAGCAATTATTTGTTGAGATTTGAAGTTGCCATTTGTTTGGCCATTCTGATACATAGTGAAGTTATTTTTGAAGGATAGCAGTGTTGTCTGTGGTATTGAATAGCTTTACATCATCAGCGAAGAGAATGCAGTTGCTCTTAATATGATCACAGAGGTCATTTATGTAGAGTATGAAAATAGTTGGTCCTAGAACACTGCCTTGGGGGACACCATTGTTGACAGGTAGAGAATTTGACAGGACGCTCCCAATTTTGACCATTTGTTGTCTGTTTGACAGGAATGCTTCTATACAGTTATGCAGGTGTCCATTGATACCATAAGATTTTAGTTTTAGGAGTAGTTTGTCATGTACCACTGAATCAAAGGCTTTACAGAAGTCTGTGTAGATTGTGTCTATTGCTTTGCCCTGATTCATTTAACACAGATTAACTATTCCTCTTTGCTATGATTGTAATCCTTTGTAATTGAATAGAAATCTGATAATGTAAACATTAAATCTTAAGGAGATAAGATGAATTCTATTCCATTCTAAGATAAATATTTTTCTGGAATGGAAATATTAATGTTAAAATATGAAAATCATTAATTTTAAATTAAATTATTGAAAATAATGGTTACCGTCCAATTCTGAAATAAAAATAAAAACAGAATAAAATAAAAACAGAAATTGGAATGGTTCTGTCATCATGCATTATCTCCTAGCCAAAATATTGATCCAATTGTCAAATGTGAGTTGATAATAAAGATATTACTGCATAACATATTGTTGGAAAATTGACAAGACTGCTGTTTAATTTTTCTTGGAAACTGGAATAAAAGCAAAAACTAATCACAGTTATTTAATCATTTTTCTGATATATGCTATAGGCTACTGCTGAACTTGACTTACCAGAAATGGGCAAAGAAGATCGAGGAAGTTATTCAAGAAGAAAGCTAGTCTCCAACTGGCACCGTTATGAAGAAAGTGAGAAAGAAACACAAAATGACAGTGGTGAATCTCAGCGTGGGACCGACTTCAGTGTACTGCTTAGCTCAGCAGGTAAAAAAGAATCATAAGGAGTAGTCAATTTCTATTGACTATTTGTCTGCAATTTGTCTTATAATATTTGTCTTACAGCAATGCATATTTGTCTTATAATAGTGACATTTGAAATATTTCTGTCTTTGTTAACTTATTACGTAAAAACCCATTACAAATTTAGAAGTTTTGGTTGATCTTTTTAGGAAAAAGGTTAGGAACCCCAAAAACGGCTTTAGATCAAGTTAGCTTGTAAGAATAAGTTTAGGAGACAAGTGGAAGAGCTAGGCAATGATCAGTCAAGAGACAGACGACGGAAGGAATGGGGATGGAGAAAGGCTCTCAAAAGGTACTTTCCCAGATAGTAAAGTCAAAGGAGGGAAGAAATGCTCTCAGACTTGCCATGGTTTGTTACTGTAATCTCAACAATCAAGATAAAATTAATACTCATGGTTATTGTTGTTTTTAATTTCCTGTTTGGACTTCCTCAACTGATTGACTGTCCATTGGTTTATTTATGTTGGCATAATACAGTATAAACAGCATTTTGAGAAGAGAATATATAGTCCCTTTAATTGCTGCTTTTGATCTGTTATTCAGCACTGATCATTCTTCTCTTAATTGTTAAAGCAGAATCACACACAACAGTAAGTAGAGGCAACTGTACTTGTTTTACAACTGCAATTGAGACCAGCGGTGTACTAATTAAATGAAATGATTGGTAAGTGAAGAAAAATCACATGACTGTAATTGTGCTTACAGTTTTTTAGACAGAGGACAAAACATACTAACTAATGGTGAATATATGACTGAGAACAAGATACTCTGAGGGTCGTAAATGTGAGCATTGATTGCAAAGTCACTTTTTTCATTATCATCGTAACTGAATGATCGCTGTCTGAGGCAATCACTAAATGAGGATGACCTGTAGCACTTAGGGACAAACCTAAGCTTATAGCCATATAAGTACTCAAGATGTTTATACAGAGTATGAGCTAAATTAGGCAACAACCAGTTTCACTGACTATTCAAGAGATATAGACAAAGTAGACAACTCCCCTTTTTATTTTAGATTTGGGAAGGGATATTTTTTTAGGCTATTTCATATGCTATTTTTATTGCATTGTCAGTATTGCCATTGCTGTTTTCATGATTATTATTTATTCCTATTATTATCAACAGTGTGGCCTTATCCTTGCCACTGATTCCAGGGAGAATATTCTGCACTAGATAGATAGAGTAGCTTGGGCTAAAATGCACAAGTGCAGCAATAGAGGTCTCAGTGAAGAGGTTTCTTTTCAAGTGACCTAGAAGCTGAGTTGAAACAAGAAAAGAAAACATGAGTTCTTTGCCCTAATTTTAGCTGTATTGATCGTGACTGTTTAACTTGGAGCAATGTTTCAGTGCAGTGCAAAGTGGATTGAACCAGCTCTATAACACTTTTGAGTGTGCTCTTAGCTATAAGAGAGTGATTTTTTTATAGTAGTTTTTAATCAGATATTGGCTGTAAGGTTAAGCCGTTTCAGCTTTGTGTGTGGCTGGAAAGTATGTTTCTAGGTTATGAGAATGTCTCTGCTTTAAAAAAAATCTTCACGAATGCTTTGTTCATGGAGAGACTCCTTGATGGAAATAATTTTTGATCTTTCCCCTGGTTGTGGTAGTATAGTACTTTAAAAAAATGATTCCATTATTTTGGCTTGGCATATTTCTGTTGTTGTGGTTTGCTGCCACTAAGGAAAGCAGCTATTAAATAAATTGTCTGATGTATTTTCTTTGTTTGATGTCCTTACTCTGCTTCTCTAGGTTCCATTATGTTTATACAAATTCTTCTCGAATAATTTTTTATGATATCATATGGATTTGGCCTATACATTTTGGAGTTGCAAATTAATACTGCTCACATAGCTTCGATTTGGGCTAGAGTAATAGCGAAAATGAAATTTTGCTGGGGGAGTCAAGGAAAATGTGAAGAGTTTGCATTTTAACCACTGTGCCACCACAGCTTTCCTTCTCAAGCTGAGAAGGTTTTGGAAAATGAATGGGTTAAGATGTTACACGACTTTAAAAGCCAAATAGAAAGACATCTTATTTAAAACATGCCTGATATTGATAGAACATGCCAGTTATTAAAAAGAAGAAAAAATTGGGTTTATTGATATTGCTTTTCTGGGTGAAGTTAGGATCGAGGAAAAACAATGGAAAAAATTATGAAATACTGTGAATTGCAGATCAAAGTTAAATACTTATGAAAATGAAATTCATTGTTATACCAAATGTGATTAGAGTCTTTGGAGAGATACCTAAATGACTTCTTTGATATCCAGAAATATTGAAATTATCAGATCTGAACACCCTAATTAGTTTTTTTTTTAAAGCACCCTTTTTGGAACTGCCTATACTTTTCGATGCTGCCTTAATAATTCCTAGGTTCTTCGTTATGACTTGAATTATTATGTTTCCTCCACTCTTAGACTGTGAATTTAATTGTAAATTATCCACACATAATACAGAAAAATCAGGACTTCCACTTTGTGTGAAATTTCCCATAAATGGAGAAATTCCATTGCAGATGTTCATTGTCTATGAAGGGAAGGAAATAAGCACACAACAAGGTTAGTATACTAACTGAACTGAACTAGAAATCTAAGCATATTATCTGGAGGCATGAGCCCCTGAATTTAATTGGATGTGCTACAGAATAAACATGCATAGTTTCCTTGTGCTTGCAGCCCATCACAATAACCTCTATTGACTTGTTTCTTTTTTACAAAGAGAAAAAAAAATGCTTCATGGCCTTTTTCCACTGTTTCCACTGCAGTTTACTAGATTGCTAAATTGATCCATCACCAGTAGGGCGAAAACTTATGCGTATGTATTCAACAAATTTAAAAAAAACACTTAATCCAGTGGTCCTTACCACAGAGGAAAGATGCTTGCTGTGCCCAAATGTCTGTAATCTGTTTTGTGTGTGCTTATATCCTTTTTCTTTTATGTATAATCTAGTTTTGGAATAAGAGGGTGCCCTGAATTGAAAGTTGTCCTCTTTACATCTTTCAGGTTGATGATTAATTTATTCATGAAGTTTGTATAGCCTGCCTATTTCATTTTTATGTGACCTTTCCCATATAGATAATCCAACTCATTGTTTTTATCAGATTGATGAAAGAGTAAGCAATTCTATATCAATAAAACCTGATCAGCACATGCTAAGAAATCACAAGCTGCACCTTTCATGTAACACCAGTTTCCCCTTCTTATTTTCCCATCTACACCTGTAGTTTTAAATTAATGGGAACATGAAGTGTCAACATTTACTATTTATTTTAATGAAGATCTAATATGAATATTTTTCCCAGATTAATAGGTACGTTAACACTTATTAAGTGATAATTTGTCAGGTCCATTTCTGTTCAAGAAATTGAAGCAAACAGGTTTTCTTTGCTTTCGAAGTAAAAATCATCGAGTCTGCAAATAAAAAAAAGTGGGCTGGAAAGGAAATGATATTTTATGTGCCAATAGGAATTTCACTTTTTAGTCCAATGTTGTGTGTTTTGAACAAATCCTTTATCAAGAATGTTACAAAATAAAAGCTAGACTTTTATGAGGTTTTTTGTTAAAAAGGAGAATGGCCACATAAATTGTCAAGAGTTCTCAAAGACACTGGGTGAAGTTTTTGATACTTTTGATGGACAGCTTTGTTTCTGATATTTATTTTACAAATTCTGTAGTTATAAATTCCTATCCTGCAAGATGATCTTGACTCTTTGAAGAAAGATAAAATGACTTTACACAAATTAATATTTATATGGCTGCTTAGAGTGATATTCTGTGAGATGGGCAGCTTTATATAAAAATGATTGATAGATAAATATAATTGCATGGTAGCACAGTGGCTAAAATGCAGGACTGCAGGCTACTTCTGCTGCCTGCAGGCTGCCTGCAGTTCAGCAGTTCGATTCTGAATGACTTAGATTGTTGTGGGCAATATGCTGACTCTAAACTGCTTAGAGAGGGTTGTGAAGCACTATAAGTTTCAGTGCTATTGCTATAAGTCACGATGATTTTATTTATAAAATGTATAGGACACCCCTCTCCCCACACCCTCTCTAGATGGTGTATGAGACAAGCAGCAGTCCTAAAACCTTCTAGAAAAGACTGAGTTGTAAAAGCTTAGGGACTGTAAAGAACTATGGAAATGATCAGGAAGCCAATACACAAACCTTTAAACAAGCAAAAGAACAGAAGCATTTCTTAAGTTTTGGGAAGAAAGATAGTTTTATGGAGAGGTTCACTTGGCTCTTCTCTATGTTATTGGTGTTATGAGGGACAGGACAAAAAGCACAATCAATCCTGTGATATTTTGTTACTATAAGGTAAAGGTTCCCTGCACATGCGTGTTAGTCGTTTCTGACTGTAGGGGCTATGCTTATCTCCATTTCTAAGCCAAAGAGCCAGTGCTGTCTGAAGACGTCTCCATGGTCATGTGGCTGGCATGACTAAACGCTGAAGGCGCATGTCATCTTCCCACCAAAGTGGTCCCTATTTTTCTACTTGCATTTTTACATGCTTTCAAACTGCTAGGTTGGCAGAAGCTGGGACAAGTAACGGGAGCTCACTCCGTTATGTGGTGCTAGGGATTCGAGCCGTTGAACTGCCTATCTTATGATTGACAAGTTTAACATCTTAGCCACTGACCCACCGCATCCCATTTGGTACTATAGACTTAATAAAGTATAGTTCTAATCTTTCTGTAAGACTGTTTCTTGATCTCTACTTTGCAGAACTGTTTCTGGAATCATGAAAGTGCAAGAAATCTTCCCCCAGCAGGCAAGTTGTGCCAGAAAAGGGTAGCTTGTCACAGAGGATACTCATTTACAAACCCCTCATATTGTACCTTAGAAGATGCAAACTTTCAATAGAGTATTCTCTATTTGCTTGGCTTGAGTGGGCAGAGTAGCCTAGGACAGGTGGACTTACAGATAGCCAGGTCTTTAGCCATACCTTTATGGACAAAACTCTGAATTATGCTCAAGAACATATTGATAACCAATACAACACCTATGGGAAAAGCATAATGTGGCAGAAATAAGACTGCCTAGTTTTCATATGTTTAATTGCATTTTGCACCAGTGGAAATTTCCAGGTGATCTTCAAGGATAGACCTATTTAATAAAGCAGGTTACATCATCCAGGTGAGATATGGCTTGAGTAATATGAGGCAGGTATGGCGAGGGATTCAACAAATTACAAACCATCAACCGACCAATGTCATCCCTCCTGAGGGGGGTGTTTCATTGGGAGAGGAACTGAATCATTTCTTTGCTCGCTTTGAAGTGGAGACATCAGAGACAGCTAAAATACAACCACCAGCCAGATGTAGCCCCCACCTCATTGTGGAGGAACAGGAGGTGAGGAGCATTCTGAGGGCTGTGGACCCTAGAAAGGCTGCCGGTCCTAATGGTATCTCTGGCTGAGTGCTTAAAGAGTGCTGATCAATTGGCTGGAGTCTTTACCAGGATCTTCGATTGATCTTTATCCCAGTCCACTATTCCATTTTGTTTGAAGGCTTCCATCATTGTTCCGCTGCCAAAGAAGTTCCTTATCAATAACCTCAACAATTACAGACTAGTGGCACTCACTCCTATCATCATGAAGTGCTTTGAGAAATTGGTCTGCTGGCCCATCATTTCTGGTCTTCTGCATACATTTGATAAACACCAGTTTGCATACAGAAAAAATATATCTACAGAGGGCGCTATAGCCATTACTCTTCACACTGCTCTAACTCATCTAGAACAGCAGGGGTGCCATGTGAGGATACTTTTTGTGGATTTTAGTTCTGTGCTTTAACACAATTCTTCCACATAGACTAGTGTCTAAACTTCTGGACCTTGGGCTTTCTAATTCAATCTGCCTTTGGATTATGGATTTCTTGTCTGGTCACTCACAGAGGGTCAGATTAGGTAATCATATCTCTTCAGCTCTTATTCTTAACACTGGTACACCACAGGGTTGCGTGTTGAGTCCCTTACTCTATACTCTTTATGTGCATGACTGCATTCTTACTCATGCTAGTAATACTGTTGCTAAATATGCAGATGATACAACAGTGGTGGGGCTTATCTCTGGGGGGGATAAGTCTGCCTACCAAGATGAGGTAGATTGGTTGCTTTCGTGGTGTGGAGACAGTGACTTGGTCCTCAACACCAATAAGACCAAGGAGCTTATAGTGGATTATAGAAGGAACAGATCAGACAACCAGCCCTTGCTTATCAATGGAGACCAAGTGAACCAAGTGGCCAGTTTTAAGTTTCTGGGTGTTACCCTAAAAGAGGACCTGACCTGGGGTGCCCACATTGCAGCCATGGTCAAAAGGGCCCAGCAGAGATTATACCACCTGAGACTTCTCAGAAAACAACAACTGAATGAAAAACTGCTAGTGACCTACTGCTGCACCATAGAGAGCATTTTAACATACTGCACCTCTGTATGGTTTGCCAATTGCACAGTGGCAGATAGGAAAGCACTCCAGAAGGTTAATGTCTTTGCCCAGAAGATCATTGGTTGCTCTCTCCCCTCTTTGGAAGACCTTTATAGCTTCCACTGCCTTAAGAAAGTTCAAAACATTCTCAAAGATCCATCTCATCCTGGGAACCCTTTTTTTTTTTAATTATTACCATCTGGCAGATGGTACAGAATAATAAAGACAAGGACAAATAGGCTGAAAAACAGCTTCTATCCCAGGGCAATAGCTCTTTTGAATTCAGCTGTATAGTGCAGTGTTGGTGTGGTGTCAGGGGTTTCCGGTTCAATGTGTGAAGGGTGAGGGATGTGTGTTTGTGTTTATTTTCATGGTCATGATGTACACTGAAGATGGGGTTTGATTTCATTGTATGAGGTGCAATGACAATAAAGTAAACTAAACTAAAGTAATATTTGGTGCCTCTTATTCTCAATAACTACAATTGGTACATTTGCAAAAGGTATCTGAAGGCCTTCTTGCCATTGATTTCACCAGCTTCTCAGGCAGGAAACATTTTATTTGACTTAATCCAGGGTCAAAAATAATCCTGCCATCGGACAGGATCCTTGAAGCAGACATTTTTGATCACAACACTAAATGCTTTAGAAATATAGTCTATTCTTTCCCTCCTGGGTTTCAGTTGACCTATGGTAGATGTTTCCCAGGAAGAGGGCATAGTACAAAGATGGTTTAAAATTAGTATGTACAGTTCTGTTTATCTTTTTCTTGTTCGTTTTGTTGATATTATACATAATTTTATATATTTTATATATTTTTGAGGGCATTTTAGTCAGTGAAGTGATGTAAATTGCTAACTAGTTAAAATCTTTGGGTGTGGGCAGCATACAAATAAAGTAAGTCAATAAAAATAATATAATAATTCAAGAGCATTAATTATATTTGGTAATGGTCTTGCAATGGAAAAATGTTATACTTTATTTGAAACAAACTAACCATTACAAATTAAACCTCTATATTTTGTTTTCAGTTTTGCTAACTACATATATTTCAGATGTTTTTCATGCCGGTTTTAGATTATACAACTGACTAAATGAAGGAAGAAAATTTCATTTTCAGCATATGCAGAAGAAAAGCATTTATTACAGAGCATTTGAAAATAGTTTGATGATGACAATGATTATGTGCTGCCAAGTTGTTATCAACTCTTAGCAAACACATAGATTTTCTCCATGAGGAAATAGTTGAATATAAACAACAAAGAGATTTATAGAAAAGGATAAGAACATGTTGCAAAGCAGATTGTTATAAGAAAATTCTTATATAGAGTGAGGGAAGAATACAGACTTCTTTTGATAAAAGTGATGATCTTGTGGTTAAATTATATATTTCAAACTGTGAGGAGTTTTTTGTTTACACATTATTTATAAATATTTTTAATATTTTAATTTAATTAAAGCAAAACACACAAGCATTACTATTTGTATTATGAAATATTTTCCAATAATATAGTTGAATAAACCATGGTAATTTAAAAAGAGTAAATGATCAGATCTAAATAGTGTTTTGAAGCAATTTCTCTTTTATTGGTCATGTTCAATTCTACTCAAGATTTTCTGAAATACATATTCCAATACATTTACTTAGGATCTGCTCCCTAATAACATGTATTTAGGACAATGGCTATATAAAATATTCTCTCCTGTTCAATCTCTAAAAAATATTATTTTATTTATTGTTGTATATAATTATATTAAATGTATTTATATTTGATAAATAATTATAATTAATAAATATAGTATTTATTATAAAATAAATATTTATTTTCTAAAACTCCAGCTTCTTTTCCATTTAGATGCAGGATAAAACCTATTGGCTTTTTGAGAAAGCTGTTCATTTTTCAATTAAGACATAGAGATTTTATTTGCGGTTTCTTTACCAAACCTTCAGTGGATTTGTACTTACTGCTGAGAATGTGAGATTATTTTGGTTTCTTAGCGTTGTCTCTTATCTCTTGAGAATTGTATCCAAGCCTTAACATAAGATATAGCGTAAGAGTCTTGACAGTATGAGAGGCCACAAATATCCGTGTATTTCAGTATTAATATCAAAAGTATAGATACTTCAGTGATCATGTACTAAATATGTATGTCATAATATAATTATGCAGTGGAGATACAAGGCTTGATTCTGTTTATGTAGATTTATGCAATCATAGCACCTCATGTCAAAAATAATAGTCATTGCCAATAAGAAATATAATAAAGTTTGTATAGTGGATGTTGTAGTATCTGGAGACAACAGAATAGAAGCAAAGGAAATGGAGAAAATCACAAAATACAAACACTGGTACATTGGGGTAGAACGACTATGGCAAAAGAAAGCAAAGACAACAAATGAAACATCCAAAAACATATCCAGCACCGCTTATGCACCATTAGCATTGACAAAAATCCCATCAGTTTATTGTAAAAGGCAGTTTACAACCTGTGACAATATGTTTAACACCATTAAACAACGTCTGCCTTTTGCAGATGCTTGGGAAGGATTCAGTAAGTGAAATTGATACATCTGGCTGATTATATCACCAACCATTATACATCAATACTGATTGATTTTTAAAGTTGTGTTAACGTTTAGAAGCAGGGCAGTTAGATTTTGATGCTTAGTTAATTAAGTACAGACTTAATTTGAAGGTAGTTCTTACAACGAGTAGTCATGAAATAATTCAAAATGATTTTTAATCAAACTAGATTCTATATTTTTATTATGAGCATCCTTTGAAACCTAACAAACACAAGAAAAACCATAAAATGAATAGGAGCATAACATAAACATTTCCCCAAGTGATTGATCCAAAATAATTCATCTGTGTGATTGATCTAAGTGATAATTCTACCCAAGTTGAGTATTACATTATAGTATACTAATATTGCATTACTTTATTACTATGGCTCTCAAATTACCATGCACAAACATCAGCATAGAACAATGCACATAAAGGAAAGGTTTTTCATAATTTTTAGAAAGCATTCTTTTTATTTCAAGGCATAGTTTCACATTACTATTTTAATGCTTTTAATGCTTTTATCATTTTCAGCTATGTAAATTGTGGATGAAATACCATCTTCCAATATTTTTTAAAGTTATGATAATGACATCTTATTTTGTCTTTTATGTAATATATTTGGGAATTTGGGGCTAACCAGCATGCTGTGCAAATTGTGTTTTTATGTATTATGTCTTCAAATAAAATATGAATAGCAGTTGATGGTATGAATAAAATATATCTGATTTTATAAGCAGCTCTGCACAGTTCAAACAATATGCTAGCTATATAAATTCATTGATTTTGGTACCTTGTAAAAATTCAGGAACTCCCAAA
Organism: Laticauda colubrina; assembly: GCA_015471245.1. NCBI lineage: Eukaryota > Metazoa > Chordata > Lepidosauria > Squamata > Elapidae > Laticauda > Laticauda colubrina. The sequence goes on along the minus strand of BLBF01000005.1, from coordinate 43,004,553 downwards.
TGGGTAATAATTTAAGATAATTTTCTTTCTGTTCACTTGTGTCTTATTTTCAAAGACTGCTTAGAAAAATCCCTGCAGTTTTCCTGGTAAGGTTTTTCAGAAAAGGTTTTGCCATGGCCATTGCCTCCTTCCTAGGGCTGGGGGAAAGTGACTAAACCAAGATTACTCAGCTGGCTTTAAGCTTAAGTCAGGGTTAGGTGTCTCAGGATGTCCTAGTATCTAGTATCTAGTCTGATGCTTTAACCACTACATCATACTGGCTCTTTAAATAATTTAATTTACCATAAAAGAAACAGTAATTTCCTCTGCAGAGCAAGTATCAGTTCAGATGGCCAGGTTTTTTTTACCATGTGCCCACCAAGGATGATAATTTGGGGGGGGGGGGAGAGGGTTTAGATTTTAGATTTTTTAAAAATCCCACTTCCATTATTTTTATAAATAACTCAAAGTGGCGAACCGTAATTATGACTCCTTCGTCTTCCTATTTTCTCCACAACAACAATCCTCTGACGTAAGTTGGACTGAGAGAGAGTGACTGGCCCAAAGTCATGTAGCCAGCTTTGATGCCGAAGATGGAACTCACAGTCTCCTGGTTTCTAACCTAATGCCTTAACCACTGGACCAAACTGTCTCTCTTCTGAAAAGCAAATACATTACAAATAAATACAAAACACTCAGGCTTCACACTAGGTTTTGAAAAAAAGTTTTATTACATTGTATTCAGCATCCTACTGCATCAAACCGAGAAGCCTTTAAGATTATGATTTTGAAGTGTGTTTCTCTTCAACTAATGCCCTTTCCAGTGTGTGTGCCCTCTTGAATGATTCATCTTCTCTTTATGTTTCACTTCGGTCAAAAGCAGTTGTTTCCAAATAAGCATACATTGAAACCCTAATGTAACCAAGTGAAATATTTTAATTAGCATTCCTCAGTGTGTGCTGATATACATAACTGCATACATAAAGAAAGATCTATTGTGTAAGAAGCAAACATCTTTTGGATATTTGGACTCATTGGCAAAATGTTTCAGTAATGCCTAATAGGCTTTTTGGATAAAATTGCTGAGAGAAATTCATTATTGTATTTCTTTGGGATTTAAAAAGGAAAAACTTGATCTAAGTTTAGGCTTCAAATAATGTTGACTAAACCCTGGTAAACCAGAGTTCATTTGACTATGAGTGCACAGAGATAGAAAAAAAAAATCACTGCAATTTCTGAAGGCAGAAAATATGAGTTGTAAAATGATTTAGATGATTATATGTTGTAAAATGATTTAGATGATTCCACAGTTATATGAACAAAAGCATTATTTTCTTACAAAATCAATTAGGTCCCTTTAATACATACCAAGATATTAGCAATTTATAAGAAAAAAAAAATCAGAAATTGGCAGTTGTAGGCTGGATAACCATCTGTTCAACATTTGCTTTCTAAAAGTTCCCAACATTACATACTTTCTTCTTTATTGAGCAAGCTGTTCCTTTTTTATACATTTTGTTGTGCTAAAAGCAGGAAATGTCAAAAAAAATATTTTTTGGCACCTAAAATTGATTTTCGGAGTCTTGTGATTTCAAAGAATGTATATCTTTACTATTTATTTTAGCAGATTAGACTTCTAACTTGCATTAAATGACATACATTATTGGCTGAAAAGGCTAGGAACTAAAATTAATAATTAACAATATACTTTATGTCTATATATATAATTAAATTATATCATAGATATCTATTTCTTTTTAATTTGATCATTTGTCTTTCAGAATTTGTTTTACTGTCTGATCATGAGGAGAGGAGATACATAGCTGGAATGATCAATGTCATGACATATTAGATGGATTTGATCTTTAAATAAAAATATTGTTTTGGAAAAAAATGGCTATTACTCATAGTTACTGCATTTTAGGTGATAAGAATAGACCAAAAAGTGCCAACTGATTCATTGTTTTGTTAAAGAGCTGTCTCATAATTTTAGGCATGTACTCTAATAGGCTCAGTTTAATAGTCTGAAAGATAAGCATAGCCCTTTCTGGAGCTTAGAGGATATTTGTTTAGATGTCACTCTGACTTTAGAGGTGTAACATATGCTCTTCTGGAGGCATCTATAATTGCCGTGCTGCTGCATTCTATACCAGCTAAAGAGAGCTAGTTTCGTGTACTGGCTAAGCTATCAGACTATAAACATGGTGACTTTGAGTTCTAGTTCTGTCCTAGGCACAATGCCTTGTTCTTGAGTCAGTTACTGTCTGTCAGCCCTAGGAAGAAAGATACTGGCAAACCATTCCTAAAATCATACCAAGAGAGCTTTGAGGACTTGCCTGGGCATTTGCCAGAATTCAAACACACACTCACACAATAAGAACATATTAATATATATTTCCTAAATGTCTGTTGAAACATTCATAGTATCCTCCAATAGATAGTAATAAAGAGTTATATTCTATATTCCTGATAAATGTGGGTGTTAGGACATTTTCTCTCTCTTAAATGTTTATAATTCTGTATTAGGAGTAAGCCCAGATGAATTCCTGGGAGCATCTTTGAATAGACATGATAGAATTTTGCTGTTAGTATAATAATGATGGACAGTCTGGACTAGATGTTTTAATATGCTTAATTCATTTATATGGAAGGCTGTTTACAATACATTTCATTTTGTTTTTAAAATAAATAAAATGAGCAGTGAATATAATTAAATTTAAATGATGAATTAATATGCAAATTAGACTTTATTAATCAAGCATTTTCACATTGTTCTACAATATGATCCTTTGCTATTATACATTTTAAAGGCACATTTTCTATCTACTTGTATTGATATATATGCAAATGTTGCAGTTCCCCTTTTCTGTCACATCTGCTAAAATTGAATCAGAATGCTTCAATCTGGAACAAGGGAATTTTTCTTTTCCTTAATGAGTATAATAGACTATGTGTAGCACAACTTGTTCTTATTACTTTTGAAAGAGCAAATATGATAAATTATTCAGTATGAATTCTGAAGTTGTGCTGAACACATTGTTGTGACCTGTATCTGCCTAAGCAACTGTGATTAAGAACCAAGCATAGTTTTCAGTAGGACTCCTCCAATGTCATGTTGTTTGATTGTTTTACAATGACTTGTCTTCTCATTCATACTAGACTTCACATTATCTATTCTACTTTCACACTATTTCATTTTGCCAACCTCCTCTTCATCTTTGTAACTTTTGAACATCACTCTGATTTTTCATTAGTTAATTTTGAAAGAAATGAGATAATAAAATACTTCAGATGAGAGATCTAGCAATTAATATTGAAGAATTTGCAAATCAATATGATAAAAATTGGTAGAATAACATTCATCTATGAAAATCTAACCTGAATGTTTTAAATTATTAAATGTATATAACACATGTAACTGAAATGAAATGACTTTTGAAACGTAAGAAAAGAGAAAGCTCCATCAAAAGTTTTTGATTTAAATAGGACAGGGACCATTGTAGTCAATGTTTGAGTTTACAATAAAATCTTAAATGAACACTTCATATAAAGCTACTCATCACATATTATTCAAGTTGATTGCAGTCCCACCTAAGATATAGTATGAATTTTTTGTTTTGTATGTCCAGGCTTTATTGCTGAAGGGAATGCTGGTGTGTATAGCACCAGGTTAATAAGGGACATGGAATAGAAAAAAAAAGAACAGATAGAAGGCAATATTTGAATCTCAGGGTTGAACTGTGAGGGCTTTGGTGCTCTGAGCTTGGTTGTTTTCTTGCAGATGTTTCATTACAAAATTAGATAACATTATCAGTCTGCAAGAAAGCAACCAAGCTCAGGGAAAACCAAAGACCCCACAGAAAATAAGTGAACATTAAAATTCATGCCTCTTTTTTCTTGAAGGCAGAAAGTTCCAACTCTGAGATACAGTACAGTAAAGATTAGTTGTGCTGGCAAACTTTCACCTGCCTAAGAACATAAGAAAAATTTTATGTCATGTTAAACCAGTTTAATGGATTAGATAAAGAAGGAATTCTGCAAAGACATTTGCCCATCAAATAATAAATGACCTGAGAACTTCTCCCTACCCTCAAAATGTAAACCTCACCTGAGGATTAAGAAGCTGCCCAAGCTATAAAGATTCAGGTGCTGCTCCTGCCATCAAAACCAATTGGACAATTACAAATAGATGGATCAAGGACAAGTAGCAGATGAGGAAAGAAGCAGGTGGTGTGGATCGGTCTGAAAAGACTTAAAGCAGAAAAATTGCCCAGCATTCTAAGACCACGCTAACCCAGAAGCCATAATAGTTTCCAGAGGCAACAAATAGCCACAGAGATATAGTAAATAGCTACTTAAGACATGAGATGGTACCAACTATGATGATCCTCTGGATCAGGACTGTCAAACTCCCGGTCCCTGGACCAGATGCATCACGCGCTGGCCATGCCCATGCTTATGCCCAGTTTAGCAAAGAGGAAAAAAGTTCTGATACGTCATGTGATGCCGCCATGATGTGAGTTTGACACCCTTGCACTGCATTGAGCAAATTGTCTGTTAAATCTGAAGTCCGCTAAACCAAAGTCTATTAAATCCATCAATTTACTCTATTTAAAAATGACCATTTCAGAAAAACACTGTTTGCAATACAACATCCATGATAAGTTCACGAAGAAGCAATGGTAATAAGTAATCACTGAACGATGCAAAAGAGAAAAAAATAGAAATATCCAAAACCACTCATCATGACTATAGGAGGCTTTTTTTTTTCCCTAATGCCTTCCTATGCCTGAGTGGATGGCACATTTTTCTGCATGATCAACTTTCCTCTGCAACAGCTGCCAGAAAGCAGCCCATGTTTGGCACTGAATTAAGTGCTTCCAAAATAAAGCACGAGTAGCAGTAACATTCACACTTTTGCATTTCAAAATGTCAACCAACCAAAGTTCAACATACCAAGGAAAACACATTTGTTTAGTTTTTACATGTCGCACTATCAATCAGCAGCATTAGGAATACTTGTGATATGTGCAGTGCTAGTGTGTAAACTCTTGTCTACTCTTTTATTGGCTAATATTTAACAAATAAATGAAATCCTATCAATTTACAAAGCAAGCCATTCGTGCAGCTTTATTTTTGTCTTTAGGTCAATAGAATACACATGGGTTTTTAGTTTTCCGAAGTAATGATACAACTCGCAGTGTACAGGTGTTTTATCCTGAGGTTGTAAAGTCTAAGGTTAGCTATTTCAAGCTTGAAACATTTAGAATACTCCTATTAGCACTGTGTTGCCACAATAACTAACTTGATGCCAATGTAATACTCACAAGTAGCAAGCAGACACAACATTATCCTCTCATTCATGTCCCTCAGCAACAACTGTTAAATAATAAGTTGGAGTTGACTATTATTTTTAAGTAAGAGTTCTACAAGTCTGGAGTATTCCCTGGAAATTATTAGGATTATGCCAATTCCCAAACAATGAAATGGGGCTTTTACAAGTTTCAGTTCTCATTGTACTGTCATTTCAGAAATAATAACTGCATTTTGGTGTGACAGGCAAGAATAAAGGAAAAACATTATAAAATAGAAAGGTTGGCAGTTTGGGAGGGGAAGCAAAACTACTTCACAATTACACTGTATATACTTCTATTATTCTATTCATTTTACCTTATTCCTAATGCACATTTATTAGTAAGAACTGATAAATAAATCTGAACCTTTTGCAATTTACAATTCTTGAATAATGATTATTATATTTATATCTGAAATGTACTATTTTGACTCATGAATTTATTGTTTTCCTTGATCATTATATGTATCAGTTTTTCTAATTTATATGTCTCAATCCTGAATCTGCATGCTTTAATTATTTGTCATTTAACATGTTTCAGATTTAATTTTTCAGTTATATTCTTTTCAATTAGGTCAAGGGAGCAATATCAAGAAAACCAAAATTTTAGCTTTTTGTACTGGACAAATTCTACATTTTGTTATGGGATAGTATTGCTAATACGTATTTGTAATGGAACCCATCTTAGCTTTTTCTGTGCCTTTTTTAGAACAGCTAATTTTCCTAACTGAAAATGTTCAATGCTGTGCTATGGCAACTGGTACTCTCTACCTCTGTCCCCAGATATACTTATGGTGTGAAACTGGGAAAAGAATGAAGAATAATAGTGGAAGAACATGTACTTACGTCAGGACAATATTCTTTTTTTAAATTGGTAAATATAGTAGCAGTTGGATTTGCTGCCTTTTTGTCATGATTGCCATTAATGTATCTATCATTGAGCTGTGTCTCTCTGAATTGTCAAATGTAACTCAATACTGTGATGGCAATAAAATTATAGATAGATACCTTGTGCAATTTGACTTTCCATTTTTTATTAATCTAAAACAAAATATCCATTGTAGTTCTGTCAACAAATCCACATTAATGAAAAGTTTTCCCAGGTTTCACAGTGCAATTGTTTTCAACAGGAGATGTTCATAAACATTGGATTTCACATCTGAGATACAGTAAAATGTTCCATCAGACATTTTCAGCAAAAAGCAGGTACATTTTTAGATATTTAGGCACAGTTGTTTATTTAACATGATCACTAGGTAATGGTGTTTTTATAGTTTCTCCAAGCTGATCATTTTATAGGTTAATGGCCCAGGTTGATTATTTGATATTTTGTTGTTAGATCTAATTAGAGCTAACATTATTAGGAGCAATGAACCAGCTGCAGGGTTGTAGATTAGGACCAAGGCCTTACTATTTTCCTTCCATTTCTTCTCCAGGAGTGGCAACTTACTGAACCCAATGAGAAGCAGTCAGCATGGCTTCTGGAACTGTATGTTGGCCGTATTCTGGAGTTTCTGGAAGCAAAACAGCTGCCTAATTTGGCTATTTATCCCGATACCTTGTTCAGAGAATCTCTCAAACTGAGGCTTAGACACCTTCAATAGTGGAAACAACACAATTTTTTATGTGTACCCGATCAATATGTTTCCCTTTAAGGAGTCCTCAGAGCAAGGTAGCCTTGTTGAAATGTCTGTAAGGTTTGCCTGCTCCTGTAATGACAGTCTTGTCATACTTGCAGATGGAGTGGCTGTCTTATGGATGGGTAGCTGGGGTGACATTTGAGAGGAGAGATGTAGAGAAAGTCGGCAGAAAATTTCCCACACCAGGTATCAAATTCCTTTTGACTATTCTTGGAACTAATGCTTCAGCTAACAGTTAGGAATATCTCTAGCATTATATGTGAGATCCCCAAATTCAACAGATTTGGAAATCCCCCCAGTTGAACATAGGAATCTGAAATTTGTGGAAAGCAATATGCATCTTTAAATGTGTAATGGTATGTGAGAAAGACTGAGGGATGGGATGAAGATGTGCTGCCTAGGGAACAATCAAAGAAGGGGGGATAGGCTATAGCTGTATAATTGGCAGAGAAAGAGGGTGAGAAAGGACTGTCCTTAGCATCTCAGGCTTTAAAAGTGACAGTTGAAGTTTTGTCTTCAGACCTACAAGATTCTGTTAATGTAGCCTTGCATAAAATAGAACTAGCTCATCTGGATAGTAATCTAAGATTGCAAAAGAATAATAAAATTTCATTTAGCCTCTATAAGTAATGCGTTAAAATACTGCCCTAGAATTTCACATCATTCAATGAAGGGGAATACATATGTCTCACCATGAAATTATTTATTTTTCCTGATTTCCTATGGTATCCTTCTGAGTCAACTCTGGGGATTGATGGCACAATCTTGCACTGGTTTATCTACTTCCTCCAATTGGCATTGATAGAGAATGAGAGGTCCAGCCCATGGCCCCTGCTTTATGGGATACCATAGAGCTTGGTGCTCTCTCTGCTCCATTTTAACATCTACATGAAGCTTTTGAATGGCAGCATCCATCACAGCAGGATGAGGTATCATCAATAGGCAGAGGATATACAGGCATACTGTCAACTCATAAAATATTTCTATGGTTTTTTAGAGTTGCCAACAGAAAGGGAGGGAGCAACAATGTGGCAGCTTGCAAACCAAAACTGCATTCCATAAATATTTTCAAAGATAGTAACTAGGTGACCAAAGTTTCTGCTGTGCAAAATTCTAAGTGGAGAGCATGATTGATGACTTTTGGCTATGGATGTGTCCCATTGGAGAATATGAATTATGATATACCCAGGGGATGGGGGAAAACCAGGGTCAAGGGTGAAAATGAATGATGTGTCTCAGAGCTGGCTATACCCAGGCAGTGCCGGACCTTTTAACTTCCAATAAATCCTTTTGAAGCTTTGGAAGTTTGGCTCAAGACTCATGATTTAAAAGGGCTTAAGTGCTGGAATCTTGACACATACATTTAGAGCAAAATAAGTGAAGCTGTCTGGTGGTCCTTGGAGGCTGTGGAAAAACAGATGTGGACAACAAGCTTCAATTGAACCCCAGTAAGATGGAGTGGCTTTGGCTTTGGATGGGAGGCTTTTCTTCATCTTTAATCTTGGATGGCATTGCACTGTCCCAGACAAGCCAGGTGCTTAATCTGGAGATCCTTCTGAACTCAAGAAGCAGATGGCAGTCATAGTAAGGCATTTGTTCAACTTCAGGTTGTGTGCCAATGACACCCCTTCCTGGACTGAGAAGCCCTCCTTTCAGTAACTTACACCCTGGTGATTTCCTGGATGTAATGTAATGTAATGTGCTTTTCATGGGACTACCTTTGAACAATATTCAGAAGCAGCAACGATTGCAAAATAGAGTGGTACGAACAGTTCTGAGTGCCCCTAGAGTTCTGCTGTGTGAACTGCACTGGGTTCCAGTTTGCTTCTGGGTCCAGTTCAAGGTGTTGGTTATCAGTTTTAAAACCCTTCATGGCATGACCAGGTTACCTGAGAAACTTTCTTGTTCCAATTACATTAACCCACCCCACCTGGTCAGGCATGAGGGCATGCTGCAGATCCCATTGGTTGAAGAATTTGGACTGGTGGGATCTAGAAAGAGGCCTTTTCTGCCATTGACCCCACCTTTTGGAACGTCTTACTCCAGAGGTGAGGCAAGCCCCTCACTTTTTTGGCCCTCTAGTCGTGTTAAGACTTGGATCTGCCAAATAGCATGAGGATCAAAGTGTGTTATGCAATCCCAGGGATGATTAGTAGCTATTTTTAATTTTTAGTTTGTAAATTTCAATCTTATTTTTAATTGCTTTTACCTGGGCTTTTTAGTTACATTTTTACATTTTATGATGTTGTTTGTAAATTGCTCAGAATCACTTTAGTAAGATAAATGATTCAGAAATTTGATAAATAAATGAAAAAAACATTAATGTTATTGTGCACATTGACTAGATGTAATGCTGTTTGTGCATATACGTGCATCTGAAACCATTTAATATATCACTATTCACTCAAGCCCCGATAAAAGAAACTCTTGAAATCATCAAAAATAAATACCAACCAGCTAAAGACCTCATGGAACTAACAGAACACTGCCTAACCAACACATATTTCATATACAAAGGACAAAGATACAAGCAAATTGAAGGAGCCCCTATGGGATCACCACTGTCACCCGTCATTGCAAACCTGTTCATGGAAGAATTTGAATCCAGAGCCCTGGCTAATGCCACCCACAAACCCAAACTATGGCTAAGATACATCGATGACACATTTGTGATTTGGCCCCATGGAAAAGAAAACCTAAACAATTTCCTAACACACCTAAATAACACACACCCCAAAATCAAGTTCACCATGGAAACGGAAATAAACAAACAACTACCAGGCATTGGCAGGCAGACGTCAAGCACAAATGGAGGCTTGCCTCAGCTCCCATCTTGGAGAACAAACTATTTGGCAGTGCGCTTGAACCCCTCCTAATTGAAACCAGAACCAAAAAGAAAATTCTTCCCTCTCTTTTTCTTCGATCAGAGTCCAGATCACCAAAGCCCTTTTGTAGGGGTTGCTTTTAGCCCTTCTACCAATCCTACTATCCAAGATTTCAAAGACAGACTGGATTCAGACAACAGACAGATAAAAGTGAACCTGGGGACAGATATAGAAGGGGACTCCATCCTAGGAGATAATTTCGAGGAACAGGATCTAGGCCCTACAACAAGTCCAAGTAATGACCACAATGAGATTCTCATTGGCGGTCACCTAAAAATGTTTGCCGACCAATGGGACTCCTCTACCACTGACACATGGGTCAGGAACACAGTACGATTTGGTCTGGCACTGGAGTTCAGCTCCACCCCCTGGATTTTTTTGTGAAGTCCCCAATTTTCAGGGACGCAGAAAAAAGGTTTCTCATGGACACAGCCATAACACATCTACTAGAGATCCGGGCCATACAACCCATCCCTTCTAATCAAAAAGGTCTTCGTTTTCACACCTCTTCATGGTCCCTAAAAGTTTTGGGGGATGGAGGGCAATCCTAGACTTAAAATGTCTAAACCAATATTTAGTTTACCGAAAATTTAAAATGACCACTCTCCAATCCATCTTTCTCAGCATCAGAAAAAACAATGTCCTTACCTCCATAGACCTCACGGAAGCTTACTTACATATCCCAATTGGGCCCTCACATTTCAAATTCCTTCATTTCTGTTACAACAACTTCTATTTGGCCTAGCTTCAGCTCCCAGAACTTTTACAAAGGTCTTGGCTGCCTTGGCAGTATCACTCAGAGATAGGTCCATCCGACTTCAATGCTACTTGGATGACATTCTTGTTCTGGCATCTTCCATCAATCAAGCAAATTCGAACACTCAAACTACACTTGTAACCCTACAACAACATGGGTTCTCAATCAATTGGTCAAAAAGTCATTTAACACCCTCTACTAGTCTCATTCATCTTGGCGCCATCATTGACACCGTGGAAGGCAAAGTTTTCCTCTCCCCTGACAGACAAGAAAGCATTAGAGATTTGGCTTAACAGATCAGAACTCTTAGGAAAGTACAACTATGTCTCCTTTCTAAATTGCTCGGAAAAATGATTTCTTGTATTTCTATTATGCCTTGGACCTGGTTCCATGCAAGAACCCTGCAGTGGTTCCTGTTGCCATACCAATGTGCCGGGAGAGACGATACCAAGACTCGTGTAAAAGTTCCATCAACCATTCTCAGATCTCTATGATGGTGGACACGACCCGAAATCAACAAGGGATGCCCTTTCAAGGATCCACACAAGTTGATTGTTACAACAGACTCTAGTGGGATGGGCCCCCCACTTCCAGTCACATACAGCGCAAGGCCTTTGGATGGATTCAGAGAAGGCACACAATATCAACTGACTAGAACTGAGAGCGGTGTATTTGACACTCTAACAATTCCTCCCGCATCTCCATTGCAAACACGTGCTTGTCTTAACAGACAACATAACTACAAAGGCCCATATCAACAAACAAGGGGGCACTCATTCCAATCTACTAATGAGGGAAGCAGAAAGACTATTCCTGTGGGCCAAAATTCATCTTCTCTCTCTAAAGGCAGAGCACATATCTGGAGTAGCAAATGTACAAGTGGATTGGCTCAGCAGAGCCATGTTAGACCAATCAGAGTGGCGTCTGGACCCCAAGATCTTTCTGGTGGCTACTTGGAGGTTAGGCCAACCAGTAGTCGACCTGCTTACCTCCCCACTCAATGCACAGCTTCCCTGATTCATTTCTCGTCACCCATTGCAGGGAGCGGAGGACGTGAGCCCTCAGATATCACTGGCCCACCAGACTGCTATACACCTTTCTTCCCCTCCCCGTGATCCCCAAATTGATTCAGAAGTTGCTGGAAGAAAAAGCGGACCCACTATTAGTGGCTCCTTATTGGCCAAGGTGAGCATGGTTCGCAAACCTGAAGGACCTCTCTACGGTACCACCGTGGAGGATTCCATTATCAGTAATATCGCTGTCTCAAGACCCAGTACTACACCCAGACCCCCAATGGCTAAACCTAGCTGTATGGAAGTTGAACGGCGACGTCTGAGAGATGAACACCTTTCTACTAAGTTATTCACACTATTCAGTCAGCTCAATGTCCTTCGACGAACCACATCTATGAGGCCATCTGGTCTAGCTTCTGCCGTTGGTGTCAGAGGGTTCAGACCGACCCTATTTCCCTATCAACAGTGCCACTAAGGACCACGACACTTTGATTTCTAACCTACAAAGTAGTTTTCTTGATAGCAATTACATCTGCCTGAAGAATCTCCGAACTAGCTGCATTATCAGTGCGCAAAACCTCTGCATTTTCTATTCAAATAGAGTGGTTCTCAGACCAGATCCCTCTTTCATTCCAAAAGTTAATTTGGCATTCCATAGAGCTCAAGAGCTGGTGCTCCCAAAATTTTTGCTCACGTCCATCACACAGGCTCGAACACCAATGGCACTGCTTGGACGTACGAAGGGCCTTATGCATCAACATAGAGCACACAGCGCCCTCCAGAAAAACAGAAGCCCTTTTCGTGTCCTTGCAGCCTAACACCCTGAGGCACAAGGCTTCACCCTCTACCATAGATCGATAGCTAAAGGGCACCATCACTAAATTGTATGATTCTCACTCGATTCCAGTGCCCCAAGGCATTACCGCTCACTCCACTAGGAGTGCAGCCACCACAGCAGCATGGGACACCTAAGCTACAATAGAGGAGAGGAGATTTGCCGAGCCGCAACCTGGGCTTCTCCATCTCCATTTATTAGAAATTATAAAATTGACGTATTTGCTTTTGCTGAGGCTTCATTTGGTAGGCGAGTCTGCAACCCAGACAGAGTCCCTCCCTTAGGACAGTGCCAAGCTTTGGTATGTCCCATCACTGGATGCTCTGAACAGCTCATGGGAGAAAGGACATTGGTACTTATCTGATATGCCCATTCTCTTTGAGCTGTGAAGAGCATCCAGCCCCACCCTTTTATTCCATCTGGTAGGGGGTCTGTTCCGGCCAGAGTTATTACATAGGCTTAAGCATATAGGGTATCAATACCTCGGCTTCGCAAAACTGGGACGCTAAGGAGGAGTCTTATGGAGGAGGAGGAGCATCCTCAAGTTTAAGCCCAGCCTTCCTAGAAGAGACTGAAGCACCTTTCCATCACTGGATGCTCTGAACAGTTCACAGAGAACGGGCATATCAGGTAAGTACCAAGGCCCTTTCTTAATGAAAGCTGGTTGGGTGATTTTCAACCAGTTATTCTCTTTCAACCCAATCCACATTTTTTTCTTATTAAAATATATTTTCTTTTATTTAATGAAGTGATCTGTTACAGTTGTTGACAGATTGTCATTACAGTCTTGGTAATAATTTTTTTCTTGAAATATTTTGATACAAATAAGATTTGTAATACTGTTTAGTATTAATAATCAGATACATTTCCTGATTTTAATGGGAACATAAGTTCTGTGTGAACTTTTTATGACAACTTTCACTTAAAACTGATCTTTTAAGAACACACTAAATTTGAAAAGTGAGGGAAGGTTGATAAATTCATCAACAGTAATAGGTAGAAAGGTTAGAAAATGACTCCATTTTAATCTACTTTCATCATGAAAAAAATCAGTTCTTTTGAATTGAATTGATGCAGTGGTAGCTTTCAATGTATTTTGTAGATTTTTTTTTTCATGATATTCCAATTGATGGGGAACAGGTTTATGTAGTGCTTAGGACCATGATGGTGAACCTATGGCACATGTGCCATTGGTGGCACACAGAGCCATTTGTGCCGGCAGATGAGCTGCAGGCAAACTTACCTCCACTGCACATGTGCACGCCTCACAGCTGATTTTCGGCCAGTTTGGGGGCTTTTTTGGACTCACAGAGGCTTGAGGATGGCTTCTGCAGACTTTGCAGGCCAAACACTAGCCCTGTTTCATCACTTCCTGTTTTTCCAAAAATACTGGAAGTGATGAAATGGAGCTAGTTTTCAGCCTGCAAAGCCTGCAGAAGCCTTTCTGAAGGCTTCCTCAAGCCTCTGGGAGGCCAAAAAAGGCTTCAAACCAGCCGAAAATCAGCTATGAGGCACAGTGCAGTTAAGGGGGGGGGGTGAGGGAATTGCGCATGCATGCGTATGGAGTGTGGGGGGCCATGAATTGCCTTCTGGGTCCTGGCACGCAAGTGCAAGCATGCAAGCACATGCACAATTTTTGGTACAGGAGCCCAAAACAGTCAGCCACCACTGGCTTAGGAGATGAGGCCATGAACTGGGAGACTGTTGAGGTTTAGTCCCACCTCAGGCGAGAAGTCAACTCGGTGATCTTGGTCCAGTCAGTTAAGTGTTAGCCCAAGGAAGGAAGCAGTGGCAAACCACCTATAAAAATGTAAAGAAAACTGCAGGGACTAAGTATTTCAAAGACACCCACACCCGAAAGAGAGAGAGAGAGAGAGAGAGAGAGAGAGTGAAAGAGAGAGAGAGAGAGAGAATCACTTAAAATTTATATGAAGATTAAGAATAATTTTGAATGAAAACTCCATATGGTTGTGATACCGTGAGGGGAAAATATATTAATTTATGGTTCTTCACTTGGATATTTTGGGTGAAAATTAAAAAGCATGATAGACATTTGACTGTGCTTTCCAAAGAGTAACTGTATGATGCACAGTTGCACATTAAATAGTTGTGCTTCCTGTTTAATAAAAAGAAGAAACTATTCCAAATTCAAAACAGAAATTATGTAAAATTAAGAATTCAGTCTTATGTTTACATACAATCTTGTAAGACACTGTTTTGCCACTGAAAATCTGATACAAAATTGTAATAGAAGACTACAATTGTTATATGATTAATGTTTTTTATTCATAAGATAAGGATGCTTCCCTAAAATATCCACTTACTTTCACCTTATCTACTCTGTGCTTTGTATGTAGGAAAGAGTTATCTGTTTATTTTATGTATTGAAATACTGATACAATAAAGGAAAGCCGTTTTTCTGGGGGGAAAGAAATTTTATTTCTCTTTTTTGAAAATATAGCTTCCTCTTATCATGAGAAATTGTGTATTTCTATTTCTCTATTCCTGTTATTTTGCTTTGCTGTATTTGAAGAAGCAAAATTGGAATATCTGGGCCTACTAAAGGAGTTCATACGAAAAATATAGCACACTTAGTAAAACATTTACTGCATGGTATTTTCTCTTTTTGTATAATTTTAGGTGCAGATTGTTTACAATGATCAAAACTAGTAATCCAATTGGAACATGGAAGTATGGTTTCTTTATCTTTAGCTTAATATTATCTTGAAGCATAGTTAAAAAATACTAGCACTGGGATTTAATATTGTGTGAGCTCAACCAGTGAATGAGTATTCCAATTGTTCGGTTTAGTTTTTTTGTATTACAATCCCACTGGTATATGTTCCACAGTGAAAAATTGTTCAGGAGTATTAATAAAAATGCCAATAGTTTTATATTAAAATTTAGCCTGTACTATAATTTATTTTATCAATAGTAGACATGTTCTGTACTATGAAACTATGTTTATACATAATGTTCATCCATCCTGACAATGGTAGTAATAGTGATAGTCTTTACAGCTGTCTTTTTTTCATTCAATTTTAAAGAAAAGTCCAAAATTATATTAATCTTTTTCCTCCCTAGAGGTGTGAATTGCAAAAACAGACATTTTCCATCAAGATGAAAGTAAGAAAAGCTGAAATTTTAAATAGCTAGGTTAATTTTCATATGTGATTTATTGCTAAATTCTACTTTACTTTTTCTGAAATTTCTACATCATCATTAAATATGGTCTGGATTCTGCATTCTGAATACACTTACTCCTTTTCAGTGCTACCATTATTTGGATTCTTCTGCATCACATACCTTTGCCAATTTCTTTTAGTTTAAAAATATGTTAACTGTTTCTAGATGTGCGAAGACTGAGCAGTAATTTTGAATATATGTATAGTTGCATATCATTTAACTCCAGCTTAAGATGGCCATTAATATAATGAAACAATACACTAGTGAACATTATTGTAAAGTTGCAAAATTTTAAAATGTGTGTCAACAAATATTTTTTTGAAAATGGCGTACCATGAATCCAGAAAAATCTTTTTGGGGGTATAATTGGGGGTAATGTGTAACTACAGACTGTTCCATTATTATACTAAAAAATAAGGGCAATTCCTGATTTTTGTGTTAAAATAAAAAATTTCAATTTATGGACACCTAATGCTCTGCTAATGATAAGTGAACTATTGGTTGTTTCAGTTGAATTACTTCATATATTCTATGTCTTGATTAAATACTGCTTTAAGGGTTAGTTATAGTAAATTGATTTAGGCAAAAGTCATCATTGTACATGAAAATTGTGTAAGGACCATTTGAAGTCAATATTTCTTATTAAAATTGTGTTTGTGGTTAACTGAAGATAGTTAGATGTATTTAAATTGTTTTTCATGCCTTTGGGTGAGGTGACGTGGCCTTGTAATCTGTTCATTCCACTTTATGAGAAACTTGGAAAGGTGGTGAGTCTATCAGATTAATGCTGTGTTTTTGTGTGAAGAAACCCTTGAGGGAAAAACAGGATTTTATTTTGAATTCTTTAACTGATAACTCAATAGTTTAATATTATATTTTAAATTTAAGAGATAGCCATTAAAATACATGACTACCTTATTAAAGTTGTTTTGTTTCATTGTTGCTTTTGTTTAAATGGTGCATTTGATACAATGGAAGAATAAATTATATGAGATTTCTGAAATAAATAGGGCTGTTTTAGTACTTTTCACAGGATATTTATGCACAGATTATGTGGGTTTTAACAATTTGGAATAATAACCTGATTCTTGGATAAATTGTTCTAACAGTAATGATCTATTAAAACATATTGTTCTTTTCCCTTCTGGCAATAAAGATTGGCTTAGAGATTTTAATTTCTGACCTCTTATTTAGTTGCAGTGATCCAGTTTCTTAAAATTTTCTACAGCTTAATGCTTATAACTAAGCTACAAAAAGCTTTGCCCCTTTCGATGTTAGGTTTTAAGTTCAAGACTGGTAAATTATAGTCTCATGTCCACACAAGTTACATTTTTCCTGCTTCATGGGAGCTCTAAGCAACAAAGAACACTATTTGTAATTTGAAGAAAACCCTCTCATGAAAGTAGAGACAAACATAAACACTTCTAACCCTTCTGGAGTTCAGACATTCCCAAAAAAGAAAAAAGAAAAAAACATACCAATAAACTTCCTTGCACATGTTGCAGTGAACAACTGGGCAAGCAGAAAATCAGACTTTTCTTTTTATTATGGAAAAAGACATCAGTGGGAGGATTACATACATATAGTGTAAGTGTTAATTGGATTATAAGCATCTATAAACCTTTAAATGTGACTGTAGCCTGACAGTCTGGTAGGATCCTGAGCATCTGGTCAGGCAGTGGGCAATTTTTTGTCCCCCCCAACCATCATGTTCACTTCATCATTATTAAGCACTTCATAATGCTTTGAGCATATGTGTGTTTGTACTTGATAAGGAAGAAGTCGAAGCAGCTGAGAAGCATGAAGAAAGAGAGGGTAAATCACAATATTACAAATAATCATAGAGAGTATAGGAGAGAGCAAAATCATATAATTAAAACCAGCAAAATACATAATGTTTTTGAAAGTGAAAATATTTTTTTCATGTGACATAATTTGAATAAGATGCTTTCTTAACTGTTACTTGGAAAGATAAATATTTAAGTGTTTTGCCGGTCCAAATGCTTTTAACAAGAACCTCACGAGGCTGCCAGTCTTAAGATTAATAGAATTTTTTTTTTTAATGTAGACCTTGCAATGCATGTTCTAAATTTGATCTGTGAAGTGATATATACATCTTGCACACCCCATTTTAAACATTTTATCAGAGATCTATGGCTCTCATGTGCTTTAGTCTGTTTATCTAATTGACTAATTTAGATATAAATGTACATTCTTAAGCTTCATTTATAACAGTTAAAGCTGCTGAACTATTATCTTCAACTTACATTTAAACTGTGTGTTAAGCTGGCATTGTTTAACTATGCTTTCACATCAGTTACTATAGTATCACAGCTAACCATAACTGACGCTTTGGATTGCTTTTCTGGGTATATTTTAAGCATGGCTCTTGTTTTAATAAAATACCTCTTTAAAATGTAATACTGTTACTCTAGTTTCTGGTTTAATAGTTTGCATTAATTATTGAAGTACAATAAGTATCACTTGGTAAATCATAACAATGCTTTAGTTTTACATATGTGGGTATTATTTCTTCATTTCCCAGCTTTAAATAAACACTAGTAGAGAACTGGAATCTTGAAACAGTTCTAGGCAGACCCAATTAAAAGAATGTAATGGATTTTAAAAACAATATAAAATCAGTTATTTGAATAGTCTAACAAACAGAGCAAAAACCAAACAAATTACCTTACAGGTTTGAAATCATTGGTATGACAAACCAAAGCAGTATTATTATTATGAGAAAAGCTAAAATATTTTATTCAAAAGACAAACTTACCTAGCAGATGATCGATAATTTGTGGATGCAGTCTCTCCAAATACTGAGACTGACTCCCCAGGTAGGAAGCTTGTTCTATTAGAAATGCATTCTGCACACTAGATTTCCAATTTCTTTTTCTCTACTGTCTGTGTGGCTGCCTCATTTGCTGGTGCTGCTTCATCTTGTGGCTGCTTGCTTCCAGTTTACTCCCAGTTATTCCATATCCTTTGGGTTGACTCTGTAAATGATACTTAGATTGCTCTTCTCTTAAGATGCTAACAGAACAAGAACTGGACTTTGCATCTTTGAAACAATAGAGGAAAAGACATCAATTCTAGTTAACTCAAGTGTTCAGCATTTATCAAATATTAATTGAAAGCTAGAACACCCAGTAAATCCCATCTGCTTTTGCATATGAATTCCCATAGTGAAAACTTGTTTCTGTTTTTACAAAATCCACTATTTTGAAGAAGTTATCTCAAAAGATAGGGTCAACAAAAATGGTCTTCGGGTTCTGCTTTAACTTTTCACCTGCATAGCCTGCATTTGATAAGAATGTTGAACAGTATGCTCTTCTGTGCTTCTGTCAAACACATATGTGAAATGCTGCTTACGAACAGAGGAGAAACTCCCCAAGGGTGTAGTGTGTGTTGTGTCATATCTCAAGACAGTGAGTATGCATGGCATCAATGAGTTGCTTTATATAAGCTATTTCAAGCCAGGCACCGTACTGATAGGATATTTTCCAGACATAATCTACTAATTATTTCTTCTGATGGTCAACAGTATCGGTAGATAGAGAATTTAAAAGATTGTAAAGGCTTCTGTATATCTATTACATGTTGAATAGCTTCTCGGCTCAGAAACCCAATTACTATGAAATCGGACATATATTTTTATTAGGAGGCATTTCCCCCCAAAGTTAAACTCTCTTTTTGTACTTAATATCTCTAAATAGTAATCAAAATTGCTATTATACTTAATGCTTCTTTAATTACTGAGTTAATTAATTATTTCACACTATATATTTCAAATCCAAATCTTGTTTTCTTTAAAAAAAAAGCTTTTAACAATGTCTATGTAGAAGAATGTTCCAGTTTTTCTTTTTTAAAAAAATAGTGTGTGTTTAGGATTGCAATACAATTTCTAGTCTCTTGCATTTTCCATTTAAAAGGTGGCTTTTGAGTGCTTCCTGGGTTTGATTTTCTTTCATATACTAGGAATCAGAAAAATTGACATAACTTAATTAATGCTCCATCTGAATGTCTTCAGAGAACTTATAACAACAGGATACTCCTCTAACAGAAGGGAAGTTATTTTGAGGTGCAATTTCTTGAACCCATGAAAGTTTATTCCAGAGATTTTGGAAAGCCTCAGCCACATCCTTTTTTGTTCCAGCTAAGTTAGAAATAGTCTTCCATTTGTAGAACATCAAAATCACAGGTAGCTAGTTGTTAACAGAAATAAGAAAACAAATTGTAATAGGCTTGTGAGCACCGTTTAAATATGTATCATTCTTTTGGATTCTTCCACTTAATTAATGAAGTTTGTTAATAATTATGCCATCCATACTTCTTTTCACTTTACACATGCTCAAAATTAGATAGCTTGGTCCTAAAATTTGCTTTTGCCTCTGTGGCCTGTACAAAATTATGAAGACAAATAGTTACAGAATAACATTCATCTTCCTTACAAAGGCCAGGATCACAGCTACGATTTTTTAAAAATGGGAATGGGTTTAAAATGCTAAAGAATGTTCAGGTCACAATGCTTGCAGAAAATTTCTGATTCAGTGTAAAAGCCATACATTTGTATGGGCATACAGAAACCCATGAAAATGTTGAAAAAATTATGTATTAATTATGATATCATAATATCAATTATTATGTATCCAGTTAAGAGCTGGAAATTTAGCAGTTCTAAACTAATAAAGTTCTGAATAAAGACAAATGAAATGTCCTTTACAGTGTTATGAGCAGAATTAAATAATTAGTGCTGTATAAGTATTAGAAACAATGTTTGGGTCCAACCTGAAACAATACCATTTCTGATAAATAATTTAAGTTATCAAAATTATATCTACTGCATTTGCAAAATATAATTGAGCAAAATTATTGATAAGAACAAGTAATGTAAGCACTTTTCTCCTTCCTTCATTTAATTATAATGGGTCATTTTATGTATACACCATAATCTTAGCTTCCTAGAGCATATACCTTGGTACATAGTCTAAACTGAGAAAAGCCTGCCTGTTTTTCTCCCAGGGGTACATGTTTAGCAAATTTAATTTGATCAAAGTGCTAGCAAGTATGTGACTAACCTTTATAATGATTAAATCTTACAGAAAATCTTAACAGATTGATTTGTGGGAGAAAAGTTGAGACTACTTTTCAAAGAAGAAACACAGAGAAATGCTCTATTACCATGGCATTGATGCTGACTGGTCAAATATCTCCCACCTTAATATTTTACCTCCATTTTACATCTGCATCCATTCAAATTCCAGAGAGAGAGTTTGAAAGAGGGAAAGAAATCTAAATCAACTTTGTTCTAATTTTACTTTGCTTTTCTGACAATCTGCTGGAAATAGATGTTAGTTTAGCTTCTCATTAGACATAATTCTCATAGGAGAAGATGAGGTAGGTAGGGCTTTCATTTTTTTAAGAAAAGGAGAAAGTCTTAAAAGCACCCAAAATAATGCCAAAAGATCAGGAAGGATTTTGAGGAGAAGAAGCTGAACATTAGAGGATCTGACTGATCCCCAAACTGGCAGCTAGAGGACCCACATTGCATTGAATGGATGATTCCAGTAGGCATTGACTGCTGATCTTTTTGGTTGCTATCCAGTAATAATTGTTTAACCTGCAGTGCACTCAGCATAAGGATTTATAGGATTCTGGTGAGATTGGGAAAAAATTCACCAAAGTGTTTGAGAACAGAAGCCAAGGATCAGATGAGCTCTGAAAAGGAAAAGTTCCATGTGCCAGAAATAGATGGAAGAAAAGCAAAAGCTAAGTTTTATTTGTCTGGGGATCACGAGACAATCCAAGATTGGCAGGGTTCTGAATGGTAAGTGATGGTAAATTGCCAATTCATTTCATAAGCTTTATTTCTTAACCTAGGCAGATAAACAGAAGGCCTATTAATTAGTAACATAAAGATGTGCTTATCTACCAGGAATGCAATTGTTAGGCACATGTCAGAATGGGTGAAACTCCAACTGCTTTACCATGCAAAAGAAGAGGCACAAACTGCCCCCACAAAAGAATCTCACTTTCTAGGAGTGAAGTTGAAAAAGTGAAAGTGCTTTCCACTAAAATTTGGCTGATATCCAAACTGTTTCTTTCAAACTTTGCAAACAGTAGTTCAAAAAGGGGTTGCAAAACCCAAGAAACCTGTGTAGCCCTACTTGCTTAGGCAAATCCTTGAACCCACATAAAACTATCCATTTTTGCATGCAAACATTAATATTCTTGGAAACATAATTGAATAACATTTTATATGTCACTAAATTTGTAACAGACACGTGTGTGTATGTATGTTTGTGTGTGTGTGTGAGTATTGCATGGTCTAAATGGAAGCAGAAAAGATGAAGGTATATTTATAATATATATTTAAAAGAGAACTGCTTTTCAAATAACAGCTCATTCTCCACTGAGCCGAAGGGAGAATCCAGGATGGGTAGTCTCTAGTCTGCTAGCTCTGCAGACCGAGTTGAAATACTGAGGACACCCCCCTGGTAATGGTCCCCAGTTCTTCACTTGGTCTCAGCGTGTTCAGACAATCCTTTAAGGGCTCTGAATAGTTAGGATTGCAGAAGAATATTCACCCCCTGGATTAACCTTTTTTTTCTCAGAGAGGCTTAGATCAGATTTGACAGCTAGCCGGCTTGCCGGTTTAGTACTTTCATTTTTTTGTGCCTTTTTTCCGGTTCACGGGTTTTTTGCTTGTTATTTTAATTTTTTGACTTCTCTTGCTGGTGGACTGGTTTTTGTTTTGTTTTCTGCCAAAACTTGAGTAGAGGTGACCCTGAGAGCCCGCGTGGCCTGGACTGGGAGTTGGCGTCTTATTTAACTTGCCTCCTCCCGATCCACTTTCCCTTGCCTGGGATGTGCCGTAGCTGCCACTAAGCATTTCTGTCCCTTTTCGGTGGCAGCGGCCATTTATTTCGTTTGGGGACAATCTTGCAGTTCATCTCCAGGATTGTCCCTTGGGGGTTCTGGCCATCGGGATTAAATCCTGACTCCCCCCATCCAGTCCCCAGAGCACCATGGCAGCTGCGAGATGCTTGACTCTGCCTGATAATTGCGGTGCAGCCAGCGCCAGCCTCGCAAGTCTCTGACCTGTCAGCACTTGCTGCAATTCAAAGTGGCAGCCATTTTTTCAACTTTTTTTCCTTGACTCGGCTTTTGAATTGCAGAGCGGGGCTGAGCTCACCACTTCGGGTCGCACTAGCCACCTGAAGTGGTGGACAGTTGCTGTGTCTGTAGCTGACAGCTTAGGCTGAATATTTTTTATTTTATTTTGTTTTGTTTTATTTTTACTTCTTTCTCCCTTTCTCTACCTGTCAAAGGACAGTTATTTTTGGTGGGCTCAAAGATGCCCGCCAAGGGAGCTGATCAAGAATTGTCAGTTCCTCAGCAGGGCAGAGAGAAGGCTGTAAAGGAATCTCCTAAGCCCAGGTCTGCTGGTCTGGAGGCAGCAGCTAGGATTACAACCAGGGCTCTAGCCCCTAAGAGATCCTCTAGGGCTGAGGATAGACAGGCCAGGCATAGCAAAAAAGCCATAGACAAACAGTTTGACAGGGCAGTGAGAGATTCCAGGATGGTTGAATACAGAACCACCCCTCAAACTTTGCCTCCTCAAGATGACAGATAGCCACACCAACTGGCAGATAGGCAGTATATGACTGCCTGGTCTCTTGGGGGCTCAAGATTTCCATGATTTGCAGGGTAACCTCCAAATTAGGGCTGAGACCTCTCACAATTTTTCTGAGCCACCTCAGGGGATCTTGATGGCGGCACCTGCAGACCAAGTCTCCAGTGGAGCCAGACCTATGCCTGCAACCACCTTTACACCTACAGCAGCTGACTTACGACTGGAGGAGACCCAGATGCAAGAAATGCCATCATTCATGAGACCCTGGATCTCCCAGATAATAAGATAGGAATTGCAGGCAGAGGTCAACCAGCTGCGCCAGCTGTCTTATTTGGAACCTAGCAGAGGAGTCCTGCAAGGGCAGGCTTCTGCTGAAAAGCCAGTCCACTTCAGAGAGTGCTCGGCCTCCCCTTCAGAAAGCAGCCAAATTTATGGCTCCGAGAGGGACCTCCTTCCAGAAAGGGATTTTTTGGATGAGGAGTTGGAGGTAGCAGGTCCCCCCTCCTTTAAGGGCCTTTTCCAGCCGGCTCTTTTCAAGACTCTGCAGGTTAAGGCCAAGAGCACGGCTCATCTCAAAACGGACATGGTCACTCAGGACCTTTCCACTGAGGGAGAGGATCAGGAGGATTTCCTGTTCACTGAGAAAGCATCTGTGGTGGATGTGCCCTGTGCTCCAGATGTTTCTGAACCTGATCAAAAAGCAGTGGGAGTCCCCTGGGATGTACACTCACCCCAGTGGGTCTGAGTCTACTTTATTTAATGTGGACAGAGACCTTTTGGACATTATGGAAGTGCCAAAGGTAGATGGCCCAGTGGTAGACCTAGCTTCCTCAACTGTCATTCCACCTGATGTGGAGGATGTTCTAAAGACAGGACCGGAAGGAGGAGATGGTGCTCCAGAGAGCTCATCAAGCCAACTCCTGGTCCATCAGACCATCGACGACCGCATCTTTTTTTACTCGGGCCTCTTTGCATTGGCTGAGACAGCTACAGGACAGAATACCACCTGAGGATCTCAGGGTGCATCAGGATTATGGGTGCAATCAGAATAAGATTATAGCTGCGGCTCAATTGACTGCTAATGCCACCCTCACATCAACCAAATTTTCTTCCAGAACCATGACCTCTTCCATAACAGCACGCAGGCTTCTCTGGCTAAGAAATTGGCAGATGGACGTCAGAACCAAAATAGAAGCTGGCATCAGCTCCCTTTAAGGGAGAGAGGCTTTTTGGGGAAGTCCTGGGTCCTTTTTTGACGGAAACCAGGGACAAGCGAAAGATCCTGCCTTCTCAGGGGAGACGCTTTGATTATAGGTCTCATCCCTACTACAGGAAGCTCTCCTTTAAACGGGGAAGCTGGGGCAGGTCAAAGTAGGCCCTTTTTCCAGAGATCCTCCTCTCAGGCCAATAGACAGGCCTTTGCCTCCAGAGGGCATCAGAGGCAAGAGGGAGGAAGGTCCTTTAGGGGTTCCAACAGACCCTTCAGGTGCAACAAGTGATGCCCGAGCCTCATCCCCCATAGGGGGCTGTCTGGGACTGTTCTGGCAGAGGTGGGAGCAGACCACAATGGACATTTGGATCCTGTCAACCTTATGGTCGGGTCTCTCTCTAGAGTTTCTCTCCTCCCCCCCCAAGAGTCTTTGTGTGCTGCCCCATCTCCAGGGACCCCTCAAAGAGGGATCTCATGGAATCAGCAATCCAACATCTGCTGGACATTCAGGCCATCCAGCCAGTTCCGGTGGACCAGGAGAAACAGGATTTCTATTCAATGTTGTTTGTGATTCCAAAGGCCTCAGTGGGGCGGCGAACAATCCTCAACCTGGAAGGGCTCAACAGACATCTAATCTACTGAAGGTTTAAGATGCACTCCCTCCATTCCATTCTAGAGCGACTGCGGGAGGGAGATTTTTTGGCCTCAGTAGACTTGATGGAAGCCTACCTCCATGTGCCCATATACCCTGACTACTGCCAGTTCCTGAGGTTTTGCTATGGCGGCCGCCATTTTCAATACAGGGCTCTCCCGTTCGGCCTGTCATCAGCCCCTCGGACTTTTACCAAGCTCTTGGCAGCGGTAGTGTCACACCTCAGAGCCTTACCCATAAGGATCCAGTGCTATTTGGATGACATCCTGATAGCATCCTCTTCCAGACCCCAGGTGAAGGAGGATCTGGTGTCGACAATCAGGATTCTTCGAGAGCATGGGTCCTCGATAAACCTGGACAAATGCCACCTAGTACCATCGACACGGATCTTAATTTGGGGGCCATTATAGACACCGTGGCCAGACAGGTTTTTCTTTCACAGGAACATCGAGACAGTATCAGGGAAGTCACATCGCTGATCCTGTCTTCCAGAGAGGCACATACCATCTTGCTGTCTCAACTTCTCGGCAAAATGATATCATCCATCAGGATTGTCCCATAGACCCACTTCCATGCCCGAACCCTTCAGTGGTTCCTGCTCCTTTACCAGAGGGCGAGCAGGGGCAACTCTCCAAGAAGGGTTCGTGTCCCCTTGCCAGTTCTTCGTTCCCTCCATTGGTGGCAGTCCTGAGCCATGAATCAGGGATGCTTGTACAGGGAACCCCAGAGGATTACCATCACCACCGACGCCAGTCTCTATGGTTGGGGGGTCCACTTGGGAGCTCAGGTCACCCAGGGGAGGTGGTCATGAGAGGAGCTCGCCCACAACATAAATTGGCTAGAGCTCAGGGCTGCCTGCTTAGCACTCAAGGATCTAAGGCAAGAGGTGGTGGGGAGACATGTGCTTCTTCTCACGGACAATGTGGCTATCAAGGCCCACATAAACCAGCAGGGGGGCACATGCTTCAGATCTCTAATGCAGGAAGCAACTCAATTGTGCAGGTGGGCGGAGAAAAACCTATTGTCCCTATGAGCAGAACATATCTTGGGAGTATCCAACGTGCAGGCAGACTGGTTGAGCAGGGCAAAAATTGACCAATCAGAATGGCAACTGCATCCCAGTCTATTCTAGGAGATGACGGAATGCTTCGGCTGCCTGATTCTGGATCTCTTTGCATCACCAGAGAACAAGCACCTTCTGAGGTTCTTTGCTTGATTCCCTGCCCAAGGAGCAGAAGGGGTCAATGTTTTCCAGTGCAGTGGCCCCAGGGGCTATTGTATGTCTTCCCCCCTTCCCATGATTCCGGTGGCAATCAGGAAAGTACTGATAGAAAGGGTGGAAGTTCTGTTGGTATCCCCTTACTGGCCCAGGTGTCCTTGGTTTGCCAACCTGGTGGGCCTGTCAGTCGCCAGACACTGGAGAATTCCCCTGCACAAGATCTCCCTCAGCCAGGGCCTGATCGAGCACCCAGATCCAGCCTGGTTTCGGTTGACTGTCTGGCACTTGAGTGGGGGATCCTGAAACGGGAGTTTTCCACAAAGGTCATTCAGACCATCCAGGCGGCCAGAAGACCTTCCACGACCAGGATATATAACGCAACATGGAAGATTTTCTGCAGTTGGTGTGCTTGTCACCAATTGGAACCCACTGGGGTTTCTGTTGCAAAGGTATGAGAGTTCCTGCAGGACGGGTTGGATAAAGGTCTCGCCCCCAATATCTTGAAGAGACAGGTGGCTGCCTTGGCCTCAGTGATTTCAGTCAAGGGCTTTACTACCCTGGCCCAACACCCTAGGGTGGAATCCTTCCTTAGGGGAGCCACCAGTGGTCCACCGCTACCCCACCTGGGATTTGCCTAAGGTCCTGCAGGCACTAACTTCTCCCCCATTTGAACCCTTACATGAAGTCTTCCTTCATCTTCTCACGTGCAAGGTGTCATTCTTGGTGGCCATCACCTCGGCCAGGCGTATTTCAGAGTTGGCGGCCTTATCCATCAGGAAGGATCTGTGCGTATTCCATACAGACAGGGTGGTTCTGCAGTTGGACCCTACTTTCCTGCCCAAAGTGAACTTTTTGTTCCAAAATCAAGGAGTTGATTTTGCCAGTGGCGAACCGTGAGCACTACAGCTGGGCCTTCACCTCAGCCCTCAGTCTGAAACGCAGATCTGGGGAAGTTTTCTCTGTTTGAGGCAAACTTCTTGGGGTCCAGAAGGGCATGGAACATCAGTTTTTCATGATCCTTGAACCTGTTCCTCAGCTGAGTCAGAATGTTGTTCAGGATTTCACTGTGCAGCTGCTGGTAGGACTTCACAAAGGCCTATGATCTTTTGTTTTTGTCCCGCCCACTTAAAATCAAACCGTGATTGGTCAGTTTTCCCATCACTCTCCAAACCAAAACACATAGCTTGGCCTTCCCCTGGATTCATGAAGTCCTAACCAATTAATGAGCCAGCTAACCGGGCTTTGATAGAGATGGACGATTCTGATTGGATAATATGTTTCAGGACAGTAACCCTTTCATTGCTGATGTGAACTTGACAGTAAACTTAACTTTAGAACATAGATTGGAGAAAATGTATTAAATGTATTGTATTAAATTAAATTAGATAGATTATATATAATAATTTAATACTTATATTTTTTGGTCCAGATTTTTTTAAGGCCTTCTCTGAAGGCGTAGAAGGCCCTGAAGGTTCCCCTCTGGATTTTGCCTAATTTCTGTCCTGAGCCTACCCATGCACTAGAGAAAAAATGACACACCTTGGATGTTAGGAGGGCCCTCCATATTTACATTAAAAGAATTTCTTCTTTTAGGAGGATGGAAGCCTTGTTTGTTTCCTTTCAGCCGTCAAGTTTAGGTCACAGGGTGACACCTTCCAGAGTAGGTCACTGGTTCAGAGCCTGCATTGCAAAGGCCTATGAATTACAGAGCCTTCCTGTGCCCAGGAGGATCACAGCACACTCAACCAGAAATACATCGACCACCGCAGCCTGGGCAATGCAGGTATCGATTCTGGACATTTATAGAGCTGCGACCTGGTCATCAGTGACCCCATTCATAAGACGTTACAAAATTGACTCCTTTGCCTCAGCGGAAGCGTCCTTTGGAAGACGAGTCCTGCAGGGTCTAGAGGTGGGGGCCTCCGACCAATCTAGCTCCCACCCGTAGGACAGCCATCAGCCAGCTTTGGCATGCCCCATCCTGGATTCTCCCTTTGGCTCAGTGGAGAAGGGGCATTGGTCCGACCTGACCACTTCTTCTCAGGGAGCCGAAGGGAGAATCCAGTCCCACCCTGTATTCTGACTGGTCGGAATAGGGAGGAAATGTCCCTTTTTTCCCCAGTATCAATGAATTATCTTTTTGAAGACAAGGAGCAGCTGAATTCGCTTCAACGTTGTTCAGAACTGGGGACCATTACCAGGGGGTCTGTCCTCAGTTTTTCAACTCGGTCTGCAGAGCTAGGAGACTAGAGACTACCCATCCTGGATTCTCCCTTCAGCTCCCTGAGAAGAAGCGTTCAGGTAGGACCAACACTCCTTTTCTTTTTTGCCAGTTTATATATACATACATACCTGTACCTATATATACATACATACATACATACATACATACATATATACATACATACATACATGTATGTATGGTATTCAGCTTTGTTCGGGTATTTTCCCACATCATTATAGTTGTGCTTTTAAAGTTGTAACAACGTTTCGGCAGAATCTCATCTGCCATCATCAGGCTTCTGTATTGTGTTTGTGAATCAGACTTTTACAGCTGTTTCAGTTTTAAATTTGGGGCTAGCCTACTGCTGTGCCAGAATGGTTTTTTCTTCATCCTGATTGATTGGGAGTCTTGGTCTGTGTTTATTGGTCTTGGAGTTTGCTGTGTTCTGCTTGATTGGTGTTTCTAATATCTTCTGTCTATTTTTTGTCTTGATTGGCTGGCAACATTGTGTTCCTGTGTTGGAGGCTTGTATCCTGCATTGTTACTGTATTGGAAACTATGGTTAAGATACACCGATGACACATTTGTGATTTGCCCCCATGGAAAAGAAAACCTAAACAATTTCCCAACACACCTAAACAGCACACACCCCAAAATCAAGTTCACCATGGAAACGGAAACTAACAAACTACCATTCCTAGATGTACTAATCTACAAAAAAACAGATGGCACACTAGGACACACCATATACCAGAAGAAAACATACATCAAGCGCTACCTCAACACCCAATCCCACCACCACCCAAGCACAGATAAACTCTATGGCCAAAACACTAATCGCCAGAACCAAACGCCTGGCAGACAAGACACACATAAAGACTGAACTATGCACCCTGACTAAAGTACTGACAGCCAATGGCTTCCACAAAAACAAAATCACCGGCTTGATCCACAAAAACACAGCAAGACATAACAGAGACCTAGAAGATCAACAGACCTATGGAACAGCTGTCCTGTCCTACATAAGAGGTACTTCAGACAAAATCAGTAAGATACTACACAGGCATCACATCAAGACTGCCTTCAAACAGACAGAAAAATAGCAGCCATCCTTAGAAACCCCAAAGATAAAATTGACCTGGATAACCAAGGCATATATGAAGTCCCCTGTGCATCATGCCCTGCCACATACATTGGACAAACCAATAGAAGAATAAGTACCCACCTGGATAAACACAAAAATGCAGTACAAAAGCTGGAACATACTTCCTCACTAGTCCAACACATAAAAGCCACAGGTCATAGCATCAACTTCAATGGCACCAAAACTCTAGCCACTATAGAAAACCCCAGCCACAGAATTATCAGAAAAGCCATAGAGATTGAAAAAAGCATGAATAGAAGAGATGATTCCACCAAACTGTCAATTATTTGGAAGCCTGCACTCACAAACAAAAAAATCTCCACACCACAAGCCAGGCAAACACCTGGGCACAAACAGATCCCCCCTGATACCTCCAGCTCAAACACACCCCAACCAGGCACCCAGATGAAACCTAGCTTCCTAATGAATTATAGCTGTCCATTTACTTGGAGCCAAGCTCCACTAAAAGCCTCCAATACAGGAACACAATGTTGCCAATCAGTCAAGACAAAAAAAGCCACAAAATAGACAGAAGCTATTAGAAACACCAATCAAGCAGAACACAGCAAACTCCAAGACCAATAAACATAGACCAAGACTCCCAACCAATCAGGATGAGGAAAAAACCATTCTGGCACAGCAGTAGGCTAGCCCCAAATTTAAAACTGAAACAGCTGTAAAAGTCTGACTCACAAACAAACACAATACAGAAGCCTACAACTTTAAAAGCAGAACTATAATGACGTGGAAAAATACCCGAACAAAGCTGAATACCATACATGTAAGTACCCGCAAAAACTTAAGAAAACATATATATGTGTATCATATGGTATTCAGCTTTGTTCGGGTATTTTCCCATGTCATTATAGTTGTGCTTTTAAAGTTATGTTTTATTATTTTTTGTCTCAGGGAACTGGATAAAATTCCATGAGCAATCAGAAATTTGGGGGATTTTGTAGGTGTATATGACTATATATTCATGGTGCTGCTACTATTATTCTGTTTTCCAGAAGGAAAGGTAACTTTTCTCTAAATAAGTTACACTTTCTTGCTTGATCCAGGTTCTGTTAAAGCATTTTCGACAGATGGCTGTTCTGTCTGTCTCTAAAGACCTCCACTGAAGAGAATGTACCACTTCATGAGGCAGACTTTTCACTGATTAACAACCCTTACCATCTGGAAATTGCTCTTAATATATACCCAGAATCTTATTTCCCTGCAGTTTCAACCCATTGATGCTTTCTGTATCAAAAGAGGGTAAATATAAATAACCTTTGGACATTTGAAAGATATCTTATCTTAACCATTTCTTCTTTATGCATACCTTGTTCCCAGTTCCTTAACCACTCCTCATACAACATGAGGAAGACTTTTCCAGTTCTTTCATCATTTTGAGAGTCCTGATCTAAACTCTCTGTAAATCAGGGTCCCTAACCCCTAACACTGGTCCACAGCATGCCAGAAACTGGACCATGCAAACAAGTGAAGCCCCATCTGTGGGATGCAGGCAGCACACAAAGCCATGCTCCCTCTGGTCCAAGGAAAAATTTCTTTCCATGGAACCGGTCTCTGGTTCCACTGCTCTAGATTGTTGAAATCTTTTTCGTACTATCATGTTCAGGACTTGGAACAATATTTCAAGTGAGTCCTGGCCATGGGAGAGTTAAGTGGAAAAGTTAGTTCCCAAAGCTGCATTCTTTACTCTGATTAATACATCCCTAAACAATATTTGCCTTTTTTATCCATTGCATCATCCTGTTGGGTGATATTGAAGTAGACCTGGTCCTAGAACATCCAGATCATTTTTGCAGGTATTATTAATGAACTAAATTCCCTAATCTTATGCCTGTGCTTTTCATTTTTTAAATGCAAAACTTTACATTTCTCCTTGTTAAAATTCATTCTGCTTGTTTTATCCATTACTCTACCCTGTTTAGATATTTTTCTGTGAAAATGCCAACTCCTCCTTACACTTTTCTGTCATCTGCAAGTTTGATAATGATGCCCTCTATCTTTTTATCCATATGATTAATAAAAGTATTGAACAACTGAGGGCCCAGAACAGAGCCCTTTGGCATTCCATTCGGTAATCGTCTCCGAGCTTTATGGAACCATTTATGAGTATTCTCTGGCTGCAATCATTCATACAATTATGAATCTAATAACAGGTGGATCTTCTAGCCTGTATTTAATCATTTTGTTACTGAGGATATCTTGAAGGACTCTTGAATGCTTTGCTAAGGTCATAGTATATTGTTCAAAGCATATCCCCAGTCTATTATAATTAAACTTATATTTAAAATGGAGAAATTGCCTTAGCTTGTCTGAGAATACAGTGATGGAATCACACGTGGTTCTTTTGTCTAATCATCCTTTTTATATTATAGACAAAAGTAAGGCAAATGATTTTAATTTAATTATTTTGTGATGTAATTAAATGTTCCTAGCATTTATATTAATTTAGTATACAATTCTTAATAGGAAAATACGTTAAAATGGAGTGGAGAGTGCTGACTACAATCGTTCTGGCCTTCATTTCACAAGTGATTGCTGTGATTTTATCATCCTCTTTTAATCCCTTGTTGGGTGGAATCTGGGCAGCTAAATGGAACTGAGTGTTTACTGGCCAGATGCCCTTCCTGTCACAAATGCGAAGTTTTATTCAGCAGATATATTCTCAGTGTACCCAGAGAGAAAACTATCTGCCTCTACCTAGGATCAAACTCACAGCCTCCTGATTGTGAGGCGAGAGCTCCACCTCTAGGGTCACCGCACCACTCTTGCTATG
This sequence comes from Laticauda colubrina, assembly GCA_015471245.1. Classification (NCBI taxonomy): domain Eukaryota; kingdom Metazoa; phylum Chordata; class Lepidosauria; order Squamata; family Elapidae; genus Laticauda; species Laticauda colubrina. The sequence goes on along the minus strand of BLBF01000005.1, from coordinate 42,972,029 downwards.
ATTTTATCCATTATACATATTGTTATTGTTAACTGCACACCTTACAAGTGGTCTACTATAGTGTACTCTTAATGGAACTTCCTTTGAAGACCATTTCAAAGGAGCAATTGCAATAGGTATATGAAAACTATACCTGTGACAGTGTGCAGTGGCTTGCATGCTAACTAGGACACCAGTTGCAGGTGCTGTACATTGTCATTTTGCTTCTAGGTGAGATTCAGGATACTGGTGATGGCACTTAAAGTCCTACATGATTACTACATGTCTTTAAGATCACTGTTATAAATAGATTTTACCTGCTTAATCTCAATGGAGATTTTCAATCACCCAGATCATGGTTCTACAAAGGTACTTTTCAAGAAGCAACTGGACTTGAAAATATTTCACTTCTCATTCAAGAAGCTTCTTCAATTCTGACTGAAAGGTGGGGAATTTAGAATTAAAGAAGCTTCTTGCATGACAGGTGAAACATTCTCATCTATGCTGTGACGAGAGTCCAGGATGGGTATGACTCCTCCCTCTGATGTCATAAAGGTGAGTCTGCCACTATATATAAAGCAAGCCCTAGCTGGCTCCCCAGTTTTTGACTCAGCTTCGTGTCTAGGAGCTATTGTCTCTGGAAGAAGTATAGAAGAATTTAAAGCATTTAGAGCATTTTACAGCAAATAAATCTTAAGAAGCACAAAAACTGCTTCAACACAGCTCCCGGGGATCCGGTTGAGCTGTGCTATGAGGAGAGCAGGGATCTGCTCTCCTGCAGTGTCAAGGCCTCAACGCTGCCTGTCAGAGAAGCTGCAGCCACAGGGAGCGTTTGGCTGAGCCTCCCATGCAGTTCTTGGCCACGACGAGCAGTGGCTTCACAGCTGATTTTGGGCTGCTCCAGAGCTGATTTTCAGAGCTCCGCTTTGCAGCTGTTTCTCTGTTTGGCTGTTTGAGAGCTCAGGACCTAGTAAGAGCCTAGGGAGCGAGGAGGTGACCAGGCCGTCCCAGGGCCAGCGCATGTGGCAGGTGGCTATTTTGGGAGCCAGGCGACTATTTTGTTTTGTGGAGCAGCTATTACCAGGGCTTTACAGCTTTCACTGCTCACCTGGCCCATGCAACAGGTGGGCCAGGTGAAGCTCTCACAGGGGAAGCTCCCAACATCTCTTGTATCTGTCTTGTTAGCAAATTGGAGAGCGGAATGGTCCAGTCAGAACTCACTGGCTTGGAAGAAGCTCAAGGTTCTCAAGCCCCAATGAGGAAGAGAAGAAGGCAAAGAGGCTATTCAACAAAAAGAAAGTCTGCAGCAAAGATCAGGGCCAAGGCCCTGGCCCCCAAAACCTGGCCCTCCAAATCCGAGCTCAGGGCTGAGAAGAGAAGGTATGCTACTTTGGAAAAACAGTTTGCTAAGACACTGGAACAGATGAGAAACCAGATCCAACAGACTTCTCAGTCAGGGGAAGTACAGGTTTGCTGAGGGGTTACGACTAGCCATCTTTTAGCTTGGTCTCCAGAGAGGGTGGAGGAAGAAGTTTTACCCCAGGATTTAAGCAGATTTGGGCCCTCTTACCCCCTAGGCCAGGTTACACCCCCATTGCTGCAGGCTTGCATTTCTGGAACAGGGTGGCAGGTTGTCACATTCTGGTCATGACTGATAAAGTGGCTGCAAAGGCACATGTCAACAGGTGGGGGGGCAGGTCCAGGGCATTGATGAGAGAAGCAGAACGTCTGGGGCAGAGGGCAGAAACTCATCTTCTTTCCATCAGGGCAGACCACATTCCGGGGGTCAACAACAGGCCAACTGATTGAGTCAGTCCAGAGTTGACCAGTCGGAGTGGAGTTTCCATCCTTCCTTGTTCCTGGATCTGTCCCGCAGGTTCAGAACTCCAGCAGTAGATCTCTTCACCTCGCCTCAAAATGCTCAGGTAAGCAGATTCTTCACCAGGTTTCTGTCCCAGGGAACGGAGAGGACCAATGCTCTTTGGAGCGAATGGCCTCCAGGTCTCCTTTAGGCCTTTCCCCCTCTTCTGATCATTCTGGCAGTCATTCAGAAGATGTTGGAGGAAAAGGTAGAGCTACTACTTCTGGCACCCCATTGGCCCAGAAGAACTTGGTTTGCCAACCTGGTGAATTTGTCTGTAGCCCAGCCGTGGAGAATTCCGGCCAACAGGATCTCCCTGCGTCAAGGAGCTTTACTCTACCCGGAGCCTCAGTGGTTTCGCTTAGCCGATTGGTGCTTGAGCAGCAATCTCTGAGAGACTCTAACCTCCCGGACAGGATGATAGAAACTATCAAGCCTTCCTGTAAACCTTCCACTACTTGCATATACAATACTACCTGGAAGGTCTTCTGTACTTGGTGTTCTAGGTCAGCTTGAAACCCTTCTTCGGCATCTGTTGCAGATGTGTTAATGTTTCTTCAAGTAGGCTAGATCAGGGGCTAGCACCTAACAAACTTAGCTGTCAGGTGGCGGCTCTCATCAGTGTTGTCTTGGGACAATTACTTGATCTTATCCCACCATCCTTCAGTTTGCAGGTTTTTGAAGGGGGCTTCTAATATCTGCCCCCTGGTGGTTCATAGGTATCCCACATGGGACCTCCCTAAAGTGTTGCAGACCCTTACAGGAAGCCTGTTTGAACCTCTTAGATCCGTGTCTCTTCAATTTATGATCATCAAGGTGGTTTTTCTAGTGGCCATTGCTTCAGCTAGGAGAGTGTTGGAACTCGCAACACTCTCAGTTAGACAGGACCTGTGTATTTTCCATGAGAACAGGGTGGTTCTAAAACTAGAGCCTACATTCGTCCCTAAAGTGAATTATTGGTTTCATCAGGTGCAGGACATCATGTTGCCAGATTTCTGTTCCAGGCCACTCCATACCATGGAGCCAAGTGGCATACGTTGGATGTAAGGCGAGCTTTCCGTATTTACATCAAACGTACTACAACCTTTAGGAAATCCAAAGCCATGTTCGTCTCTTTTCAAGCTTTATCCTTGAGGAGTAAGGCTTCCTCACCTACCATTGGTAGATGGATTAGAACATGTATCTCCAAAGCTTACCAGACTAATGTTCCTGCCAAGAACATTATGGCCCACTCCACTTGAAGTGCGGCTACTTCCGCCACCTGGAATACCCAGACTTCGCTTGAAGAGATCTGCAGGCGGCTACCTGGGCATCTACTTTGCCGTTTATACAGCACCATCACCTGGATTCCTTTGCCTCCGCTGAGGCAGTATTTGGACGAAGGGTATTACAGAAGTTTGTCCCACAGTCAGAATGAGTGGACCAGACGATGACCTTCCCATGGACCTGCAGGCTTTGGTATGTCCCATTCTGGACTCTCCTCGCAGCATGGATGAGAATGGGCATTGGTATAATTACCTGAGGACGCCCATTCTATCTATGCTGCAAGAGAGTCCAGCCCCACCGTTAGAAATTAATTGTTGTGATTTATCTTCCATAAGCACCTTACGTCTGTTACGGATCTTCACCTAAAAGCTTGGGAGCCAGCTAGGGGCTGGCTTTTTACATAGTAGCAGACTCAGCTCTATGACATCGGAGGGAGGAGTCATACCCATCCTGGACTCTCTTGCAGCATAGATAGAAAGGGCATTCTCAGGTAATTATACCAACGCCCATTTTCAAGAAAAACCTAAGAAAGTCCAGTTGCCTTTTGAAAAGCACCTTTGGGCTTTTACCTGCTTATATAATTCAGGACTCCTCGTTTCGCAACCACAATTGAGACCAGTAACTTAGTGACCAATAAATGAAGTGGTTTGTGACTGTGCTTATAATTTTACTTCAGCTTCCCCCCCCCCCCCAATTTCTTCTATGTTTTGGAATGCTTACCCTGGTGTTAAGATGATTAGCAAGCAGGGAATTAATGTTTTTAATTACATTATTGGAGAGGAAGGGGTACACAATGGGGAATACACATAGAAAGGAATGCACTAGTGTTGACTGTTTGCCTGCCATGCTCACATCTGACTCCCCAGCCTCCTAGGAGGCAAGTCCAGGAGACTCAGAGATGAGCATTCAGAGCAGTAACTCCTCTCAGGTATAATTTCCCATGACATATAAGAATTGTAAACTTCTGTCTAATATTCAGGAAATATTTCAATGCAATATGTGGATCTTTCAATGTGTCTTTGAGATTTAGGCAAGGTAGATGTTTGGAATGAATCTGGCTGCATTTTCATTGTAAGGAAATTTGTTTTTGTTTTAAGGTATAATTTATGTTGAATGGTATTGCAACTTAAATTTTAGTACGTTTGATTGTTGGATAATTTGTGAATTACTGTAATTTTATACATTGCATTCCTTGTTGTAAAATCTCTTCGACTCATAGATGGATAAAGCATAAAAGCATTTGTAGTAAATAAATATTTATTAAAAGAATAACCACAAGGAAAAGTAGAAATAATATGACTTAATAAAATGTCTATTTCATAAAGCTGCAAGAAAAATTGAGAGAGAGCTTGATGTAGCTGTAGATATTAACTCCTAAAAAGCAATAAAATCCTTAGAGTAGAAGAGCTTAACATAAAGCTGTGAAATTGTTCTCTAGACAGATAAAAAAAATATTAAGAGATATTTTTCAGTCTTCCTTACCTATACAGTTTGTCATTACAACTTGAAAAATAGAGCTCCTTGGAACTCTATTTCAGGCAAGGAAATCTGAATTTTTTATTTATGATGTGAAAAGCTAGTCATTCCTCAGAGATTGCCAAATGATTCTAGAAGCACAATATGGCTGCATTGCTTGGTTAATCTGCCCTATCTTTTTAAAATCTTACTGGCCTATATGAAGAGGTTACATTTGATAATAATATGAGAAAAATGTATATGATCTACAGAGAAACCAGATGAAGATGAAGGTGATAATGATATAATAGAAGACTGGAAAACTATTTCCTTATCAATTAAAGATATTTATTTATATTTATTTATGTCATTTCTTCATAATACAAGAGTCAGCAAAATAGATAAATAATAACAAAAAATATATCCAATCACAGTAACTTCAGTAAAACAGCATTGTGATAAAACTTTCCTTTCTGCAATCCCAATCTCCAGAGTCCTTTCATAATTACAACATTTTAACAGAGTAACAGCAACATAAAAGCAATTGTTGATAAATACATTTTAGTAAATGCCTATTGTGTAGAGAGTAAAGAAGATGGCCTTGATAGAGGTGTACAGAAACCACATTACTAAGGTAAAAGGGGCCAAAACCTCTTTTAAATCCAGAAGAAAATGACATTTGGAAGTGGCTCAATTAGAAGTGCTGCTAATTCACTGAACTATGAGAAGATGGAAAAGGGATGGAATAATCAGACTTCCAAGATTATTTTATTCAAACTAATCTCAATAAAATATTATTGCACCTTATGACTATCATTCAGTGTCATACTTTATGATTCTTGACTCTTGACAGATGTATCTTTTTTATGTATACAGGTAAAACTCAAAAAATTAGAATATCATGCAAAAGTTCATTGATTTCAGTAATGCAACTTAAAAGGTGAACCTCATATAAGAGATAGACTCATTACATGCAAAGCAAGATAGTTCAAGCCATGATGTGTCATAATTGTGATGACTATGGCTTACAGCTCATGAAAACCCCAAATCCACAATTTCAGAAAATTAAAATATTGTGAAAAGGTTCAATATTCTCGGCTCAAAGTGTCCCACTCTAACCAGCTAATTAAGCCATAACACCTGCAAAGGGTTCCTGAGCCTTTAAATGGTCTCTCAGTCTGGTTCAGTAGGAATCACAATCATGGGAAAGACCGCTGACCTGACAGTTGTGCAGAAAACCATCCTTGACACCCTCCATAAGGAGGGAAAGCCTCAAAAGATAATTGCAAAAGAAATTGGATATTCCAAAGTGCTGTATCAAAGCACATTAATAGAAAGCTCCGTGGAAGGGGAAAGTGTTGAAGAAAAAGGTGCACAAGCAGCAGGGATGACCCAGCCTGGAGAGGATTGTCAGGAAAAGGCCATTCAAAAGTGTTGGGGACTTTCACAAGGAGTGGACTGAGTCTGGAGTCAGTGCACCAAGAGCCACCACACACAGACAGATCCTGGACATGGGCTTCAAATGTCATATTCCTCTTGTCAATCCGCTCCTGAACAACAATGTCAGAAGCGTCGTACCTGGGCTAAATAAAAACTGAACTGGTTTGTTGCTTAGTGGTCCAAAGTCCTCTTTTCTGATGAGAGCAACTTTTGCATCTCATTTGAAAACCAAGGACTCAGAGTCTGGAGGAAGAATGGAGAGGCACACACTGCAAAATGCTTTAAGTCCAGTGTGGAGTTTCCACAGTCTGTGTTGATTTGGGGAGCCATGTCATCTGCTGGTGTTGGTCCACTGTGCTTCATTAAGTCCAGAGTCAACACAGCTGTCTACCAGGAGATTTTGGAGCACTTCATGCTTCCTTCTGCAGATGAGCTTGATGGGGATGCTGACTTCATGTTCCATCAAGACCACCTGCCCACATTGCCAAAAGCACCAAAACCTGGTTCAATGACCATAGGGTTACTGTGCTTGATTGGCCAGCAAACTTGCCTGACCTGAACCCCATAGACAATCTATGGGGCATTGCCAAGAGAAAGATGAGAGACATGAGACCGAATAATGCAGAAGAGCTGAAGGCCACTATTGAAACATCCTGGTCTTCCATAACACCTCAGCAGTGCTACAGGCTGATAGCTTCCATGCCACGGCACACTGAGGCAGTAATTGCTGCAAAAGGGACCCAAACCAAGTTCTGAGTTTATATGCATGCTTATACTTTTCAAAGGTCCGATATTGTTCCATGTACAATTCTTGTTTTATTGTTTGCATGTAATATTCTAATTTTCTGAGATTGTGGATTTGGGGTTTTCATGAGCTGTAAGCCATAATACTCACAATTATGACAATCACGGCTTGAACTATCTTGCTTTGCATGTAATGAGTCTATCTCATATCTTTTAAGCTGCATTACTGAAATAAATGAACTTTTGCATGATATTCTAATTTTTTGAGTTTCACCTGTACTTGGCCAATAGATATAGATTATAGATTCTATAATCTATATCTAAAAGTAGTTTTATAGATTCTATAATCTATATCTAAAAGTAGTTTTAGTCTCCTTGTTAAGTTGATTTCTTGATCTGGGCTACCTAGTGGGGCTGACACATTCTCATCCCTGAGGAAAAGTTGTTGATGATTTTAGCACACTTGCAATATTGCAGGTAATGGGCTAGTATTTGATACTACCTGGTCTATAGATGTGGGTACTCTGAGTTTGCATAAATTAGATTATATTGACTATACTTGTTGCTACCTTTTGGGGGGAGATAAAAGAACCTGCTGCTGCTTTGTCAGATCTTCATGTTTCTGTACTTTGTCCTTATTTAATTTTTGGAAGTATCCTGATACAAGTACATGACAGTAATATTTCTGTGATTCCGTCTTCACATACAAGTTACCCTTTTGGCATCATTGTCATTGTTTGTAGATCTGCTTGTTCAGACATTTTGGTTCTCAATTATTGCATAATGATGCTTTCTTTTTTCATTTTGCTGAAGTTACCTTTGATACATTACATTTAGTTCCAATATAGTAGCATATGGAAGATTGCAGAGAAGTCAGAATCTAGTTTTCTCCATTAGTTGCATTAGCAAGAATTATGTGGTCCCTACACTGATTACATGAAAAGGAATTATTTCTAAGGAATTGCTAATATGTTCTTATCCTTCCCTGATTACTAAGTCTATCCAACCTTCAAGTTCTTCCTTTCAGATCAAAAAAATGGAAAATGGCACCCTCAGGAAAATTCATTAATTGGAATAGCACTTGATTGGTGTCAGTCAGTTTTGACAGAGCCAAGAAGTCAAAGATCTGCCTGAGATTTTCATTCTTTCCTTTCTTTCATTCTTTCCTATTGAGTATACTCAATACCATCAGGTTCTTGTTCTTATTTTAAAACCTATCACTGGTGTGGGCATTTGTTCTTTCTTTGGGCAGATATTCTTTTTCCATTGGGCACCAAATACATTTTTGCCCTACAATTAACCAAAGATTCATTTGGCCTCCATTTTTTCCCTTGCATTGTTTCTATATTTAATATATAGTTCTTAATTCTCAAGCCAGACTTGTTCTTTTTTCATAGGGAGATCTGATTTTAACTGATAAAAAGTACAAGTTGAATCCAAAACTTGGTTCATAGTTATAGCTTCATCATCAGTTCCAAAGGCAGTTCTATATGCATTACAGTAACCCAGTCTCTAGATTATCCATGTTTGAATCATAGTAGCTGAGAAAAACATACAGTAGTTTAATAGGCACTCATAGTCACAAGGCACTTCTTTTTAAATGTAATTATGTGAAATATTTGCAACCACTTTTTAGGGCAAGCCTTATAAAACTGTGTTAATAAATAAAAACTATCCATTAAAAAGAATAGAGGGAATTAATATAAAGCATGCATTAGATGCTTAAAACATGCCTTTGCCATGCTCTGGTGAATTAATATTCCATGGGGCAAGAGTAAAAGCCCTCCTCAAAATTGCCACGGATCAGCCATCTGCAATGTGCACTACGAAGAGCAAAACTTTCCCTGCAGTTGAGCCTCAAGATATTTTTCTGAATTAACACTTGAATTTTGAATCTTGCTCAACAGAGGACCAGCAGCCTCTGCTTATCTTTTGCAAATGTAATTAAGAACCGTAAGCAGCAACATAGTTATTAAGAGTCTCATAACTGAAGCAATTTACAAATTCTCCCAATAAGTAAATAACAAAATAGCTTCTTCAGTAGCTATAGCTTCATGGTTGGTTCCAAGAGCAGATCTACATGCATTATAGTGATTCAGTCTTGAGATTATCATTGTTTGAATCACAGTATCTGAGAAAAGCATAGCAGTTAATAGGTGCTCATAGTTACAGAAATTGTGTAAGCTTTCAACAATAATAATGAATACAGGAGCATTTACAAATTGTCAACAACAGAGTGAATACAATTCTGTTTTAAACAGGCACCTCTTCTAATGCTAGACTGAAAATTACTCATTCACAATGCCTCAGTCTTGTTGCCATTCGGATTGACTTATTGATTGATTCTTATTGACCATTGTCCAGTCCACTGCTTCTTTGAAGAAGTGGTATTGGTTTTGTAAAATCTCTCCTGATTCAGATACATCACACAGAAATAAAGAGCAGGTGTCATCAACATACAGTTGACATCTTTTCCTCAATCCTCTAGAGAACCATCAAAGCTTGCTTAACCATTCTGAGTGGCATGATATAAATATAAGGCTGCTTCTTATTTCAGGATCTCCTTGACTGCAAAAATAGTTCTAAATCGGGAAAAATGGTAGTGTCAAGACTCAGTTTGGTCACTCGGTTTCATACTTAGTTTCATATTCTTGGTAAATCTTTGGATGAATGGCAAGTTGCAGTCTTTCAATGGTGTTAGAACAATGTAGATTTACTTTAATGTTTGGAAAACAATGCATGATCATCCCATTCTGAATTAAATGCAGGGCAGGCAGTTATTGCCAGTCTGAATTCTAGTAGTAGTACAATAATTAAGCATTTTTTTTAAAGATCAGCTGTAGGAATGTCAGCTCTTTAATAAATTTTAATAACAGGATTATGGTGTTGGTAGGATTACAGCAGTGCATGTTCTTTGTCTTTTTCTCTATCTGACTCTTCTAGTTGCCATAACAACTTGATTGTACCATAGCTTTTCCTACTTATAGTTAAAGTTCTTTCAACACAGCTGTTATGAAATACATATTTTTAGAAATTTATCATTTATATCTATAGCCCCAATGCAAAGTGTACCTTTTTCCTTATAAAGAAATAGGTCCCTTTGTATTGATGAAGTTGACAAAAAAATTGGACCACTCAGAGAGCATGTGATCATGTCTGCATAACAATAATGACTTCAGTATATAGGAAAATAAAATAAGTATTAGTCTTTTTAAACCAAAGAAATTATCAGAATATTGTACTTACGGAAAGAAAGCATGAGGCATTTGTAGTTTTCTTTCAGTCTAAGACCAAATGAAAAACTGTACACATATTTCTGATCCCATATCTCTTCAGGATATTTTAACTTTGGGGGTGGTATAGGAGAGTTCTGCTGTCATATTCTTCAATGCATATAATTTGATGATTGTCCAGATTGTCTATTAAAAATGAATATGTAAAAATGGCTTCCAAAAATGGAAATAAATCCATTAGCTAAAATAATGATATCTACTTAAATCCAAATTAATTTCTCCTCCAAGACTGTTTAAGCTGCGAAACAAACAGGTCAATAGACTAAAAAATCTGGATTAATTGAAATAGGAGCTGGGGATCTGAAATTTTTGCCAAGTTAACCCTGTTCTTTTTTGTCCTCTACCATCTTCTGTTTATTACGTTGGAATTTTGAACTCAAATGTTATCATACTATAAAGCTGGCAAAAGAAAACTTTCTGAACTGTGTATCTCTCAGTAGCTTCCAGATTGTTTTATTTAGATTGTATCAATTGATGTCATCCTATTGCAAAGCTTCTGCTACTTTTATAACACTATTCCTGGGCAAGTGTAAAATCCATTGTATTGTTTTGATTCATCTGAGAGAAGTTCACAAATGAGCTTTTTGTCAAATATTCCTTGGTTAAGTTGTACACTTGTTGTTCTACTAGTATAGAAAAACTGCATTAAGTTGTAGAACTGCCTTTTCTCCCATTATTGTTATCCTGTGAAATTAAATACACTGAGGAACATTTTCTCCCATATGTCGTTATTGCCTATTTTGTCCTTTCTTCAAGAGTGCATAGCAACATTGTGTTGTTCAGTTGCAAAGTCATGTCTGACTCTTTGTGACATTGTGTATCAATTCCATTTTATCTTCTCCAAAATTTGGTTAGAGAAAGTAGATTGAGAGAAGAATCACAGGCTCAAGAATCTGTAGTTAGATTCATTGATGAATATAATACAGATACTATTATACTTTAGAGTACAGAAATTCCTTATTATTTAAAGCTGAACATTTTATTGGTTCATAGGAAACTGCTACAAGGGTCAAATAATATAGACTTCTAATATAATATTGATTATTAGCATGACTTTCCATTGTGTCACATGGGAAGTGTTTCATATCACCTACTTCCTGATCTTTTAAAAAGCTGGACATGGGATCTACAAGTTGAATATTCTTTCTGTGTAGGGTTCTTTTCCTAAGTGATGAAAAAAAAGCCCCTGGAAAGTCTCATGCTGTCTACAGTCTTTAATATGATTGTTTGATGCTTTTATTTATTTATTTTGAAATTTTCTGAGTTCACTTGTCAAAAAATAATATATAATTACAATCAGGGTTTGTCCTCTGGTGAATATTGTTCAAGTTTTAGTTCACTAGCTTGCACAGACCCTATGGGGTCCCATTTCTCCTTTTTGCTCCCCATGTTAGAGGCTCCACTAATTTTCTTAACTTATACTTTCAGTGTCATATTGCCAAAACATTTCAATAAGAAAAATGTGTGTGGTACATTTGTAAATAGGAGTAAGCAGCCATTCACATTTCATGTAATTGTTTTGGGTTTGGCTTATGTGTGAATCTGGGCATTATGATTTTTTTTCAAGAATTGTAGTTTTTACATTTTTAAACTTTTAACTTTTTCTCTAGCCTAACGCAATGTTGAGTATAAATAAGATGTGCATAAAATTTTAAAATACTTGGGCATCTATTTGACTAATATACCACTTCATAGTGCTTTACAGCACACTCTAAGTGGTTTACAAAGTTAGCATATTGCCCCCAATCTGAGTCCTCATTTTAATGGTCTCAGAAGGTTGGAAGGCTGAATCAAACCTTGAGCCAGAGAGACTTGAACTGCCAAACTTCTGGCAGCCGGTGATCAGCAGAAGTAGCCTGCAGTACTGCATTCTAACCACTGCGCCACCACGGCTCTTAGATGCATTTTTTTCTACACTTTTTCTTATGTTGGCTTCAATGTAGACGTGAATATTTTGGGAAGGATTTGTGAGATAGTGTATACTTGCTTGATTTCAATAGGTCAAAATGACAAAAAGAACTTTGCCTTGTATCGACATTTTAAATTTTAAGGAATAATATCTATATATAGAATTGGAAGGACGTTGAAATGGGCTTTCCTAAACTTTTGGAACAATTTGCATTGTAGCAGTAGTACAGTGTTTTAATGCAGTCATAGACTTACTAATTTGATTTATTTAATGGGACTTTAAAATAGTGTATCGATTTTCATAGCAACAGGCAGGAGGGCTCTTCCCCCCCCCCCTTTGTACAATTTCATAACTTATAATTATGCACAACAGTTACCATAAATGGTTCTTTTAAAAAGATAAATTGTTGAAAAATGGAAAGTACAATAGAAGGAATGTAAAGAGGAAACGGAAGTTAATCTTAAATGCAGTTTTTTTTTGTTAGAATGAATTTAAAATTTAATTTATTTTTACTTAAGGTTAAGTAAAAATTAAGCCAGAAAAAGAAAAGGGAGGCATAATTAAGTTATTCTTGTCATATTAAACAACTTCGGGGTCTACGTTTAGTATATGAAGTTTTATGTTTCTCTTGTTCAAGATAACAAATAGTTATAAATCTATTCCTGATTTTGACTTGAGGGGTAATGAGGATATAATAATAAGAGTCAGTCAGATAAAAATGCTAATTTTGAACATAATAAGCATTCTGTTCCTTTTTAGGTTCTGAAAAACATAACTTTCCACCAGGGAAAGTCTTAAATTTTAACCATTTTATTTTTTTCCAAAACTTTTAATTTTTGCATAGCAAAAACAATCTGTTGCATAGCAAACAATCTGCATAGCAAACAATCTGTTGCATAGCTAATAGAATTAAATATAAAATTTTTATAAAATTTTATGTTTTGCATAGCAAACAATCTGTTGCATAGCTAATAGAATTAAATATAAAATTTTGGACATATTGAATGATTTATTATATCAAATGTATTTAACTATTCTCATATTCATATTAAGTGCTACATAACAGATTGGAATATGTATTTTTAAAAGTATTTTTAATTTTACTTTTATGATTTTTGTTAGAAAATAAAATTAGCTTCTTGTAAATTCATTCTTCGGTATTTTTAAAGTATATTTTCTGTTTCGATCCTTTTCTTAAACATATCTTCCCATTAGTAAACTGCATTGTAGCATACTTAATTTTAATAATAGTTGGGAACTAAGACAAAAATGATATATCATATATGATAATGATGAAATAAAATTGAATTAATTACCAGACTTATAGATGACCATTCTATTTCAGTTATAGGGCACTATAACTATAACAGATTTTTACTGGACATAAGGATAACGTGTTCAGGATCTTTTAATGTGATTAATGATTATACATTTCTTAATATTTTCAATATGTTGTAATTTCATGTAATTTGCATTTTTCACATATGTTGTTTACTATTTATTGAGTTTATGCTATTATTATAGAAAAATAAGTTGTGGTTAGCATACAGATGTGCATGACTTGATTTCCCATCATTTATTGAATACTTTCATGTTGAGCATAGAACATTCTGTTTTAGGATAAATAAAACTCTACAGCACCAGTTTGGTATAATAGTTAAAGACATCAGGCTAGAAATTGGGAAACTGTGAGTTGTAGTTCCACATTAGGTAGGAAACCAGCTGGGTGGCCTTCTCTTTTTTAGTCCTAGGAAGGAGGAAATGGCAAACCATTTCTGAAATCTTGCCAAGAAAATTGCAGGGATTGCAGCACTGACCGTATTAAAAGAAAAAGAAAAAGGAAAATGTGGTTGATCTACCTGTGAACTCCATGAAAGCCAGCTAGGTGATCTTTGACCAGGTACTCACTCTCAGCCCAACTCATTCATAAGTTGTCAGGAAAATAATAATATATGCTTATTTGTTTGTATCCTGCCTTTATTAGTGACTCTAGTAAAATAAGGTGCTAGAAGCATCCTTCTGAACTCTATTTGAGCTTTTCACTAAGATTTTCCATGTGTAAGTAAAAGTTAACCAGGACTGGAAACATACTTTTCTTCTCTCTGAGGCTTGTTATCTATTAGTTGCCTAGCAACCATGTCTTACATACATGCAAGACATTACTTTATATTCCTTCTTTGCTTTGTGCTTTTAAATATGAAAAGTAATAGAAAACTGCAAGAGTGAATATATCTATTCTTATCAATAGTCAGGTGGATTAAAATATCTTCACAGATAAATATATATAATTTATTTGGTTGAAAAGAAGTATAAATTAATACTATGTGAAATAGCATGATTCAATTATGGAATTATACTGAACTAATTTATATGTTACTAATTTGTCTTCAAACTTCTAATCTGACTACCATTGCAACTTAATTTCTATTTGGAAAGTCATTAAAAGAACTATTCGGGATCAAAGGGATGTACATGTTTTCTTCATTCCTCTTCTCAAATCAAGCAATTTGAGTGATTGCCTTGAATTATTAAAGCTTTATATGGAATGTAATGAACAGTTCTTAGATAGATAAATTCTATAGCTCTACATGAGGCAGTTTGGATCTTCTCAAAATATTTCCTGTTTAAATTTACCCAAGTATTTAATAATTATGTATTTATTTTAAACTTAATTTTTTTTTAAAAAAATATGGACATTATCACTGAAGATGCTGCCACCCATTTATTTTTTCTTGCTCTGGGACCTTTAAGGAACAGCATGCATAGGTCTATTTCTGCATGAAAAATCAAGATAAGGAAGGATATGTAAAAAAACGAAGCTTAAAAAAATGTGCTGCTTCTAGTATTAATATTTTTCACATGAATTAGGGAAATGTACATTCTTCATTGAATGAATAGAAATAAAGTTCAAGGAAGAAAATTGCATGTGTAATATAAAATTACAAGAGGAATGGTCAATGTGTATAGCTCTCTCAGTCAAATTACTTAATGCAAAGTGGTTTGCATTAAGCAGGTAAAATATAAAAGTAAAAATATGTGTTAATGTGATGTTTCCCTCTTCTGTCTCTTTTATATTCACATTCATCATTAATTTTTTTATACGCATAGGTTTAATATCTGATAATTGGATATGTGCACTAGAGCAGTGTATCTGCATATTCTTCTCTAATCAGGTTAAAAGTTAAAGTTGTCTTGAAGATGTAGTATTGACCTTGCCGCTTTTCAGTTTGAAGTATTTTCTCTTTCTTATGAGTGGGTTGTATTGGAGAAAACTGTATAATGATGGCATGTGAATTAAATTAAATAGGATTTGGTAAAATACTGAGGAGACGAGAGAAATTGGAATTATGCTGTGTTGTGTGCTAGAAATAATAATTAAATCTTCATTCCAAATCTGTTCTTTTCTACTTGAAGAGGTCTCAAAAGGCTGCCTCCAGTGGTTTCCACCTGTGATTGATAGAGATTGCTGAGTTTGGCAGTGCACAGTAAACATACAGAAGAGCAGTCTAAATGCAGTGAGGATTATGTGAGCATGAAGATTATTTTCCTGTGATGCTGTTTAAATTCATTTTTGACACTTGAGAAGAGATTACATTCAAGTTTCCACATTTTATTCAGTGTAGATTTAGAAAGTGGCAGCTGACATTTTAATTACAGTATGGTTTTCAATTCTTTCTTTTCTTTACTTGATTTGCTAGTCAATGGAAGAGCTTTTCTTATCTTTGCTAATAGCTATATTATTATATGAGTATGCTGTATAATGATTTAGGTAGATATTTTAAGTACTGGGGTGAGCTGAAGTCTTCTTAATGGGAAAATGCCTCTTTATCAACTTTCGAAAGCAGCATTAATGAATTAAATGAAAGGAAGGAGCCATCATGTTCAAATGTAAAAATATATACATTGCTTTTTAAAATGGGATACAATGAAATCTAATAATTAAAAAATAGACAAGTTCAGGTCCAGATGTACTGTCTCATGCTAGGATATTAATTCAAACTGATCCGATGGTTGGGACAAATATGTCCCTGGAGAAATTTCACTGCTTTTCTCTGAATTGTAGATGCCAGTGTTATATTACAACACTCCTGTGTTTAAAACTTTTTCGTGAAACTTCTTTTTCATGTGGCTGTTATTAGAGAACTATAGCTTAATGAAAAGGAATTTTGAATGAAGATTCATTCAAAAAATCAAAATACACCAGGTTTCATTTAAAGGATTATTTATTTACCAATTTATTTCCAATTTTTTTGAGAGGGTGGCACCTTGAAAATCCACTGTTTTTCTATCTCCTACTCTCAAATCATAATGTCAGTATTTTTTCTTAATATTAGTACGCAATTATTCCATTGGTTGTTGTCATTTCTTACTACTTACATATGTATCTTGAAGTACATAGTACATCTAGCATAATAGAAAATAACACACTTATAATTATAGAATCAAAAAAAATCCAAGGCGCCAATTAGGCCATTGAGTCTAATTCCTGTTCAAGGTACTAATCTAAATTAAAATACTTCAGTCCAGGAGTGGGATACAACAGGGTTAACTACTGGCTCAGGATTTACGAGCTTCCCTGCCCACTGTGAGCCGCGCACCTGTTAATCGTCATTAGCACGCTGCATGCCGAGAAGCAGCCTTTGAAACAGCCCTCTTTTCTTGTTTTTTAAACTACAGCTGTGCCTCGTTCAGCAGCTGAAGTTGAAAAATCAGAAAATAAAGAACAGGTAAGAGCCCAGGTGGGTAGGTGGGCAAAAACATCAGCAGACATAGAACCGTTTCTATGTCTGCTGCTCTTCAGAGCTACCAGTTCTGCAGAGGTGGACAGAACCGGTAGAAACCCACCCCTGCTTTGGTCAGGTGTATTCTGCACCTGAACTCATTCCATAAAACCCAACCTTACTTTTGGCCCAAATTCCATAAGAGCCTAATCTTACCTTTGGCAATTGATTCCATTGTCTGGCTCTTTTCTCTAACAGTCAGTCAGAATCTGACTTCCTATAACTTAAAGCCCTCTTTAAGAGGGTCTGAAGGCCCTCTTATGGTTAATCTGCCTGACTTTTCTCTTGTGTTGCTTGCTTAATGCCTTACATTCTGATCACAAAAGACTGGGCAATCCTTTTAGCTTTTAGAGGTGTGTTGACAGCTCAAGAAGAATCCTATGGAAAATTTCATGTGTCAATTCTTTAAACCCGAAGATATGTTGTGAGGAACAAAGAACAGAGTACAGCCATAGAAAAAGAAAATGATGGAAGAAATTCTTTCATTTCTAGTTTTTATAGTTTGTAATCAGAATGATTATGTCATACATCCTCTCCCCCATCATGTACTTTCTGCTTTCACCTTTGGAATGAAAACATAAATTCTGGCTGACCCTACTGAAACATATTTAGCTTTCTTTTTCATGAGAAAAATGAGCTAAACATTTGCTTGATAAAGTGAAGAGTAAAAGCATAAATTCAGTAGATAAATTCAAATTCAATTGGGACTGATGTTTCTGTTGTTGGTTGATTTGTTGAAAAGTAAGTTATCATGTGACTGGATCCTAATTTTAAATGAATCATGTGGTCATTAAGCGAATCAAGCAGTTCCTGAGTGAATCAGGCTTCCTCAATTGACTTTGCTTATTGAAAGATTGCTAGAAAGATCACAAATTTTGATAACATGACTGTAAGATGCTACAACTAGTTACAGGTTGCCGAGTTCCTAAATTGCAATCATGTGACTGGGAGTCGTGCAACAGTTGTAACTTTGTAGGTGGGTCATAAGATATTTTTTCTGAACTTTGAACTATTGTTAAACGAACGGTTGGAAATTGAAGACTACCTACAGAAAGAAATTTCATTAAAATATGAAATAAAACTTGCTAATCCCCATAGCTAAAATCTTAGTAACATTTTTAAAAAAGATTTTTAAATCAATTTTGAAAAAAATAAAAATGAAACAAAATCTAAGAAAAGTTCAGGAAAAAGGAAGTAAATGACTTATGTGCAGAAAGTTCAGAATGTAATGTTAATTGTTTTAAATCTAAATAAATAAACTATATCAATAAATATTTCTATGTGAACATTTGATCTTATCAATATATCAAACTAAAAGAGCAATCTGTGGCTTTCAGTAAATTGTCATTTCTTATTTGAAATATGTTTCTTAATATACAGCCATATCACAGCTCACTGATATTAGTTATGTTTTAATTTGTCATAACTTTCTATGCCAAATACTGTTACTGATTTAAGATTTAAGAAGTACATTACGTCTGAGAATATTGAGTTTTAAATTGTATTTCCTTGTAATAAATGATCCTTTATTTTTAAATATTATCTAAATTTATATAATAATTTTCTGATTATATAAAGGATATTATAATGTCAAAATACCAAAGAAATTTGTTTCTCATGGTGATCCACCAGCTATTAATAGACAGTGCATGAATCTGGTATGAGGACTTTAGAACCGTCTCTTGCAGTTTACAAGTCTTAAAACAGAAAAAAAAAGACTAGGGGAACTGATATTCCTGATATGTAAATGTGAAAGATTAGATAGATAATATTTATGGTAATACTTATGTGCTAAAATTACTTATATATGGTAATACTTTGTGCTAAAAATCTGCTAGAATAACCTTGCAACAAATCTACAGATTCAGAGCTTGGTAAGTTAATTTTATGTTTAGGTATACTGTAGTATACAACATTGGATAATGATTAAGCAAATTATATATTTCTCAAATAGAAGCCCCCTGGCTTGACTAGATAATCTGCTTTGGTACACTCCAGGGAGAAAAACCACACAATTGGACTTGACCAAGCCAAACCCAAGAATTAATAAATTGGAGATATAAATTCAGATATCAGCCAGTAATCTCATAGAATCGATCTATCTATCTATCAATTGATCTATCTATCGATTGATCTATCTATCTATCTATCTATCTATCTATCTATCTATCTATCTATCTATCTATCTATCTATCTATCTATCT
>BLBF01000005.1:42915374-42953087 GCA_015471245.1 Laticauda colubrina | reverse complement strand
TCTATCTATCTATCTATCTATCTATCTATCTATCTATCTATCTATCTGCCACTCATCTTACCACAAAGTAACTATGGGCGGCTGACAGTCACAAAAGATAAATATAAATATACTCAAAACATAAATAAAACAAGACAAATCCAATTAAAGATGGGGAGTGCAGGGTAGAATGGGGGGAAGTGGAATCAGTTGTTAATCAGTCAACCAGCTCCATTGAGATGTTCCAACAAAATGCTGTTGGGAGTATAATGAAAAACTTTTAAAGTTGTCTTTAATATAAATCTGTTCCTTAATGTTTACTGGGGCTAGACTGTTACACTGTTTGTATTCATTAGCATAATATTGATTGACAGTAATAATTTTCTTGTTCTTATCAGAAGTCTCAGTCTGTGTTAGTATATCCTCAAATGGGAACTGGTTTGCCTATTTAGCTAAAGATGCCATCATCAGTTTGGAAGATTATTGTTTTAGAGCCATTGTTTCAGTTTAGAGATAATTTCCTCTAGTGGAACAAGAGTCCCAAAAAATTATCAGATCTGTTACTTTCATTTTGCTTCTAAAGCATATATAAAGGTTTGTTAGCCAATGTGAGGCTTTGAGGACACTGGGGAAAAAAGTTTGATTTTGTTCCTTTCTCATAAATGTTATCTCTGTTACCTCTTCTGCCAAAAGCTGTATTTATATTTGACAGAAAGAGAGATTGATTGTCCTTTTGATGACATTATTTACAATTTAAAAGAAATATTTTCATTTGAATTAAAGCCCATGTCACACTGAACCAACGGATGCAAAGAGGATGTAAAACGGACAAAAACCCTTGCCATCCATTCGAAAACGCGATGTACTCACTGCCTCCGTTTGGCTTCCTCTCTATCCGTCCAGCATCCGTTTATGGACGTTTCATCCGCTCCGAAAGTTTTGGGCTGCCCAAAACTTTTGTGCAGAAAATGTATCCAGTTCGTCCGTTCTGCATCCGCTCCACATCCGCTAGGCACCCGTTACGCATCCGCTATATCCGCTAGGCGTCCACTACGCATCCGCAGAACTCCATCCGCCTGGACGCAGGGAGGAAGCGGAACGGATGCAGAACGGATGCCTAGCGGATGCAGAAGGGAAACAAAGCGTTTAAAACGGAAAAAACGTTCGCAGAGGGGACCTATCTCAGATATTAAGGATGTCTAGAGGATGCCTAACGGAAAACCTATACTGCCTGTAAAAAGGGGGAGCAACTCGCCTGCATCTCACTTTCAGAACAGCAGCCCAGCTGCAGACCTCTGCAGCCTTCATCTGGCTCTTCCTCTTACACAGCATCCAGTCATGTCCACCGTTGATTGTAACACAGTCCTTTCAGCAGCCACCATCGTTCTGCAACAGTGCAAAGCCATCTGCAGGCTTTGTGAACTCTACTGCGAGAAGAAAAGGAGCCACCCAAAAAGAGTCTGGATCCGAAGATGGTTCGCCAGAAGAGCAGAGGACGGACTGTACAACAAGCTGATGGTGGAGCTCAGGAACGAAGACATTCGTGTATTCCAAAACTTCATGAGGATGCCGCCAGCCATGTTTGACGAAGTTGTGCACCAGCTGACACCCAGGTTGACCAAGGCAAACACCAGCTTCTGGCCCAGCCTGGAACCTGGGCTCAAGGTGGCACTCACTCTGCGCCACCTGGCCTCAGGGACCTCCTACAGGAGCATGCAGTACGGCTAGAGGGTGCCATCCAACACCATCAGCATTGTGGTCAGAGAAGTGGTGCAGGCCATCATCGAAGAATACAAGGAGGAGCTCCTCCAGTACCCCTCCACTGAAGAAGGATGGAAGAAAGTTGCAGAGCAGTGGTGGAACTTACCACACACCGTTGGAGCCATCGATGGCAAGCACGTGGCAAGCTCCAGCCAAGTCGGGGTCCCATTATTTCAACTCCAAGGGCTTCTTCAGCATCATCCTCTTCGCCATGGTCGATGCTGACTACAAGTTCATGTACATCGATGCTTCAGGCAACGGCTCATCTTCAGATGCCCAGGTATACAACGCCAGTCACCTCAAGGAGGAGCTGGAAGGCAACCTCATCGTGGGCTTCCCAGATCCAGAACCCCTGCCCAACGACACACAAGATGTGCCCTACTTCATCGTGGGGGATGACGCCTTCTCCCTCACAACCTACCTCATGAAGCCCTACACCTCCAGACTCCTCACCCGTGAAGAGAGGATCTTCAACTACAGGCTGTCCAAGGCAAGGCGGGTGGTGGAGAACGCCTTTGGCATCCTGGCCAACAGGTTCCAGGTACTTCTCACCACCATGCAGCATTGCCAAGAGACCGTGAGGAGGATCATGGAAGCTTGTTGCATCCTGCACAATCTCATGCGCTTCCACTACCCAGTCTTGCAGAACAGGCTTGTGGACCTCCAGCAAGGCAATGGGGACATGGATCCTGGGGAATGGAGGCAAGGGCGAAACCTGATAGACACTGAGGATGTGCAAGGCCCCAACAGAGCCTCACATGAAGCGAAGAAGCAGCGCAACCTCCTGAGACACTGGTGCAACTCCCCAGCTGGAGCAGTGGAGTGGCAAGACAGGATGATAGATGCTTAATGGATGCTTCCTTCAGCCTGTCTCATCACACGGATGAGATTGGGCCATGTATGTTTGGTTGGCCTACAATGAACAGGGTGTTTAATAAAGAGTTGTATTTATGTTGACATGTGTGGATGATTATTACATTATTATTGATAATAAAGGGCCATAGGTGTGGCACCTGGGAAGGTGGACCTTACAGTCCCACTATGCATGCACTGGAGGTTTATGTATCCCACAGCTATTACCCATCCCAAAGGTATCCCTGCCCATCCCACTGCTATCTCAACCCATCCCACTGCTATCTTAACCCATCCCACAAGCATGCAAAGGCTTAAACCATTTCTAAAAGTTTCCAGCAAGACTTTATTAAAAAAAAAAAGAAATGAAGCAAGTCTGTGAATCAGAACTAGACTTTATTAACAACAAGCTATAAAACAAAAATGAGTCTCTGGCACTCCTCTTGGTCGCTCAGTCTCAGCGGTGAAGGGTCCAGGTGCTGTGGAGGTGGCTGGTGCTGGAGTGCTTGTCATCAGCTCCTCCAGAAGTAGAAGCAGCAGAAGCCCCAGAAGAGCGAGCCTGTGCTGCAGAAGCCCCAGCAGAACCAGAGTGAGGGCCAGGGGGTGGGATGGTAGCCCTGTCCCTCTTGCAAGGGCTGGCAGCAGATGGCTGAGGCTTGCTGTGCTTCCGCATGGTTGTGGGGTTGCTGGCTGGCAGGGAGGCTGGCAGGAACCAAGGCTGGCAGGCAGGCTGTCAGGGAGGCTGGCACCAAGGCAGGCAGGCAGGCAGGCACCAAGGCTGGCAGGCAGACATGAACCAAGGCTGGCAGGCAGGCAGGCACCAAGGCTGGCACCAAGGCAGGCACCAAGGCAGGCACCAAGGCTGGTAGGGAGGCAGGCACCAAGGCTTGCAGGCAGGCTGGAACCAAGGCAGGCACCAAGGCTGGCAGGGAGGCAGGCACCAAGGCTGGCAGGCAGGCAGGCAGGCACCAAGGCTGGCAGGCAGACATGAACCAAGGCTGGCAGGAAGGCATGCAGGAAGGCTGGCAGGCAGGCAGGCACCAAGGCTGGCAGGCAGACATGAACCAAGGCTTGCAGGAAGGCAGGCAGCAAGGCTGGCAGGCAGGCAGCCAGGGAGGCTGGCAGCAAGGCTGGCAGCAAGGCTGGCAGGCAGACATGCAGGCAGGGCAGGCAAGGCAGCCAATCCGTCCGGCAGCAGGTCTTTCCTCTGAATGGCGACCTGCTTCCGAGCTGCTTCCGTTATATCCACGGGGCTGACGCAATGCATCCCCCCCGCATGCACAATTAACGCCAGGCATCCGCTAGGCTTCCGCTGTGCATCCGCTGTGCATCTGCTCTGCATCTACTTCATCCGCTGTATCCGTTCCACGTCCGCTTCACTGAGGCCCCCCTGAAGCCCTGCGGATGTGCCATCCGCTCCCATCCGCTTCCATCCGCCAGCCTTCCGTTCCACATCCGCTTTGCATCCGCCCTGCGTCCTCCCCGCGTCTGTGTTATCCGCTCTGGTTATGCAAATTTTAGCCCCTTTTGAGAGTGGATAACAACGGATGGAACATTTTGCTCATCCGCTGTGTTCTTTTTGCATCCGTTGGGCAGTGTGACATGGGTTAAGATAAAGAAATTGTGTACCTCCTGATAAAATTACATCTTTTTCAACAGAGGGCATCTATTTCTTCTAAAGCAAATTGATATACTTGATACTGGAGAATTTTACATTCTTTTTCTCTCTTGACCTCATTCAGGGCTGTCAAGTTACTTTGCCTAGGAAGGGCATACTTGATGAAGCCTGGGGCACTTTCACTTGCTTTTTTATAATTAATAGAAAATTCAAAAATAGAAATGCCTTTCTTAAGTTTCACCTTTTAGCGCTATTTTTTTTTACTGATAGCTTAGGATAAACAGTGCAAAGTTGTAGATAGATCATTATTTTGCTGAAAATTGTAATGAGTTCCTGAATTTATCAGTTACCATCCAAACAGTGAATAACTATTTCTTAGCTGTATGATCTTATAGCTTGTGGTCATATCAACTTTCTTGTTTCTATAATCCTTTTAGCAGCTGCCATGAAACCATGAGTTTCATTGTGCAAATTTTCACCCCAGTGACTGATTAGTGTGTGTCTATGTGTTGTATACATGTTTGTTCTCTCCTTGTGCATGGTAGCTAAGACCCAACTACGTCATGACAGGGTAAACTCCCGTTCCTACCTCAGTTCCTGCCAATCTAGCAGTTCAAAAGCATGCAAATACAAATAGATAAATAGATACCACTTTAGGGGTAGGTAACAGCATTCCGCACATCTTGGTGTATAGTCATGACAGTCACATAACCACGGAAGCATCTTTCGATAACACTGGCTCTCTCAACTAGGAAAGGGAGATGAGCACACTTTCCTCTAGAGTAGATACAATTGAACAAAGGACACCTTTGTTTTTTTTTCTGACAGTTATATATATTGAGAAGCACATGGCTGATTGCTCATGCTCCATTCTGAGTAATATGGTCAGGAGAGAGAAAAGAATACAGTTTAGAATGAGTATTTGGACACTTTCTGACTTAATAGTTAGCTTTTTCCATAGGGATACATCAGAGGATATTTTTTCTGCATTTTTTTTCTCTGCAACTCCAAGCCATCACCGGTCCACTTTTAATCTGATCTTTCACTGCCTTTTCTTACCATACCAAATTGAGTCCTATTCTGTTCTGTTTTCTGAGAATTAATCTGCTGGAGATGGAAAGAATTCTGTATAATTTGACACTGTTTATTTTCAGCAGTCCAATAACTTGAGAAAAATCAAACATAAGCTGACAGGAAGACCACAGAAGGGACATTTAACCCTTTGCCAACATAAAAATGAAGTTATGTCACTTGCTGTTGATATATATCTTACTCTCCACTGAGAATTGGGCCATAATTTCAACTCTTTGGAATATAATTCAGAACAGAATAATCTGGAAATAGGAACTCAAAGGCCAATTTCTCTTTATAGAAAAGTTTGAACTGCTTACCCATGAACATTATTGTTAGCCTTCATTTGATTTCGTAGGAATTCTAGCAATAAACTATGTTACTCACAGGGTTTTTGTGAATAGGTACATTTATTTTCACTCGTCCTTCAAACACGGCAACAATGGTTATACCGGACAAAGTCAGCGGTGAGATTATTTGCATCTCAGTGCAATTTATCATGAAGCCCCACCCCATGCAGCTAACTAACATCCACCCTCCCCATTAGTCCTATGTACCTCCACCCCGCAATTCTAAACACAATTAATTAACCAAGCAGTATGTGGTTTAAATCTCGAGCCTCGACTTAATTTCCCCAATTCCACCCCAATGAGCCTCCATGTTTCATTTCGGGAAATGAGATAAATTGGAGCGATAAACCTCCTCCCACCCCCATTCTTGTCACATGTCCGTGTTGATACAGGATAGATGAGTTCAGCCAGGATGGGATCTGCAGGAGTGGAAAACCTTCCCCGACCAAGTCAATATGTTGGAAATGGCAGGATCAGACATTCCTTCCCCAACCAAGATAACGTGTCGGGCTTCACTCCTGGGGATAAAATGGTAGGATCGTTGAAGCCTGACAGGCAGCCCCCTCTACCATTGTTCCTTCTGTAACAGAAAGGTTATTATTAGTAGCATGTATACATCTTTCTTCATCCCTCCCACCCACTTTTGTGGGTTTTTTAAATATGGAATTGTCATCTCAGAGGAGATGCAGATACATCTGTATGGGGTATCCACGATGTATCTGCTAATTGATAACCTGTCCACTGAACTAAATATTGCAGTATTCCATGTCTACGACTTGAATTGAGTATTTCATCAATCTTGTAATGGTCATCACGAACTGGTCCTGGGGTATGCAATCTAGGTTCCTGTCGTGTCATATTTGCAGTTTTTAGAAGACCAATATGAAATACGGGGTGAACTCTTTTGAACCTAGAAGGAAGTTGAAGACCAACTAACAGGATTTATTACTCGTATAACTTGAAATGGTCCAATGTATTTTGGGCCTAGTTTTTTACTAGCTAGACCCAGGTGTAGTTATTTAGTTGATAGATATACCCAATCTCTAACGTCATATTGTGTTTGTGTGGATCTTTTTTTATTGGCTTGGATTTTATATGCTTCTTGTGCTTTTTTCAAGGCGATTCGAACTGAGTCCCATTGCTTTTGTACTTTATATGCCCAGGTAGTTGTAGTCTCTACATTTTGTTCTTGTTCATTATGAGGCCATTCAGGTATGGGTACAAATTCCATACTGCTTCCTATTTGGAAGGGGAAATGACCAGTACTGCTATGTACCATATTATTATATGCTATTTCAGCATACGATATCAGATCTACCCAATTACTTTGTTGATAATTAACATAACAACAAAGGTACTGTTTGATGGCGGCATTAGCTCTTTCAGCTGCTCAATTGGTAGCTGGGTGATATGCTGTACTTAGTCCTTGTGTTGAACCAATCAGATGTATAAACTCTCACCAGAATTTTGAGGTGAACTGTATTCCCTTATCCGATATTATCCTTTGAGGCACCCCATGTAATCGTAATTGTATAAACAATTCGGCTAATTTTTTAGCTGACGGTATTCCTTTACAAGGGATAAAATGTGCCTGTTTGGAGAACAGACAATAATAGTCCATATCACCGTGTATCCATGGTTGTCTGGTAAATCAACGATAAAGTCCACTCCAATGTCTTGCCAGAGTTTTATCGATTCAGACCCTGTTTGTAGTAATCCTGCTGGCTTTCCAATTTTAGTTTTATTTATTACACAGACAAGACAGGATTTCACATAATTCTGTATGTGTAATCTCATACCTGGCCACCAAAACTGTCGTTTTGCTAAATGTAATGTTTTTAGGAACCCATAATGTCCTGCCTGTTTAATGCCATGACATTTTTTAATACTACTGATCTTAATATGTTCGGCACATATATTTTAGTTCCTTGCCAAGCGATCTCATTTTTCATTTCTATTTGATTTTTATTATTTATTAACCATTCATCTTCTGCTAACATAAGTAAGTCTGTTGTAAGTATTGTGTAAGTAAGTTATATCAGGTAAATCTGTTGTAAGTATTGTGGATCATAAAGATTCTATCCTATTAGTAACCGATATCAGTGGTTGGATTATATTATCGCACACACTATTATACTGGGGAAGTTGTGGCAAAGCATCTGCCATAAAGATTTTCCCTGATGGGACATATTTTAACGTGAAGTTAAATCTTTTAAAAAATATTGCCTAGTGAACTTGTTTTGGTGACAACCAACGTGGATTTTGGAATGCTTCCAAATTTTTATGATCAGTCCATACTTCAAACGGTTGTGAACCTCCTTCTAGTAAATGTCTCCAGGTAAGCAATGACCAGCAAACAGCAAAAGCTTCCTTCTCCCAAATTGCCCAATTACATTCAGCTGGACTAAATTCCTAGATGTATGCGCACATGGTTGTAAATTACCTTCCTTATTCCTTTTCAACAAAACAGCTCCTACTGCTACATTGCTGGCATCCACTTGAATGATAAATGGTAAAATTGCATCTGGGTGTCTCAATACTGGCTCTTGTGCAAACAGATTTTTTAGGTTATTAAATGCTGTTTGACATTGGGTAGTCCATTTCAACATTGCGCTTGGTTTTGGATTTTCAGCATCAATAGATTTAGTTTGTAATAGATCCATTAGTGGCATAGCTACATCAGCAAAACACGGAATAAATTGTCTATAAAAATTTGCAAACCCCAAGAAACTGCAGTTGTTTCCTGGTTTTTGGAGCTTGCCATTTTAACATCACTTCTACTTTTTTGGGGTCCATTTCCACTCCTCGTTCCGAAATACGATAGCCTAAACAATCTAATTGTTTTATGTGAAATTTACCTTTCGATAATTTTACATAAAGTTGGGCTTCCAATATTTTTTTAAGCACCTGTCTAATTTAATGTGTTCTTGCTAAGAATCAGAATAAATCAAAATATCATCTAAATAAGCTAAAACACCTCTATACAAATGTTCATGTACTACTTCATTTATCAGTTGCATGAATACTGCTGGAGCTCCTTGCAACCCAAATGGCATAACATTATAGTGGTAAACACCAAGAGGGGAATTAAACATTGTTTTTCATTCATCTCCTTCTCGAATTCTTATTCTATAAAAGGTTTCTCTTAAATCAAGTTTTGTAAATATATGTCCTTTGGCTACTGTAGCTAGTAAGTCCTTCATTAATGGTAATGGATACAATGGTTTGTATGGCATTTAAACCCTGATAATCTACACACAAACACAATCCACCATCTTTTTTTTCTCTGGAATAACACTGGCGCTGCCATATGAGACCTTCCTGGAATGATAATTCCTCTTTTTAATTTTTTATTGATGTATTTTATCGTTTCTTCATTTCCTTTTGGGTCATTGAAAACATTCATGGTTTGGGTAATGCCACCCCTGGGATCAATTCTATGGCACAATCCGTAGGTCGATGGGGTGGTAAACAATCAGTACTATCTTCATTAAATACAACTGCTAAGTCTTCATACTCAATCAGATAGGTCTTTTTGGTAGATGTTCCCTCTTTCATTTGCTTTGTATTATTGGATCGACGAGGTGAGTCATCATTATGGCATGGTGGATTAGGATCCACGGATTAATAATTTATGATAACCCCTTTCCCGGTGTATAGTGAGCTCCCATTTATTAAGCCAAGGTAGTCCCAGAATTAATGCCTCACTCATGGGAGGAATCACCACAAAAGAAATCCACTCCCAGTGCTTCCCCATCACCATTTTAATGTATTTGGTTCTATGAGTTGCTGGAGCTCCACTCAATATACACTCATCCATCTATTTGAATTTAATAGGAACACCTAATTTCATAACTCTAAAATTTAATTTATCAACCACTGCTTATGTTCTTAAGCATCTTGTGCACCCCAAATTTATCAGTGGGGGCATTGATGCCCCCACCTTGATTCCCTGATCAGTCCATTTATTCCATAAATACATGGGTAAAATAAAAGGATGAATGGGCTTACTTACCATTGGGTCATCTGGCATTTCACTGTCCATTTCAGCTTCTCCCAACATTGATTGCATAAGAGATCTTTCATCTTCCACTGGGATATCTGTCAGATGGAGCTCCATTCAAAATCCAGGAAAGAAATACTTAGACTCTTTAGTTTAGAGAAAAGACATCTTTTACTGAAAGTGAAGTGGTAGCAACCAAAGAATTCTGAATCTGAGAAATTAGGCGCGCAATTCACATATACAAAGTGATGGAAATGTTCCCACCCCCAATAGTTCAGATGACACTTCCAATTAGAAGTTGTGAATATGATCATGTGGGCATCTTCAAGTGATGATGAGGCCTCTGTCCGTTGACCTTGGCATATTTTGATAACGGGTTGCAGTTGCGCAGAGAAAAGAAAGCTAAGCGAGAAATAGAAACCTAACTCTATTGTATGCTTCCCCCCCCATTTACACAACAGAAGAATTTAACACCTCCAGCTCACTTCCCAGACTTTCCCTTCCTCCCCCCCGTTACTTATGGCAGTCGAAAGATGCAAAGCAATAGTAGAAGATCTTGAAGGCTGACATTCGGCCCTCCTAGAAAAAGGAAAACCATCAGTCCTAGAGGAGAGAGAGGAGAAAATATAAAGACAATTATTAATCATTCAGCAATTACAAAACAATACACTCCTAAGGCTTATCAGGATACTTGGAACGAAATGCTTTGATCAACTTAGGGGCTTTAACGTTGGTTTCGTTAACCCATTCGGCTTGCAAAGAAGGGAAAGGCTACAAGATACTGGAGTCGACCCCTCCATTTGCGAGAGTCCAGAATTTCTTTAACTTCAAAATGCTGTTCACCTTCAATCAGTATTGGTATGGGAGGGTCAGCTTGGATGGGTCTTAGATCAGAAGTATGTTCAGGTTTTAGCAAACTAACATGGAATACCGGATGAATTCGTCGAAGAGTTTTGGGTAAGTTCAGCTGGACTGTTACAGGATTTATAATCCGTTCAATCATGAAAGGACCAACATACTTAGGACCAAGCTTCTTTGACTTTTGAGTGGTTTGCAGGTATCTGGTGGACAGGAAAACCTTGTCGCCCACTTTATATTCTTTCTGTGGGGATCTCTTCTTGTCTGCAAATTTCTTATGAGCTTGATGGGCCTCATCTAATGCTTTGCATGTCACTGGCCAGTTAAGTTGGAGTTGAGTTATCCATTCATCCAACGAATGGATGTTAGGTTTTTCATGAGGAAGTTCAGGTATGGGAATGAAATCTTGTCCCGAAGCCACTTTAAATGGAGTAAATCCAATACTACTGTGTACAGAGTTGTTATATGCCACTTCGGCAAATGGTAGTAATTCGGACCAATTATCTTGTTGATAATTTATGTAACATCTAAGATATTGTTCTAACACTGCGTTAGTCCTCTCACAGGCCCCATTAGTTTGGGGGTGGTGGGCGGAGCTTAACCCCTGGGCGGAGCCTATTAACTTCAGGAACTCTTTCTAAAAATTTGAAGTAAACTGGACCCCTCTGTCAGAGATTATGTGTTCTGGAACACCATGTAACCTACAGATATGTGAAATAAACAGTTTAGCCAGCGTCTTAGCAGAGGGAATCTTGGAACAAGGTATGCAATGTACTTGTTTGGAAAACAAATCAGTCACTACCCAGATGACCGTATTTCCACCACTTTCAGGTAATTCTACTATAAAGTCCATAGAGATTTCTTTCCAGGGAGTCGTTGGTCTAGCTACATTTTGTAACAATCCTACTGGCTTACCAGGAGGTCTCTTTGCCGAAGAACAAATTGGACAGGTAGCTACATAAGCTTCAATGTCCTTCTTTAAAGTAGGCCACCAGAATTGCCGCTTAACCAGATGTAAGGTCTTCACAAATCCGAAGTGGCCAGCTGCTTTAGAATCATGAGCCTGTTGTAGTATTTGGCCCCTCAGCACCTGTGGCACATACAACTTGGCCCCCACCCAAGCCAAGCCATCTCTAATTTTATAGTCACTTGAATGAGCCAGGAACCATTCGTCCAGTTTTAAAGCTCCTTTTAATTGTTCGGTTAGGTCATTCGATAAAACCACTTCTTGGTTCTTCCTTTGGGCTCTGGTGATCACTGGTACGGCTAGATGTTTGGCTGAGACAATTGGGCTTATCACCTCCTGGTGCATACTATTATATTGGGGTAGTCTAGAGAGAGCATCCGCTATGAAGTTCTTCCCGTCTGGAATGTACTTCAAGGAGAAATTGAATCGCTTGAAGTACTGGGCCCAGCGAACTTGTTTAGGGGACAGTTTCCGGGGCGTTTTTAAGGCTTCCAAATTTTTATGATCAGTCCATACCTCAAATGGGTGTTTTGCTCCTTCCAGGAAATGTCTCCAGGTCAGCAAGGCCCAACGAACTGTAAAAGCTTCTTTCTCCCAGATGGCCCATCTTCTCTCTGTTTCAGACAGCTTACGGGAGGTATACGCACAAGGCTGTAAGGTCCCTTTCTCGTTGGCTTGAAGTAATACCGTTCCAATAGCCACATCACTTGCATCGGCTTGAATCACGAAAGGAGTGTCCATATCTGGGTGCTTCAGCACTGGTTCTGCAGCAAACAGTCATTTTAGCTTTTCAAAAGCAGCTTGGCACTCCATGGACCACTCCAGCGGCTTTCCTGGCCTTGGCTTCCCCTCCCCTTTTGTTTTCAAGAGATTTGTGATGGGCATTGCTATCTTAGCAAACGTCGGGATGAATTGCCGGTAAAAATTTGCAAATCCCAAAAAGCTTTGAAGTTGTTTTCTGGTGCGTGGTGGAGCCCATTCTAGAACGGCACGCACCTTCTCTGGATCCATCTCTATGCCTTCGGATGAAATGCGATATCCCAAATAGTCAATTTTGCCTTGGTGGAATTCACACTTTGACAATTTAGCATACAACTTAGCGGCACACAGTTTTTGTAGAACCGACCGCACTAACTTCACATGTTCATCCAGAGTTTCCGTGTAGATAAGGATATCAAGATAAACCAGAACCCCCCTGTATAAATGTTCATGTAACACTTGATTGATCATTTGCATGAATACAGCTGGGGCCCCTTGTAAACCAAAAGGAAGAACGTTGAATTGGAAGCAACCCATCAGGCAGTTAAAAGCATCCCCTTCCTTAATTCGAATTCGGTAGTATGCTTCTCTCAAATCCAACTTCGTGAAAATCTTTCCCTTCGTTAAATGGGCCAACATGTCCTTCATCAAAGGAAGGGGGTACACATTTTCCACAGAAATAGTGTTCAAATTTCTGTAATCCACCACCAAGCGTTTGGAACCATCTTTCTTTTCCCGGAACAACACTGGGGCCGCTACTCGGGGTCTAGCAGGTTGAATGAAACCACGTTCCAGATTTTTATCTATAAACAATCTTAGCTCTTCCAATTCCCGTGGGATCATTGAGTACAACTTTGGTTTCGGGAGCTTCACCCCAGGCAAAATCTCAATAGCACAGTCTGTTGGCCGATGAGGCGGAAGCTCATCCGAGGCCTTTTCACTGAACACTTCTTTTAAATCCCAATACTCTTTGGTAATTTTCCCCTCATCTTTCACGGGCTCAGTACCTGCGGAAGCTATTTCAATTAGGTCCTCAGGCTTCGGCTGGGATCTGCCCCCTCCTCTCGGTCACTGCTTTGTGTGTATGCGCAACAACCCCTTTCTCCAGTTAACCTGGGGGTTCCATTTCTAGAGCCAGGGCAATCCCAGTATTAATGTTTGCTCCATCCCAGGGACCACAATAAAACACAGGGTCTCATCATGCTCTCCCATGACCATTTCAAAAGGTTCCGTGACAAAACGTGCGGGGCAACCTCTAGCCACTGATCCATCTAGTTGGCAAAAGGAAATGGGCATCTTCAAAGGTTTTAGCTTTAGGCCCATTTTCTTCACTACTTCCGGGTTGATTATACACCTTGTGCACCCAGAATCTAACAGGGCTAGCATTTCCCCTTCAACCCCTGAATTGGGTACCCTCAACTTCACCGGAATGGTCATAGGGCCCATGCTTGGACTTACCAGGAAGTCCTCCTCCTCAGGGGTCACTGGGGCTTCTGATTCTTCTCCTGCGGGAGGGGCGACCTCTGCTGTCTCTTTCGAATTTAGTGCCGTTTCGCGAGGCTTCACTGGGGACTTTTCAGGTTTCTTTCCTTCCTTTGGCGCCCCCTTTGACTCCAACTTGACTCTGTAGTTCACAGCCCGGTGACCTTCTTTCCCGCATCGAAAGCAGGCCGAGGGGTTGGGTCTTGCCGCCACTCCTCCCTTCTGAGGTTCAGGAGCCTCTTGAGGGCGTGAGGGGGAAAACTTGCTCCACCCATAACCTCCCTGCTGTTTACTTCAGATTAAATCAATCTCCACTTCTTCTGCCAGCAGGTACCACATCTGCAAGTCATTGGGGTCTCTTCTAGCAGTGCATCTCTGGTACACATCTTCATTTAAACCATCTTTAAACAGTTCTATCAGGGCTTCTTGGGGCCAGCCTCGGAAATGGCCGGCTAACTGTCTAAATTCTTGGGTGTAATCAGCCACAGACCTCCGCCCCTGTTTTATGGTTTTCATCCTAATTCGGGCCTTGCGCTCTGCCAGTGGGTCCTCAAACCTAGCCCGCAGTGCAGCCATAAATAGGTTATAATTCAGCAACTGAGGAGCGTTATGATTATGTAAAGTCACCATCCACTCTGCCGCTATTCCCTCCAGAGCCCTGGTAACACATATCATTTTGGCTGCCTCTGAGGGAAAATCCTCCCCATACTCCTCCATATGGCTCCAAACTTGAGCGAGGAAAAATCCCAAGGCTTTGGGATCCCCTCCGTATTTTACTTCTAACGGAGGCAGCCTAGGAGCTCTACGCCTTCTAGGAATCACACCTCCTGCTGAAGGCCCCGGGGCTGCTGTTGGATCGGGTTGATTTATGGGAGAGGGAGCTGCTCTGCTTCTTCTGGCTGGGGCTACTTCCCCTCCCCCTTCATACCTTTGTGGAGCTTGAGGTTGTTCAAAGGCTTCATTCAGGAGTCTCCTGGCTTGATCCAGCAAGAGTTCCCTCTTTTCCTTCTCTTGCCAAGGCTCCTCTTTTCCACGCCGGCGGGTAGTTGTGACCCCAGGGGGGGGGTCCTTCTCCGGATCTTTCCAACCAACTCCCACTAACCATCTGGGCTTCACAGCTGGATCCTCTTCCAGACTGAGCTCTGGTAGTGATTGGGCTCCTGCACCAGCAAAGAATCTTGCCCTCCAATGGCTCCCAGATCCTCCTGGTCACTATTTGAAGATGACATGATGTCCAGGCCCCCTCAGAAGAAAATTGGGTATTCTCTCTGGGTGGGCAGGTGGAGCAGATTCAGAATAATGTCTTCCCCCCCCCATTTACACAACAGAAGAATTTAACACCTCCAGCTCACTTCCCAGACTTTCCCTTCCTCCCCCCCGTTACTTATGGCAGTCGAAAGATGCAAAGCAATAGTAGAATATCTTGAAGGCTGACAGGGATATCTGGCAAATTCACTATTACTCCCCTCACCTTGTCTTGGTCATGCCAATCTCGTCTACTTGGTTTAGTCTTATTCAATTCTGAACCAGATCGGGGATCTTTCACTGTCATCGGTGGAATTGGACAATCTATAGCCCAATGACCTGGTCTATCACAGCGAAAACATTTAAATTTTCTCCTAGTATTCTAGGTTGCGGTTTTGTGCTTGAGCTTATAAACTTTCGTGGTTGTATAAATCCTTCCAGCCTCAATCTCAACCGACATAAACCATCATCTAATTCTATTGCCACATGATACCAATCAGTCAATGTAGCATACGAACCTCTACATAGACAAGCCTGATGTAGTTTAGGGTCCAGTCCTTCTTTAAATACATGAATTAATAAACTCTCCAGCAACGAAGGGAATTTACTAGCCACTCGTCAGAAATCATTTACATATTCTCATGCTGTTTTGCCTTTTTGTTTCACAGCTAACAAATCCTCTTCTGCTTTCTTATCTGCAGATGTATCTTCAAACCAATTTCTTAACATGTCCAAAAATCATCCTACATCCCCCAATTCCTCTGCCCTATATGGCAATATAGATCAGATGCCCATTCGTATGCCTCTCCTATTAACACTCTGGTAACGGCCACTACCATGGACTAATTTGAGTGGTAACAATGGGAGTATTAATCAAAATGGTTTAATACTTGGCTTAAGAAAACAGCTACTTTATTTGTATTCCCATCAAACGTGGCTGTTCGAGGAGGGAGCTCCCACCTCCCCAGTACTGGACCTCCCCAGTGTGCTCCATAACCTATGTTCCGTCGGTCTACTGATTGAGGTCTCATGGAATATCTATCTTCCTCCATATTCCTATCCTCCATTCTCTTAGAACATAAGTCCGATCTTTCCAATCTTCTTCTGACCTCAGACTCCTGAAACCGTAATGGACTGGATGCATATAAAAGTCCTTTTCAGGGTGTAATACTTGTTTTTGAATCGAGGCCCCCCTTTCCTTTTTTTCTTTTAAAGTCACCTCCCCGAATTGTATCCTTAACATTTCTAACATGTCACTTCCTGGGACTACCCAATGACTTTCATCGGATCCAGGCCAATGTTTCACTTTCCAATCCATTTTATGCTCCTTTTGCCTATATACTTTCCCCTTTTTCTCCTTCAAACCATGGCTGGGGTCACTTAATCGCACCTTATTTGTTTTGGGTTTTACTACCGGTGGTACTGACAATGGCACAT
Source organism: Laticauda colubrina (assembly GCA_015471245.1). NCBI lineage: Eukaryota > Metazoa > Chordata > Lepidosauria > Squamata > Elapidae > Laticauda > Laticauda colubrina. Next base: position 42,936,705 of record BLBF01000005.1, on the reverse strand, counting down.
CCTCTCTTTCCATTTCCCAGTCCATTTTTCATTGCCTTCTCCACCACCATCTTCAGCTACTTCTATGCCTTCCTCCAATGTCCATTCTGGATCCATGCCCTCTGTCATGATTATCAATAAACTGGTTTTTTGAAAATAAAGGTGAGTGCTGTCTTTCTATTAGCCTTCGTTTGATTTCGTAGGAATTCTAGCAATAAACCATGTTACAGGGTTTTTGTGAATAGGTACATTTATTTTCACTCATTGTCCTTCAAACACGGCAACAATGGTTATACTGGATAAAGTCAGTGCTGAGATCATTTGCATCTTAGCACAATGTATCATGAAGCCCCCCCCCCCCCCGCAGCTCACTAACATCCTCTCTCCCCATTAGTCCTATGTACCTCCACCCTGCAATTCTAAATGCAGCTAATTAACCAAGCAGTATGTGGTTTAAATCTCGAGCCGCGACTTAATTCCCCCAATTCCACCCCAATGAGCCTCCATGTTTCATTTTGGGAAATGAGATGAGTCAGCGATAAGCCTCCTCCCACCCCCATCCTTGTCACATGCCCGTGGTGATATGGGATAAATAAGTCGAGCCAGGATGGGATCTGCAGGAGTGGAAAACTTTCCCCGACCAAGTCAATATGTTGGAAATGGCAGGATCGGACATTCCTTCCCCAACCAAGATAATGTGTTGGGCTTCACTCCAGGGGATAAATCGATAGGATCATTGAAGCCTGACAATTATGAAATATTTTGTTCTTCAGTTCTGCTTGCTTTATGATTACTAGTTTTCAAGTTTCCTTTGTAAAGTAGAGACTATAGAAATGGTTCAGAGGGTTGTGTTATCAACAGCATTTATTCTACCAATTGTTTCCCCCCTTCTCCCATTAGATGTTTTGGATAAAGTTCTGAGTCACTAGATATGCACTAGATTTAGCCTTTTCTATGAGTCATAAGAAGGCTGAGATAGGTATGGAAAATACTGCTGACAGGTTTGGCTTAGGAAACTGTAATATAATGAAGTCTGGGTGAGCTGGATAGTCAAAATATATTAGTTTTGTTTTGGTTATTTTCAGAATTGCTTTTTTAATGTCTATAAATAATGAAGCTGTGCAAAACTTTGAAGGGGCGATTTCCTTTCATGAAAGTTCATGTGAATTGCTCCTTCAATCTGTAGTGCAAAAACAAAAAGCAAAGTTTTCTAACATATTTTAAAATCAAAGAAAAACAGTTGTGTTGCTTTGCTTCAAGTCTATCCAGTAGTTTCAGTAGTCTGTTATCGAAACCTACTTGCAGCTGCCTCAGGGAGAGTCTTTCTCCTGCTTCAGCCCAGTTGGTAGAAGTTCTTAACTTCCTTCAGCATGGGCTGGAGAAAGGTTTGGCCCCCAACACCTTAGGCAGGCAGGTTGCGGCCCTCTCCTCAGTCCTTTCATGGGGATCGCTTACTTCTTTAACCCATCACACTTCAGTCAGGAGGTTTTTGAAAGGGGCTTCCAACCTGCACCCTCCGGTGGTTCACAGATATCCTTCCTGGGACCTCCATTTGGTCCTTAATGCCCTTACAAAGCCCGTCCTTGAACCCCTTAGAACAGTGTCTCTCAGTTTCCTGATTCTGAAGGTAGTGTTCCTTGTTGCCATCACTTCTGCCAGGAGGGTTTCTGAGCTTGCTGCTCTTTCCATCAGACAGGATCTTTGTTCCTTTCACGATGATAGGGTTGTTCTTCGTCTGGATCCCTCATTTATTCTGAAGGTTAACACCTGGTTTCACAGGTCCCAGGACATTGTTTTGCCTGACTTCTGTCCTCTCCTGCACCATGACTTGGAGCGGCAGTGGCACATGCTAGACGTAAGAAGGACTCTTAGAATACATTAAGCACACTTCCTCCTTCAGGAAGTTGGAAGCCATGTTTGTTTCCTTTTTCCCTTCTCACTTGGGGACAAGGGCCTCTTCTACTATTAGCAGGTTGGTCAGGTCTTGCATTGAGCAGGCCTACAAAGCTGCGGCCCTTCCGGTTCCCCGAGGTCTGACAGCGCACTCTACCTGAAGCGCAGCCACTTCTGCTGCCTGGGTGACCCAAGCATCCTTGGAGGAGATTTGTCATGTGGCCATGTGGACATCCCCATCTCCTTTCATCAGACACTACCGTCTGGATGCTTTTGCCTCAGCGACTGCAGCCTTCGACAGATGGGTGCTTCAGCAAGTGGTTCCACAGTTGGTGTGATGAGCCAGATGAGGACCCACCCATGGACATGCAAGCTTTGGTATGTCCCATCCTGGGCTCTCGATGCAACATGGAGGAGAATGGGCGTTGGTAGAAGTTACTGTGAACGCCCTTTCTATCTATGCTGCGAGAGAGCCCAGCCCCTCCCTTGATTCGTCCAGAGAGGGTAAGACATATTTCTGTATTTATTTTGGGCTTTCAGAGACACCTTTCAGTCTGTCAAATATCTTCACCAAAGCTGGGGTCTCTCCCGGGGGCTGGCTTTTATATCTTCGTACAGACTCAGCTATGACATCATAGGAAGGAGTCAACCCATCCTGGGCTCTCTTACAGCATAGATAGAAAAGGCGTTCACGGTAACTTCTACCAATGCCCATTCTTCTTCAAGGAAAAAACAGTGCAGTTGCCTTTTGAAAAAGCACCTTTGAAACAACTATGACTTGGATGATTAAGAATCTCCACAGCCTTTTTTTCTGCAGTATTAACATTTTCCAAAATTTCCACGGCATTTGTGATATATTTTTCACCCTTTTTGATTGGACGCTAATATTTATTGCACTTCTTTTAGTTTGATTCATCAACATAATACTAACAATTATATACAGCCCTCTAAAATACTATCTGCAGCGTTCCCCACAACCATTTAATCCCAAATCATTTAATCACCTTGTTAAAAATCCATTTGCTCTGCTTGAAGAGTCAATGCTTAGCCCTTTTCATTCACTTCTAGATACATTTTTTAAAAAAATCTATAAAACTCTATATATTTCCCTTCCTCTTTTAGTATTAATTGTTCCTGACTCTTTGATTATGTACTACTTTTCCATAAACACATTATAAGAAATTTATTATACAAGTATGCCATAATCTTTGTCTCTTTCTAATTGTTTTGCAGCAGTCATTCTTATACATTTCCTTCCTCATTTGACAGCTTCTTTCACTTCTTCATTTTACCAAATAAATTTCTCCCATGCATTTCATTAAGATATTTCTTTTTACTCTATTCTCAGCAGCTTCTGTGTCTTCTTTCTTTAAGTGCACTCTACATTTATTCTGTTGGGAAATTAATTTGTCAAGATATTAAGACAGTCAAGATATTTTCATCCATGGCCAGTACATTCAGTACATGATTCAGTCTTGTTTCTTTCATTTCTCTCTTTTTCTTCTACGTCCAGTTTTTCCAAAGATCCACTGTTGGCACAAAAAGGAAAGAAACACCCAGAATTTCCTTTCATTCTTGTATTCTTCATGAATTCTCACAATCTATAATTATAAATCACAGTCACTATTTTGAAAGATTGATTATCCAACACCTTAAGATATGCCTCCCACCAGACTTCGACAAACATCAGTTTACCTACAGGGGGGACAGGTCGACAGACGACTCCATAGGTACTGCCTTACAATCTGTAGTGAACCATCTGGAGAAACCCAGAAATAATGACAGGATGCTTTTCATTGACTACAGCTCAGCCTTCAATAATATCCTGCCGAGCATCCTGCCGAGCATCCGATTTTCCTTCTTCCATCTGCAGCTGGATCAAAGATTTTCTGAGGGACCGACCACAAACAGTGAGAGCTGGGTTTGTCACATCCACCTCCCTGAAGCTTAGCACTGGCTCCCTACAGGGCTATGTGCTCCGTCCCTACCTGTACTCACTGTACACATATGACGGTGTATCATCTGACCCATCCACTTTGATTATTAAGTTCACAGACTATTGTATTGGGTCTCATTACAGGCGGAGACGAAACTGCATACAGGGAGGAGGTTCAACAATTATCCTCATGGTGCCTAGAAAACAACCTGCACCTAAACATCAGCAAGACAAAGGAGATGGTGTTAGACATTGTTAGTCTCTGAAGAAGAGTGAGGAACGCACCCCATTTTACATCGAGTGGGGCTGTGTGGAGTTTCCTCCTTTAAATTCCTAGGAGTCTACCTCAGCAAAAATCTTACCTAGAAAATCAACACAACTCAGGTGGCCAGAAAGGCCCAACAGAGACTCTATTTCCTTAGGGTCTTGCAAAAGAATAAAGTGTAACAATGACTGATGACCTTCTTTTACCAGTTCACAATAGAAAGTGTCCTCACATATTGCATTATGGTGTGGTATGCTGGCTTGATAGCTGCGGACAGGGTGGTGAGCACAGCACAAAAAATTGTGGGCTGTTCCCTAATACCACTAGATGACATCGCTAGGACTCGCTGCCTTAGAAAAATGAGGAAAATTCTCAGGGACGACTCACATCCCAACAGCACTTCTTCATTCTCCTGCCATTGGGTAGGAGATATAGAAGCATAGCCAGCCATACCAACAGGCTGAAGAACAGTTTCTACCCATGGGCTGTCAGACTTCTGAACAGAAAATAACACAGACTTGCGGGACCTTGTGCAACAAGGTTTGGGACTAGGTTAGGGACTTAGGGACTTCTGTCCTCGCCGTGAGTTGTGTTGGGGGGATTGCATGAAGGGAGGCTCAGCCAATCTCACGTACTCTCAATAAAGGTAATAATATTTGAAACACTTTTTAATATGTAGTTACTCACCTGAAACCATCCTCATTCATTTTGAGTCTCCAAATTGTTTCATCCCCATCCATCCATTCATATCATCTTCAGAATATTTTCCAAATATTTTCCATATGTATGTGTATCTGTGTGTATGTATGTATATATTTTCTATTTAATATAGCTATAAATTTTAGATCTACTGTGTAATGTAGAAATCTGTAGTACAATGACATGCTTTGTAAATGTTGGGCAACACAGGCCAAATGTGAAACATCAGATGCATGATATCAAACTACTTAAATATTTTAAGCTTATACTCCAATTAATTATTCATAAAGGATCTATATATAAGCCTGCAGACACTGCTATTGCCATCAGTTAAAAAAAAAAGCTTAGATGAGACTGAAATTGCCGAGAATTGCTGTGAAAACTAGCTGTTTCAAAAAGTCCAACTTCCACTTTATCATATTTAATTTGGCATATAAGAAAAAAAATCTGTGTGCAAAATATCTAGGGTTAATTCAAAATAGGCATTATAACAGTGAAATGGTGTTAAAATACAAATTTGAAATAGTTCTTTAATGCTTCTCAATAAAGGCAATTTATGTCAATTAAAAACAAGTCATCAATGGGCATCAAAGGAGTTAACACTGAACTCCAAAACTGTCATTCCTCCATGACCTCAAAAAGATATTATCTACCAATGCAAAGACACTCTTAAAACCTATTTTCAAAGATTAGAAAGAAAGAAACAAGTTTTGATACCTGAGCTTTACCTCTGCGTCTATGTTTTGATCATTCTAAGCAAAAGGATATGCATATTCAGTGCAAGAAATAAAAATAGAAAATCTCATAGAGTTAAGGCTAGGTCCCACTGGCCGACGGACGCAAAACGTATGGATAAAGGACACAGCAGATGAGCAAAATTTCAGGGGTGGCTCCATCTGTTGTCATCCGCTCCAAAAAGTGGCAAAAAATTGCATAAACAGAACGGAAAAGAACGGAAAAGAATGGACAGGGTAGTGCGTAGCGGGGATGTTAAGCAGATATTCGTAGGAAGCCTAGCGGATGACAGTGGATGGAAGCGGATGACACCTCTGAAGGGCTTCTGGGGGAGAATTGCACAGCAGAAGGGGCGGATGCGTAGCAGATGACAAGGATGCATCACGGACGCCTATAGGAAGCAAAGCGGATGCCGCGCGGATGTATATCGGATGCAAAACATTCACTGTGCATGAGGGGGGTATGAATTGTGTCCGCTCCGCAGATATAAAAGGATGCAGCACGCATGCAGTCAGCATTCAGAGGAAAGACGTGCTGCCACATACATCTTCAAGGAACACCATGGTTCATCAGTCAGGCAAGAAGAGGAAGTCTGTGCCTATTCATTCCAGCCCTGGCAAGAAGGACAGAACCAGCATCCCACCCCCTGGCACTGACTCTGAAGCTGCTGGTGCTGTGGTGGACCAGCCCTACGGCCCTCAAAGCCCTGCTGCTGAAGACCCTGATGCTCAAGCCCCTGAAGGCCCTGCTACTGAAGGCCCTGCCAGAGGGAGGAAGAGGCAAGGTAAGGAGAAGGGAGAGAGGAAACAGTACACCGTTTCCGAGGACCATGAGGATGAGGTGCTGGAATGGCTGAGGGAGAACGAGTACCTCTGGAGAAAGGGCCACAGACTATATAAGGACACCAAGAAGAAGCAGGCAGCTTGGAAAGACAAGGCAGAGAGCCTGGGCTACACTGCAGATGTACTCCTGGGATGGTGGAAGCACATGCACACCTGGTATGGCAAGCTACACCTCAAAAAATCCGGGCAGGCCGCTGTCAAGCTCACTGACTGGGAGAAGTACGTCATGGCCAAGTGCAGTTTCCTGAAGGGTGAGGTCCGCCACCGAGGAGCAGCCCTCTGACACCCCTCTCCCTCAGACAGCCCACAGACAGCCAGTCCTCTTCCAGCCAGGAGCCAGCGAGCCTTTCCAGGCAGGTGTCTTCAGAGGGCCCCACGACAGAGATCCCCACCAACAGCTGCACTCCCCATGCCGGCGTACTTGGAGGATCCCCTGTCACAAATGGAGGAAGAAGCAGCAGCCACCAGAGACCATCCCACCCCCACCCCACCCCCAGCTCCACAGGATGCAGGCAGAGAGGCAGACTGGAGGGCCAGAACCACAGTGTCCTGTTGGAGATCAGGGACACAATGAAGAGCAGCACAGAACTTCTCTCTCAGCTGGTCCACTTGGACAGAGGATCCTCGGGCCGCCACACCTTCATCACCTACGTGAGCCACACCCTCAGGGACCTGCCTGAGGCCCAGTACCAGGTGATGAAGCAGAAGATAACAGCACTTCTGCACAACCCTCAAGGCCCAGCTTAAGCTGCTCCTACCCAGTCCAGGTCTGCTCCTCCACCCCAGGCGATGTCACAGCCCTTCCACGGCTTTCAACAGCCCCTCACCTACCAAGGCTATGACTGCCAGGACTTCCCACAGCAGAAGCAAAACTTCCCAGTCCAGGCCCAGGTTCATCGCACGCCACAGACGCCACTCCTCACCCAGCTGCAGACCAGACAGCCCCACTACACTCCTCCTTCCTCCACCCCACAGCCAAGCCCATCAACGCACAATCTGTCATCAGTCTTGTGCCTCACATCTCAGGTCCTTGATGAAGGGCCTCTCAACCTCATGGGACTGAGTCAGCTCTCGGAGAGCTTCCTGAACACACCATCCCCTGTTGTACTCTCGGGGCCAAGCACCCCAATGGCGCCTCAGATCAGCACTCAAGCCACAGCCACCTCCACAGTCCCTGGCTGCTTAACAGCTGAGACCATGGACATGACTCAGAGTGACTGAGAATAGTGTCAGAGACTGAGTTGTTAACTTGTTCACTTTATCTTTGCTTAAGACACTTTACTTGGTTCATTTTGCTTATTTAATAAAGTCATATAGTTTACTTAAGAAAGTTAATAAAGGTTATCTTTGCTTAACACACTTAATTCAGTTTACTTGATCCATTTTGCTTATTTAATAAAGTCATAAAGGTTACCTAGGAAAGTTAATAAAGGTTATCTTTGCTTAAGACACTTGGTTCATTTTTTTACCTTAGTGAAGTGTTGGTGAAAACTCTGAAACAATGGTTAAGCCTTTGCATGCTTGTGGGACAGATAAGGATAGTTGTGGTATAGATAAGCATAATGGGGCTGTATGGTCCACCCTCCCAGCTGCCACACATATGGACCTTTTTTATCAACAACAATTTATTCATTGATCAACACATTTCAAAATAAACAAAGCTCTTTATTAATGCCCTATTCATTGTAGGACCACTCAACATACACGGCACAATCTCATCAGTGTTATGCGACAGGCTCAAGGAAGCATCCATTAATCATCTATCATCCTGTCTTGCCACTCCACTGCTCCAGCTGGGGAGTTGCACCAATATCTCAGGAGGTTGCGCTGCTTCTTCCTTTCACATGAAGCTCTGTTGGAGCCTTGTACATCCACAGTGTCTATCAGGTTTCGTCCTTGCTTCCATTCACCAGGCTCCATGTCCTCATTCCCTTGTTGACCTCATTCCCACAAGTCTGTTCTGCAGCACTGGGTAGCAGATGCGGATGAGATTGTGCAGGATGCAGCAAGCTTCCACGATGCTCCTCACAGTATGTGCCTCATGCTGCATGGTGGTGAGAAGTATCTGGAACCTGTTGGCCAGGATGCCAAAGGCGTTCTCCACCACCCGTCTTGCCCTGGATAGCCTGTAGTTGAAGATCCTCTCTTCATGGGTGAGGTATCTTGAAGTGTACAGCTTCATGAGGTAGATTCTGAGGGAGAGGGCGTCATCACCAACAATGAAGTAGGGCACATCTTGTGTGTCATTGGGTAGGGGGCCTGGATCTGGAAAACCCATGATGAGGTTGTGTTCCAGCCCATCCTTGAGGTCACTTGCGTTGTATAGCTGGCCATCTGAAGCTGACCCGTTGCCTGAAGCATCGATGTAGATGAACTTGTAGTCAGCATCAACCATGGCAAAGAGGATGATACTGAAGAAACTCTTGTAGTTGTGATAAGAGGACCCTGAGTTGGCTGGAGCTTTGCAGGCCACATGCTTCCCATCTATGGCTCCAACGGTGTGGGGAAAATTTCACTTCTGATATCACTCTTCTGCAAGTTTCCTCCAACCTTGTTCAGTGGCGGGTCACTTGAGGAGCTCTTCCACGTATTCTTCGATAATGGCCTGCACCACTTCTCTGACCACTTTGCTGATGGTGTTGTGTGGCACCCTCCAGGCATACTGCATGTTTCTGTATGTGGTTCCAGAGGCCAGGTGGCGCAGAGTCAGTGCCACCTTCAGTCCAGGGTCCAGGCTGGGATGGAAGTTAGTACTCGGCTTGGTCAACCTGGGTCTCAGACGCTCAATAAGTTCGTCAAACATGGCTGGCGGCATCCTCATGAAGTACTGGAATGCACAAGTGTCTTCATTCCTCAGCTCCACCATCAACTTGTCATACAGTCCAAACTCCACTCTTCTCCCGATCCATCGTCGGACCCACACAGCTTTTGGACGTCTCCTCCTTCTCCTTGCGTAGAAAAGGTGAAACAGTCTGAAGAGGGATTGGTTCTGGTGTTGAATGATCGCAGCTACCATAAGGAGTGTGTGATGATCCATGGTGGAGATCAATGGATGATATGGAAGAGCAAGACCAAAGGTCTGTACACCATGGCTGCTGGACTCATACTGAGATCCAGATGATTTCCTCACCCTTTTTATAGGAAATAATGGTAGTCCACTAGGTGTCCTTCTACATACTCTAGACATACTGCAGACATCATAAATATCCGAGATACATCCCAGATATAAATGTTTTGTCCGTTTTGAATACTTTTCTACGAGATGCATACGCTTACATCCTTTCTATTTCTGTGCTACTTACGTTGTGTAGATGTTCCATGTACCTTTTGTTTCCTCCCTCTTCCGTTTTCAGCTGCAGCGGATGTGAGTTGAGGGGATGGCCAGAGGATGCAGACAGAATACAGCGGACGTTTAATGGATGATAATGGACATAGAACGTTTGTTGCCCGTATATGCCGTGGATGTACATTGTACGCAGCGGAAAGTTCATCCACTCACAAAGTTTTGTGCAGCTCAAAACTTCTTGTGCGGATGAAATCTCAGTGGACGGATGCTCGAGGGATAGAGCGTATGAAACACGTATACAGTGAGTACACAACGGATGCATGGCATTTTCCAACGGATGGCAAGTTTTATTAATGTTTTACATCCTCTTTGCATCCGTTAGTGCAGTGGGACAGGGGCTTTAGAGCTTTAATTAATTGCACCTTATCATGCTGAATATATTTTGTAAAGATTTCTCCATAAGTTGCAATTGTTTTCATGTGAGTGAAATATAAGGATTCTTTTGTAATTTTATAAAATCTCATCAAGTGAAACATAATCAACATTTTAAGAATGTTGCACCTCTACCTTATTTAAAAATAAAGCAATTGTCTCCCAACTTTTAATTGAAGGACCAAGAACTGATCATAAAAACAGTACAAAGCCTTTTTTGTTGTCCAATCACTAAGTTGTCTCCTATTATTTGCAACTCCATAGACCATAGTACACTCGGCCTCCATATCCTCCACTGTTCATTGTGTTCATGTTCATTGTGTCAATGACACAATTTAACTATCTCATCTTCTGCCGCTCCATTCTTGAATGTTTGTTTTCAATCTTTCCCAATATCAGGGTCTTTTTCAATGAATTCTACAACAATGCCTTATCTAGACTAAAATTACTAAATACACAAGAGTGTTCTTGGGAGTTTAGCATTTAGACCAATCAGCTATCAATGGACACATAGAAATAAAACATGTGTACACAATTCAAGAGACAATAAAAAGAAACAAAAAGACTAGAATATATCCTCTTGATCAAATCAACATTGGGATTAACACTAAACAATCAAGCAGAAAACAATGTGCTAATCAAGAATCTATCAAGGAGAAAAATCACCCCACCATCAACATTGGCAAGGCAAGCTATCTTATAGAAACTCAATACTTGCTAACATTGACAGTATTATCTAGTTGAGTAATGAAACATCTGCAAGCAAACAATGAAGCTCAGAGAGCATCCAAGGACTCTTAAATTACACTATAAATTCTAAAATTTCTAAACAGTATTGATGATTTATAAGCGGATTGATACAATCTAGTAGGGTGACAGTGCTAACTTAGTTCTTTTCATTCTAAACTTTTTTATTCTAAACTTGGAAATATACATAATACTACTGAATGTTGCTGCAGTTTTATTTTATTGTATGGAAGGAGAAGTAGACAGCAGCACTTGAAGTGAACAGAAGAACGACTGAAGCTACAGAAATGCAGCTTGCAGAATTGTGTGATGAGGCGAGAGAAATAGGTTAGCTTGAAGAGCTTTTATCCAAAAGGTCACCAAAAGTTGACTATGACTTGATGGATCATAGCAGCAAAGTTAAAACTGCCAAAAAGAAGGTGACTGACTCATTGTACTTACAAAGAGTCAGGTAATTTCAAAGTACAAATATTCTGATCATTCTAATCTCTGAGAATTGTTCAGTCTATTTTCAGAAATCATGGGTTTCTCCCATGAGCTGTTCAGAGTATCCAGAGATGGGAGGTGCTTCAGTCTCTTCTGGAAAGGCTGGGCTTAAAACTCCAGGACACTCCTCCTCCCCTACGGAACTCCTCCTCAACGTCTCCCAGTTTTAACTCAGCTTTCATGATAAGAGGTTGTGCACTCCCTGACTGGAACGGCTTTGCTCAAATTCAGGTTGGACCTTTAAATCCTTTCACTAATTCAGTCTTTCAGGCTTTCCCCCCTATCTTGGTAAAAAAAACAGCAGCTTTCTCTTAAATTAGCAGAGCCTACCATCTGCAAGCAGCCTGAGGCTTTCGCCTCAGAAAATAGCCTTATCTCCATTCCAATCACTTTCCCTTGCAAATTAGCGGAGCCTGCATCTCCGCAGGCAGCTTGAGGCTTTCTCTCCAGCAAACAGCCTTATCTGCCTTTCCGATCGCCTGTTTACGATTGGAACGGAAAGCTCACAGCTGAGACTTCCTGGCCTTGCCGTTTTTCCTTCTATCAGCAGCGTATTAAATTTCAATTAAAGCAATAGCAGTAGCAGCTCTCCAGACGGCTCAGGCTTAAAGCCGGTGATTCTGCTTCCCGCCCTTTTCAACGGTTGCCTCAATTTCACGCCTAATCTTCACAGCCTCCATTCCTCGCTGTTTCCCTTGCTGGGGACCAAGAAAGTAATTGTCACAGCCTCCATTTCTCGTTGGTTTCCCTTGCTGGGGACTGAGATATTAAAGTTCCATTGTGCCTTCCCCGGATTTAGCTATTCCTCTGCCTAACGTGGAACTAAACAACTACCCATTTTAACAGGCATTTCTCTGTATTTGCCTTTGGATCATTTACTCAATCGGAAATTGCAATTGACAGTTATATTGCGGGGCATTTGTCTCTGACAGGCAAGGAGTCACATCAGAGCCTGTAATAGCTGGTTTCCCTTGCTGGGGACCCTTAGATGCTGTTCACCATTTAATCTCTTATGCCCATAAATATACAGTCTTACTTTCCTGGAGGAGAGTTCTGATTTCAACTGCAGGGGATATCATTTTCAATATCAATAATAATAATTTTTAAAAAATTAATTAAAAAATTAAATTGATATTCAGAGGCAGGACAATCCATCATACAAAATGGAACGTGACATCGCTTTCAGCTCCAAGCCAAGTTAGCCCCATGACAAGCCTGTGGGCCCCCAAAAGACCTCTCAGGCAGCAGATAAAGATGCCCATAGAAGGCACCTAATATTGGAAAGTCAGTTGCAAAAACAAGCCAGGGAGGCAGACAAGAGGGCCATGACTGATCAGAACCCAAACCCATTGATGGGGCCCTTGACTATCTACCCAGCCCAGACAGGCTGTTCCTAGACAACCCCCCCCCCCCATAGGCACATCTCCTCCATTGAGCACTGGCCGGCCAATTCCTGAGGCAACCTTCACCCCTACAGCTGCTGGCCTAAGACCAGAGGAGGTTTTACCTGAGTCTATTCCCATCAAGATGAGGCAATGGATGGAAATGGCGATTCAAAGGGGCATTGCAACTGGAGTTCAGCAATCCATCTGGACCAGACACTTAATGACCACTTCGGCTGCGTGGTCCTTGTCTGCCTGCTCCTTTGGGCATACCCAACAACATCAATCACAGGTATTCCACAATACTCCTAACATACTGGCCCAGGGCCTTCGGGAGGAGGTGGACTTTGAGGACCAGGAGTTTTCCATACGGGGGGGGAGGGGTCAATCTTTCAGGTGAAGCTACCTTTTCTGGCTTTTTTCATCCACATCTCTTTAAATCTTTATTGTTCAAAGCAAAGAACACCGCTAAACTAGGTACATCAGACCCTCATCCACTACCAACAGGATCTCAGGACAAATCTCAGGACCTAATATTCTTGCAACTGACTAATGAGGCGGAAACTATCCCTGTCTCTTGTATGTTTGCTGAATTAGTAGAAAATCAATGGGCATCAGCAGCATCCTACCCAGCCCCAACAGGGCACAATAAGCGAAATTCTAATTTGATTCCAGAGTTTGCAAATTCTCTCAAAACGCCCGAGGTGGATGAACCCATTGTGGCACCGGCCTCTTCTTCGACCTTCCCTAACGAGGCTGAGGAAGCCCTGGGACTGGAAGAAAAGGGGGGAGAATTAGCTCTCCGTAGGGTGCACGTTTGTGACACTTGGGCCATTACGGCAGCTACAGCTGCATCCTTTTTTTACATGTTCCACTCTCTGATGGCTCTCCCACCTGAGGGATTTATTGACGGTGTCAAACATCAGAGCTCATCAGGACAAAGCTAAAATTATGGCTGCCGCAGAGTTCTCGGCCGACGCCACATTTAATGCAGTCAAATTCTCATCTCGGGCCATAGCATCTCATGTTTCAGCATCAGTCCCAATATCGAGGTATGAATTATTTGGCAGTGTCTTGGAGCCCCTCCTTACAGAAAATAGAAACAAGAAAAAAGTGCTTCCCCCTCTTTTTCGTAGGTCTGAATATAGAACGCCCCAGTCCTTTTGAAGGGGTACCTTTCGGTCCTACTATCAGGGCCCCTACGTTCCCAGATCTCAGAGAATATCAGGCTACAGGCCCAGTTTTAGACAATATAGGCCAGAATATTGCCATAGAGGTCAGCGGGGAGGCCAAAATAATAGAAACCCCAGAGGCACTAGAGGCCGATTCTGTCGTTGCTCCAAGTGAGCCCTTGAAAGCAGTTCCCATTGGAGGGCAGTTAAAACTGTTTGCCGATCAATGGGACAGCTCCACCTCTGATGTGTGGGTCAAGGATACTATTAGGTTTGGCTTGGCGCTGGAGTTTCAATCCTCCCCCCGAACTTTTTCATTAGGATCCCTACGTCTTTGGACCACATTAAGAGGGTGTTGATGCAGGAGGCCATCAATCATCTTCTGCATATTCGGGCCATTAGAGAGGTCCCATCTGAACAGCAGGGTCAAGGCTATTACTCTCTATTGTTCGTGGTTCCAAACAGTTCATGGGTCTTGAGGGTAATTCTGGACCTCAAATGTTTGAACAAATCATTGGGTTATCGAAAATTTGAGATGTCTACTCTCCAGTCCATTCTGCTTAGCATCAGAGAGAATGATATCATGACCTCTATAGGCCTCACAGAGGCTTATCTACATATACCAATCAGACCTGCCCATTACAGATATCTTAGATTTGCTATGGTGATTAACACTATGAATATATTGCTCTGCCATTCGGTTTGGCTTCAGCCCCTAGGACTTGTACCAAGGTCCTCGCGGCGTTGACTGCCTCGCTCAGAATCAAATCTGTCCACTTACAATGTTATCTGGATGATATTCTAATTTTGTCATCTTCCAGACAATAAACAAAATTGGATACCAAGTTTACTCTGGAGACCCTTTAGGAGACCCTTTTACTCTGGAGACCCTTTTCCATAAATTGGGATAAAAGTCACTTGATCCCCTCAACTAGGCTAGTTCATTTGGGGTCAGTGATAGATACTGTGGAGGGCAAAGTTTTCCTCTCTCAGGACAGGTTAAACAGTATTCAGTCTTTGGTCAAGGAGATCAGGGCCGTAAGGAGGTTTTCCCTGGCATTGCTGTCTAAATTGTTAGGGAAACTGATTTCTTCTATTTCCATTGTGCCTTGGGCTTGATTCCATTCTACAAAGCTGCAATGGTTCCTGCACACTTTCCAGCGATTCAGAAGAGCCACCTTTCCAGCGATCTGGAAGAGCCACCTCCAATGTTCAGATAAAGGTACCGCACAATGTTCTCCGATCGCTCCGCTGGTGGTCAGAAAAAAACAATAAACAGGAGATGCCCTTTCAAGGAACCTCACAGGGTAACGATCACAACTGATGCCAGCCTGGTAGGATGGGGAGCTCACTTCCAATCCCACTCTGCACAAGGAATTTGGTCTATTTCCGAACAATCACAAAGCATCAACCTTTTGGAACTGCGAGCAGTTCACCTGGCCTTACACAGTTTTCTACCCCTTTCCCATTCACACCACGTCCTTATCTTGACAGACAATACCACAACCAAGGCCCATGTAAACAGACAGGGGGGTACTCATTCCAAACTTCTGATGCTGGAGATGACCAAGTTGTTCAAATGGGCCGAGGCCAATCTGTCTTTGCTCAAGGCATAACACATAGCAGGGGCATTAAACTCACAAGCAGAGTGGCTCAGCAGGGCCACAATAGATCAGGCCGAGCGGTGCATACACCCACCTGTCTTCCAGGAAGCAGTGTGGAGGTTTGGGCAACTGGTGATTGATCTATTTGCCTCTCCTCTCAATGCCCAATTGCCCCAGTATATTTCAAGGTACCCGACTCAGGGGGCGGAGGCCGTCAACGCTCTGCAATGTCCGTGGCCTCCCAGACTTCTATATGTGTTTCCTCCACTCCCGGTAATACCCAGGTTGATCCAGAAGCTATTGAAGGAACGAGCAGAATTGATATCGGTCACTCTTTACTGGCCCAGGCGAATGTGGTTTGCAGATTTGCAGGACCTGTCGAGAGAACAACCTTGGAAAATTCCACCGTCAAAGGTTTCCCTCTCCCAAGGGCCGATACTTCACCTGAACCCACAATGGCTCAGTCTAGCCGTATGGAGGTTAAGCGGAGCCATTTAAAGGCCTAACAAATTTCAGAGGATGCTATTGCCACTATTCAAGCATCCAGACAGGCCTCAACAAATCGTATATATGAGGCCATGTGGTTGGCTTTTTGTCACTGGTGGTAGGGGTCTAAGATCGACCCAACTGCTCCATCAATAGGACAATTATTGGGTTTTTTATAGGAGGGATTGACCAAGGGCCTATCTCCATATACATTACCTAGACAGGTGACGGCCTTAGCCTCGGTGATATCCTGGGGTGACCTCCGTTCCATAGCACACCATCCACATGTCCACACTTTTCTCAAGGGTGCTACAAACTTATGACCTCCTGTAATTCACTACTATCCCACCTGGGATCTCAACAAGGTGTTAACCGCTCTTACAACTGGTCCGTTCGAACCTCTAAGAACAACCACTCTTAAATTCCTGACATATAAGGTGGTCTTCCTAATTGCAATCACATCAGCTAGAAGAATTTCCGAATTGGCGGCATTGGCAATGCGTAAGGACCTGTGTATGTTTCATGCGGACAGAGTGATTCTCCGTTTGGATCCATTGTTCACTCCTAAAGTAAATTCAATCTTCCACAAAGCACAGGAGTTGGTCCTTCCAAATTTCTGCCCAAAACCATCCCATAGGCTGGAACATCAATGGCATAGACTTGACGTGTGAAGGGCCTTACGCATCTATCTAGACCGCACAGTGGCATTTAGAAAATCTGAGGCTCTATTTCTATCTTTCAACCCATCCACTTTGGGACAAAAGGTGTCATCCACGACCATCGGTAGATGGTTGAGAGCCACCACAGCTAAAAGTTACGAATGCCAATCCATCTCAGTTCCTAAGGGCATTACAGCCTACTCAACAAGGAATGTGGCAACATCAGCAGCATGGGCCACACAGGCCTCCATAGATGAAATTTGCAGAGCTGCAACTTGGGCTCCACCATCTCCCTTTGTCAGAAATTATAAAATTGAGGCCTATGCCTCAGTGGATGCTTCATTTGGCAGAAGAGTCCTGCAGAGGGTCCACAGAATATAGGAGTGGATTTCGTTCCAGACGGAGTCCCTCCCTAAGGACAAGCCAAGCTTTGGTATGTCCCATCTCTGGATGCTCTGAACAGCTCATGGGAGAAAGGGTGTTGGTACTTACCTGATACGCCCATTCTCTGTGAGCTGGGAAGAGCATCCAGCCCCACCCTTTTCTTTCCGTCTGGTGGGGTTCCATTCCAGTCAGGGATCTAGATTAGGTGATGAGTTCTGGACTTTGGCACTCAGTCTTTGCAAAACTGGGGGACACTGAGGAGGAGTTCCGTGGGGGAGGAGGAGCGTCCTGGAGTTTTAAGCCCAGCCTTTCCATAAGAGACTGAAGCACCTCCCATCTCTGGATGCTCTTCACAGCTCACAGAGAATGGGCGTATCAGGTAAGTACCAACGCCCTTTCTCTCAGCAGATATTTGAATATTTGAAAATGAAGATAATTCATATATACTGTAGAAGGGAAAGGCTGTAAGAATTCTTTAGTCTACTGGCTAGTAATTTCAGCTGGGAAAACTATTGTTAAGAAGTAATAGTTACCTGGAAATATTAAAGTTAAGGCTAGATCTGGAGAATAAGAAAAATCTTTGATAGAACTGCCTGATAAGTATTCAGATCTGTAAAACAACCCACAGAGAACAGTAGCAATAGCACTTAGACTTATATACTGCTTCATGGTCCTTTATAGCAATCTATGGGCAATTTACAGAGTCAACATATAGCTCCCAACAATCTGGGTCCTCATTTTACTGACCTCCGAAGGATGGAGGGCTAAGTCAACCTTGAGCCGGTCAGGATTGAACTTCTGGCAGAATAAGCCTCCAATACTGCTTTTTGAACACTGCGGCCCCACAGAGCACCAGAGTCCCTTTAAAATAGTGGTCTGAAGATCCACGGCATAGTAGTTCTTATATAACACATAGTAATTCTTATTTGAGTTTTTCAGAACTCATCTCAAAATAATTGTTTAAAGTATGAAAAAAAAACCCTGAGAACATTTTGAAACAGAGTGTTTTGGATTGATGAAACAAACATTGAATGGCCTGGCTTAGCCATAACTGAACAGAATACATTTGGGGATGAAGGATACTTTGCCAACCATTAAGACTTGAGCTGTCTCTGTTGTGCTTTGGCCCTGTGAGGCAACAAGTAGCATAGGAAATATTGTGAAAATAGAAAGAAGAATTAATTAAATATCAATATCTTGTAGAAGCTAATGTCCCACTGTAAGTGCAGATGCTGAACTTGAAAAGAGAGTAGATATTTCATCAAGGCAATGCCCCAGAACATATCTGCAAATCAATCATTAAAAGTTTACAGGAAAAAATAATGTAAATATTTTAGGATGGTCTTCTCTTGAATATGATTGAAAATCCGTGGGGAGACTGTAAACGTGTAGTGTGTGAACAGAGATCTAAGAATATTTCTCAGAGATCTAAGAATATTTCCCCCCTACTAGAAAAGTAGGGGGGAAAATAAAAAGCAAGAATAGAAGGACTTGTCTGATTGTATAAAATATTTGAAAAGCTTTTGTTTCTGTCAAAGGCGATGTTGCATAATTTTGACTGAAAGGGTAACCCAAGTCTGCACCTGCCATGTTCATGTCCTTTTACTTTGAATTTGGAAACAATTGTACATTAATAGGATGGATTCAAAATTTCAAAAAGATGTTGTGTTTAAATTTATACCATGTAGAGACTGTATCACCTTTTCTTCAGTTGGAGATTTTTTAACTATACCTTTTGACAAGAGTCCCTGAAACAGGCATTCAACTGCATATGGTAGAATCTCTCAGCAAAGACATTTTACATATGTGACGAAGAGGATGATTAAATGTCCTTTATTTGAGAGCTGATCTTACAATATGTCCATGAACAGGACTAAACAGGTCAAGTCTCTCTAACCCATGGGTCTTTGCGCACTATTTTCCTTGATGCAGTGCTGCACATGTTTGCTAGAAATTCGAACATATTTAAAATGAAGCATGAGAAATAAATAATGTAATGTTTAATGAGGGTTCAGGGTATTGCAACTTAGCAATATTGAACAAATATTTAAAGTATCCTATAAGGAAATCTATATCTGCATATTTAAATTTCTGGATAGTTATGCAGAAAAGAAAATCATACTAACAAAAGTTAGACTGAAAAATTCTTACCATCTGGAGGTTCAGTTACAACTTGTGAATAGTGCATGCCAGTTGGTTTGGGGAGTATTATTATTTTTTATTTTATTTTTAAACTGTATTCTACGGATTAAAAACGATTCACAACACAAATAAGAACAATATCCCAGAGCTTTTTAATCAAAATTAAAATGTGTAAATATTATCTTTTATACTGTTACTGTATCACTATAAAGGAAAATATTTACATATTTAATTTTGATTAAAGAGCAGTGCTTTTTATGCTGTGCTATTAAGTAGCATAGACAGAGTAATGGCAAATGCCTGCTTTACTTTTCCTGCAACTTACTGGAGCTTGTTTAACTGATTTTCATTTTGATATATGAGTTTTATGGAACATTTAAGTAGATTGAATTACCCATTCATTTTCTCTTTGTTGTACCTTTCTTCCCTTTCAATCAAAGATAATCAGGAAATATAGAATTAGGCACTTTTTGTAGGGAACATAATATTTAGACAATGAATTATCTATCAAATGTAAAAGAGCATCTGTTTCAGGTATAGCTGAAAACAATCATCTATACCCACACACACATATTCACAAATTAGATGCAAGTATTATCATAAGTACACATCACAAAGTTAAAAACATGTGGCACAAGGCAGAACAAGTTACAACCCCAGCCCTCCCCCCAAAAAAGAAAAGAAAAAAGCAAAAAAAGCAAATGTAAGGTTCTCTGCAAGCAATTTCTGGCACTCTGTGCAAGAAAATGTGTTAACAAACATATTTCGTTCAAATTTTAATTCATATAGTATAGAGCTTTCTTCATATTTTTAGTTTTCAAAAACTAAACTCCTATCGAGCATGATTATAATCACTACATCCCACCAATTTAGCAAGATCAAAAATTAGATCTGAAAAAAGTGTTTGTTTTTAATAATCCTGCCTGCCAATAAAACAATTCTCTGATCTTTAGGGATTTTTGCTTGAACATAAGGGTAGCTATTGGCTGCATAATGAAGTAAACTAATGGCCTATACTTCTTAATGGCATGAATCGTGTTCATATTAAATGGACAAAAGTTAAGAGCACACAGAGAGAGTGGACACAAATAACTATTCTTCAAACCAACAGTTTTTTTGCAATTTTAGATGCATTTTGAAGTCAGGTATCATTAGCTCCCGAAAGCATAGCATGTGCTTGAGGTAATAGCATGTGTTGAGGTAATTCCCCGTTAGGAGAATGAGCACATACAGGGAGATGTATAGAGAGTAGTGTTGGAATAATACACATACAGTACACAGATACACTGTACAGTAAATGTAAGTTTTTACTTCCAGAAAGGTTTAAGCAAAGTCTAAAATAGGCAGCCCAAAATCATTCACAAGTAAATCAGTCAGTTTTCATTCCAGGGATAATCCAAATATCAAAGTCCAGTGTCAAAAAGAGTTCAGTATCAGACTTACATTAAATCCAGTAATATCAGTCAATTTGGAAAAATGGAGCAACAGAAGGAAACAAAGATATACTCACACTCTCTTCTGAGACTCAGACTAAGACTAACCAGGTTTCTGGCTCCATCTTATGGCCATTTGAGAAACCACACCCAGTTGCATGCTCTTGCATTCCCTTAAAGAGACAGTATTAAAATGTCTATCCTGGTTTATATATTTCTAACCCAAATACCTGTTAGGTGACTTATATTCCTAACAGCATGTACTCAAAACCTCAAGAAGTGAATATTGTATTAGTAGCCTTTTCATTTGAAAAACCTTAATTGTGTTGGTTACATTGGTGTAAAGCATACACAATAGTGCATACACATAATAGATAAATGCTAAATGCAATTCATCCACCCACAAGCAGTCGTGTACCAGGGAGGTTATTAGGTACATAGCTATAAAAAGTCATCCTCACCATATAATTAATCCTTTTTTTTTTTTTTTGTTACAAATGGCACTCTCCCATCAAGTTGAATCAATGGCAGCAGGGACATGACTGATAGGGTGGAAAATACTACCGCAAACAGCCCAAAACTCATAGCCAAATTATAGGATCTGAAACAGGCAGAAGATTTTAAAGCAACTTATTTTCTACCAGCCTCAGAACGAAACACGCAAAACATCCATTTCGTTCCACACTCAAAGAAGTTGAAATGGCTGTTGAGATTAGAATAGAATAGAATAGAATAGAATAGAATAGAATAGAATAGAATAGAATAGAAT
>BLBF01000005.1:42886549-42915364 GCA_015471245.1 Laticauda colubrina | reverse complement strand
ATAGAATAGAATAGAATAGAATAGAATAGAATAGAATAGAATAGAATTCTTTATTGGCAAAATGTGATAAGACACATAAGGAATTTGTCTTGGTGCAAATGCTCTCAGTGTACATAAAAGAAAAGTTTCTTGACTAGTCAAGAATCATAAAGTACAACACTTAATGATAGTCATAGGGTAAAATGAGCAATCAAATCAAATCATATAGG
This sequence comes from Laticauda colubrina, assembly GCA_015471245.1. NCBI lineage: Eukaryota > Metazoa > Chordata > Lepidosauria > Squamata > Elapidae > Laticauda > Laticauda colubrina. Next base: position 42,915,155 of record BLBF01000005.1, on the reverse strand, counting down.
AAACAGTCAATACAGATCGTAAGGATACAAGCAACAAAGTTGCAGTCATACAGTCACAAGTAGGAGGGGATGGGTGATAAGGAGTGATGAGAAGATTAACCGTAATAGTAGTGCAGATTTTGTAAATAGTTGGACAGTGTTGAGGGAATTATTTGTTTAGTAGAGTGATGGCGTTTGGAAAAAACTGTCTTTGTGTCTAGTTGTTCTGGTGTGCACTGCTCTCTAGCATCGTTTTGAGGGTAGGAGTTTAAACTTTTTATGTCGGGGATGTGAGGGGTCTATAAATATTTTCCAGCCCTCTTTTTGACTCATGCAATATACAGTTCCTCAATTGAAGGCAGGTTGGTAGAAATAGTTTTTTCTGCAGTCCTAATTATCCTCTGAAATCTCTGAAGATTAGAATGTTTCAACCTCAAAATGATTTATTTATTGGAATTGAAATGCACATTAGTATTAATTATTTTATTTCTTCCATATCTAACCATGAGCTCTGGAACTCTGGTTTTGTTTGGGTTAAAAGTGAATTTAGCTAATACTAGAACTCAGGTATTTAATTTATTTGGGTTCCAGTTCATTTGAGGAGATAAATGTCTGTTATAGATTTCCCACTTTTGAATGTGAAAAATTGAAAAGGAGGAGATTGAACATGTGGTCCTGTTTTTTACCCAAAACAATGTTCATGTTGCTTTAATTTTCAATTACTTTTACCTGGAATTTTAAAAAATGTTTTTTTAATTTGAAACCATTCACAGCTTATTGTCCAATAGTTTATTAATATTTATGGAGTAACATTAAATTACTTTTGTGCTAAGAGTTTTTTTTTAAGATAATTAGTTAGACCACATTTCCATTAAACTAATTTATACTGAATGTGCTTCTGATGAATTGCACGTATTGCTTCTTTATTTGATAAACTTCCTCTGTGATATTATATATCACCTTTAAATTGTTTGTTCATCAAAACATCTATTGTGATATCACTGTGAGTCAAGAGGCTGGGGACTGTTATCTGTCAATTTGTGAGTCTTTCCTGACCTGCTCCCAAGTTGCCATAAGCAGGGGAATGGGAATTGCACCTCGCAGCTGCACCAAAGAATTCACACCTCAGTCAAAACAAGATGTAGCCTAGCCGGCCAAAGTCAAGGCCATCTCCAGGGAGACCTGCAGTGGCTGGAGGGAGTGATTTCTACAACCCGCAAAATTGCTTCTTTGGGAAATGTGACTAGTGACACACTCTGGGGGAGAGAGGGAAACAGGGACAGAGGCAAGGCACAGATTAGGTGAAGCCACAGCTGGCTTCATTAGGATGTGCCAACATGATACTCCGAATAAACTACTGGATTTTTATTGCTAGATTGCTTGAGACTCTTAATTTTGTGAGGGCATGGGTCAGAACCTGACATCCTTCTGTTATCAATTCACAAATTAACAGACAGTGTGGTTTCTATTTCTCAACCCCAGTGTTGAAGAAACAAAAAATTAGCAACATTTAGCCTAAATAATTAGGCTAAAATGATTATGTTTTTTCTGAAGGACAGAAATTGTCACTTGTACAAAAAAGTGTACAAAGCAATTTTAATTAATACATTTCACTGTCTTTGAAAATCAAGAACATAACATAAAATGTAAGACGGGTTGACTTACCTAAATAAGTCAGAACTGCTACATCTATATGTGTTTATTCAGTGATTAGATCTGAATAGCCCATTTATAGATAAGCATTCCTACTGCAGAGACCTTTTAGAGGCCTACTTGAGAAGTCAGTAGTGAGTTAGAAATCTAATTATTTGTCAGCAATTTTTCTATGATCGTCAAAGCAAATATATGTAAATATATGTATCTCAAACATATTACCAGGAGAGAATCGGGTGTGCCTTGGTTGAGACTAGAGAATAAATTATCTGGTCATAATCTGAAATATTTCATTGCCAATGTAGTCTTGTTCTCAACTCAAAACTTTCATTGTATATGGATGGGAACTATTTCCAGTTTTCACATTATTTCAGAAATTCAACATAACTTTTATCCAACCATCTTTTTCCTTCATTTTGTAATAATTCTCTGAGGCTTAATAGTGTAGGTTAAGAAATAACTACCATGAAATGCTCATTAACTGAGAGCATTTGAGGTCATACATGCCACTAAATAAGTCAGCTTAATGCCCTGGAACAACTAACAATTAGATACATACATTTTTAAGGGTAGAACAAAATGAAACTAAATTGCAGCATTTTTACATAGACATGGAGACAGATTGGTCCAGCAGGCATGTATATAATAAAAATTACCATCATCATCTCACTTTGAAATATTTTCTGAAACACCTACTGTGATGCTAGTCATTACTGACTTCTGTTGCATTCTGTATTTTTCAGTTGGCTGAAAATCAAACTTAGTTTTCTTCCATCACAAAGATAAGAGGTGCTTCTTTTAAATTGCAACAGTGTTCATAATTGTTATGATCCACCTGCTCTAGGATGTTACATATGAAGAGCTAATGATCTGTAGATAATAAATAGTGCAATAACTTACTAATATCCTAACAGATTTTAGAATTAGAGATGTTATTAGAACTTCTCTTGTTTCCTAGTGTTCTGCAATCTGGCTCCTGTATAGAAATGCAGGTTTTAATTCAAATCTTTACTAGTGCTGTTGGGGCTTATTTTTTACAAGCTTTATAAAATTCTTTTGTGAACAGGAACTTCTATTTTAATATGATAGTGCATTTGTGCAAAATGCGTTCATCCTTTATGAAGTTAATTAAAAACTTATATCTTAAATGACTTCTAGTAGCTATTTTCTTGTAAATTATATCATGCATGTTTATATCATGCTATTAAAAACCAAGATATGCTGAAGCACTATAGACAAAACAAAACAGCCAATGAAACTGCAGCTGCAATTTTTAAAAGTAATTGAAAAAGGAAGAGAAGATGGACAATCCAAACTCTTATTTTACTTGGGTTTAGTTAATCACATGCGCCCGGATGGGAAAGAACGAGTTAAGAAGGAAGGAATCAAGCTTTTTGCTAGCTGTTATCATTTGTAAATTTGCAAATGTGTTCAGATCTAGAATGGCAAGAAAATAATTTGAAATATTTCATTTGTCTGATGGAAAACGTTCTTTATCACAAGGGGAATCAAACCAAAGTTTAACTGTATGACTCCTTGGATTTGCCGCAGATTTTCAGAAAATGTGAAGAGAATAGTTTAAGATAGCCTCAGAGGAGATTAAAGCTGATAATTTTCCAGTTCACCACAGAGGGAAAAAAAGATGGAAGAGTAAAAAGTATAATTTATAACCAATTGCAGTAACTTCTAATCAGGTAGTCCTTGACTTACAAATTTCATTTAGTGACTGTTCAAAATTACAATGGTATTAAAAAAAGTGACTGATGACCATTTTTCACACGGCCTTTGTAACAGTCCCATGATCATGTGATCAAAATTCAGATGCATGACAACTGGTTCATACTTATGACAGTTGCTGTGTCCCAAGGTCAAACGGCCATCTTTTGTATCCTTCTGACAAGCAAAATCAACAGGGAAACCAGATTCACTTAATGAGTTAACTTATCAACTGTAGTGGTTCACTTAACAAATGTGGAAGAAAAGTCGTAACATGGGGCAGAATTCAACAAATGTCTCACTTAACATCAGAAACATTGGGCTCAATTGTGGTTGTAAGTTGAGGACTACCTGTAAATTTTTCCTTTTTTCTTTTCAATCACAGTAGTCTTAGAAAGAATTTAAATATGATAGACAGTACATGGTTTAAAAATGAAAAAATACATTATTAAAAAAACACAAAAAGCAATATAATATTTATCAATTTCTCCTTCCTCTGGAAGAGGGGACAGGAATTGCTTTCTCCCTTGTGGACAAATTCTGCATCTGCTTCTGTCTGGGAATGTTTCATCCCTCAAAATGCAGTGATCATTAAGTTCTCTCAAAAGTTAAACATATTATCGCAGTTCATTCATTTCCCTCTGTTCGTTAACAGAGAGATCGATCATCAGGTTTTCTAAAGCAATGTTTTGTTTTAGACCTGAACCAATGTACAGCATGCTGGAAGTGTTGAAATTAAACAATGCTAGTTTCAGAATTACACAAACCTGAACACAAACTTGCTTTTAGTGTACACGCTAACTGATGAAGTTTTCTTCAAACAGAATAAATATTATTCCTCTGAATTAGGTTATGCCAGTTTTAATTCTTGCTGGAAGCTGCATGAAGTGTGCAGTGTGCTCTACCTTTTGTAAAATCTGTTTTACTAAGAGAAGGAGTTTCTTGTTTGTTTGTAACATGGACTATCCCACATGTGGTTTCTTTCAGTCTGAAAGACAATAAACACGGAATCTGGAAGCATAATAAGAAGCTAAACTGTAACTCTTATTCATCTGACTGGTCCTTACACTTACTCTTAAGTTATGTTCTCACCATTTTTATCATTGTGGTTGCTGTCTTGAATAGTGTGAAACAGGGAATGATACATTATTTGTATATCATGAAAAAAAAAGCTTGATTTTTTTTCATTAATGTAACCTCAGTCATTTCTGATAAATGGGGTGGCCTATTTAACTTAAATGTCATTTTGTTTTCAGGAGATTCCTTTACCCAATTCAGATTTACTGAAGAAAAAGAGTGGGTTTCAGAAAACCTTTGCCCAAAGCAGGTAATGAAGAACAAGTCTTTCTTTTAAACATTGCTGTGTATCTTTTTAAAATGTCATTATTTCCATGGCAGTTAATAAATATTTGCAATTTGTACTATTATAAATCTTGTTTAATTGCAATATAATATCTCTGGTAATATTCCCTTATTAAGTACCTCATGATGAAATTGACAGTTTTGGCACCCCAAAAAAATATATTAATATTTTACCACTCTATAGAAAATCTATTCAGTCCTGGTATTTTACTGTTGGGCATTTTAATATTGTTTAAACTCTTCATCAGATAGTGGAGCAAGTAATAGTTGTTTTGTGTCTCATCTGAGTGAAATAGGCTTATATGTATGGAGATTCTCAATCATCCAGGTTATGCCCCCAAAGTGCTTTTCAAAAGATAATTAGACTTTCTTGGGGGAGGGGGATGTTCCTTTAAAATGTTTTGTTTCTCCTCCAAGAAACTTCTCCGGTTCTGACTGAAGGGGAATGGTCATTGGCATTCTGAAGACATTAGTTCAGCCTTTAGTTCTCTGAGAGTTATTGAGGCCACTTTGGGGTTTTATCTGTACCCCCTGTGTCACCTGAATCAGAGTGCAAATGGGTGTGGAATCTTCATAAGACTACTGAAAGGACTGTGTTGTAAATAGGGCTGTTCACTTTTAACATAGATGTCTTCTTTGACCCCTCTTTCAGCCCATTGATTCTCTCTGACCAAAATGTGAACTTTGCTGTCTTCAAATATTATTTTTCAGATATAGTAGGTTTTTGAACTGAAATTCTTGTGTCTGTAACCTTTTAAAGAGTGAAATAGTGCATCATCATAGGGCAATAATTTCTGAATCAAGCTACGTCAAAATGGGCTACCTTGTAGAATGAATCCAACATCTGAGACCTACAACTTCCAAGGAAATGAAGTTGGGGACAGTTGCAACTGCTTAAATGCTGCAGGATGCTGTTGCAGTCATGTGATCTGCATTTTCAACATTTTGTGAGAGTTTCCCAGCTGCTTTCACACTCCCTCTCTCTGTTTCCTTCCCAGCAGCAGTCACTTACCTCTCTGCTGGGAAGGGAAAATGGAAGAAGGAGGACAGAAGATTTGAAGATTTCTAATCCTCCCTTACTAGCTTCCCACAAGAAAATTCAATGGGGAAGGTGGTTAGAAGTCATTCCTGCTCCCTTTGCTTTTTTGCTCACCTGTGGTCATTCTGTTTCTCTATTTAGATAAGGATTTTTTTCCTGAAATGATGACCCAAGAGAGCATGGGTTGTTTAATACCTGTAAAACTGATAAAATTGTTAAAATAATATTGTTTCAGACATAATCTTAAAACAACAGGCAATTGTTACTGTTCTCAGTCTTCATGTAACACTCTCTCTCTCTCTATCACACACACACACACAAAACCCAGGCAAATAAGAATTATATTACTTCCTTACTTTGTAAGGATTATTCAAGTAATATATGCAAAGTGCTTTGAACACTTAAAGTGCTCTTTATAAATGCTAAGTAAGTGTTATTAAATCTAAGGAGAGTAAAATAACCCAGCTATTGCATAAAAACTATTAAAACCAGTCCTCCCACATCCATGTTAAATCTTAGTACCAGCCTGTTAGGAATATGAAACACCTAACAGGTATTTGGGTTAGAAATATATAAACCAGGATAAACATTTTAATACTGTCTCTTTAAGGGAATGCAAGAGCATGCAATTGGGTGTGGTTTCTCAAATGGCCTTAAGATGAAGCCAGAAACCTGGTTTGTATTCGTCTGAGTCTCAGAAGAGAAGAGAGTGTACGTTATTTCCTTCTGTTGGAAAGTATTGCTATTGCTCCATTTTTCCTAATTGACTGATATTACTGGATTTAATGTAAGTCTGATACTTAACTGTTTTTGACACTGGACTTTGTTACTGGAATATCCCAGGATTGAAAAACTGACTGATTAACCTGTGAATGATTTTTGGACTGCCTATTTTGGACTTTGCTAAAACCTTTCTGGAAGTAAAAACCTACATTAACTGTACAGTGTATCTGTGTACTGAGTGTGTATTATTCCAACACTACTCTCTATATGTCTCCCTCTATGTGCTCATTCTCCTAACGGGGAATTACCTCAGCACTGGTTATGGGCCCAGGCCATACCAGGCTCAGATAACTGAGAGTTAGTGTGAATGCACAGTACTGTATACAGACAGCTGTTTACTGTTTAATTGTGGTTTACTATCCTGATAAAAATGGCACAAGACACTTCCACAAGTCTATCACTGATAACCCGGTTGGATGGAACAAACTATGTTTCCTGGTCTATGAAGTGCAGTCTACTTCTGCGTAGAGAAGGTTTATGGAATGTAGTTCAAAATCTACCAGATGTAAATGCTTGGGATCCAGAAAATGAGGATGATGTCAAGAAGATTGCTGACTTTAAACAGAACAATGAACGAGCTCTTTGTATAATTGGACTAACACTGAGTGACCAGCAGCTAGTCCATATTCATGGAGAAGAGTCTGCTGCTAAGTGTTGGCAGAATTTGAAGAGGATTTATGTTCGTAACAGTGTAGGTACACACATACATCTTACACGTAAACTGTTTACAGCACGTCTTCTGAAAGGTGGAGATATGCTAACTCATTTAAACTTCATGAAAAGAACTTTCCAAGAGCTACATGAAAAAGAACTAATATTTTCAGAACTGCATCAAATTTACATCATTCTTTCCTCATTGGATGAAAGTTATGATGACTATGTATCCTCACTGGAAGTACTGCCCAGAGATAAACTGACATTAACTGACATAACTGGAAGATTGTTAGAAGAAGCAAGAAGACGGCTTGATAGAGACCAACTGAGAAAAGAACAACCACAAGAAGAGGATTTATCTTTAACTGCCTATACTGTTAGGAAATTTTTTTCTTGTGGGGCTATGGGACATATAGCTCAATTCTGTAAAAAGGGAAAACAACAGAAAACTGGCAAACACCAGAAGGCTAAAAAGAATGTTAGTTTAGCTATGTCTAGCAATTCAACTGTAAACAATAATTTGTGGGCTGTCGATAGTGGAGCATCACAGTGCATTACTAAAGATAGAAAAAGGTTTGTAAAGATGTCCACGAGTAAACAACATGTTTCATTGGCAAATGGATGGAAGATGAAGGCATCAGGTGAAGGTACTGCATATTGTTCTTGTATAAACGAACATTTAACCATGTTATATGTACCTAAACTGAAATTTAATTTGCTATCAGTAAGGGCCTTAGTTAATCTTGGTTATGTAGCAACCTTTAGGGGAGATAACTGTATAATAGAGAAAGAGGGCAAAAGTGTTACTGCTACTTTAAAGAATGATTTATATGTAAAGCCCATGTCACACTGCACCAACGGATGCAAAGAGGATGTAAAACGGAGAGAAAAACTTGCCATCCATTGGTTAATGCGATGCATCCATTCTGTACTCACTGTGTGCGTGATTCATACGTTCTATCCGTCCAGCATCCATCTACTTAGATTTCATCCGTTCAAAAAGTTTTGAGCTGCACAAAACTTTTTGAGTGGATGAACTTTCCGCCGCGTCCATTCTACATCCACGACACATATGGGGAACAAACATTCTACGTCCGTTGTCATCCGTTAAATGTCCGATGTATCCGCTCGGCATCCAGTGCACATCTGCGCAACTCGCATCCGCTCCAGCGGAAAACAGAAAGAGGGAGGAAGCGAAACAGATGCGGAACGTCCACACAGCGTCAGTAGCAGAGACATAGAAAGGATGTAAGCGGATGCATCTCATATATAAAGCATTAAAAAGGACAAAACGTTCATATATGGGACGTATCTCGGATATTTAGGATGTCTGGAGGATGTCTAGAGTATGTGGAAGGACACTTAACGGAAAACCGACATTTCCTATAAAAAGGAGGAGGAAATCACCTGGATCTCACTATCAGTCCAGCAGTCATGGTGTGCAGACCTGTTCAGCCTAACTCTTGCTCTTCCACATCATCCATTGATCTCCACCATGGATCATCGCACACTCCTATTGGTAGCCACTATCATTCAACACCAGAACCAATCCCTCTTCAGACTGTTTCACCTTTTCTACGCAAGGGGAAGAAGGAGACGTCCAAGAGCTGTCTGGGTCTGATGATGGATCGGGAGAAGAGTGGAGTTTGGACTCTATGACAAGCTGATGGTGGAGCTGAGGAATGAAGACCCTCGTGCATTCCAGCACTTCATGAGGATGCCATCAGCCATGTTTGACGAAGTTGTGGAGCATCTGAGACCCAGGTTGACCAAGGCAAACACCAACTTCCATCTCAGCCTGGACCCTAGACTGAAGGTGGCACTGACTCTGCGCCACCTGGCCTCTGGGACCACGTACAGAAACATGCAGTATGCCTGGAGGGTGCCACACAACACCATCAGCATTGTGGTCAGAGAAGTGGTGCAGGCCATCATCGAGCTCCTCCAGTGTCCCACCACTGAAGAAGGCTGGAGGAAACTTGCAGAAGAGTGGTATCAGAGGTGGAACTTCCCCCACACCGTTGGAGCCATAGATGGGAAGCATGTGGCCTGCAAAGCTGCAGCCAACTCAGGGTCCACTTATCACAACTACAAGGGCTTCTTCAGCATCATCCTCTTTGCCATGGTTGATGCTGACTACAAGTTCATGTACATCGATGCTTCAGGCAACGGGTCAGCTTCAGATGGCCAGGTATACAACACCAGTGGCCTCAAGGAGGGGCTGGAACGCAACCTCATCATGGGTTTCCCAGATCCAGACCCCCTGCCCAACGACACACAAGATGTGCCCAACTTCATCGTGGGTGATGACGCTTTCTCCCTCAGAACCTACCTCATGAAGCCCTACACTTCAAGATACCTCACCCGTGAAGAGAGGATCTTCAACTACAGGCTGTCCAGGGCAAGGCGGGTGCTGGAGAATGCCTTTGGCATCCTGGCCAACAGGTTCCAGGTACTTCTCACCACCATGCAGCATCGCCCACAGACCATGAGGAGGATCGTGGAAGCTTGCTGCATCCTGCACAATCTCATGCGCACCTGCTACCCAGTGTTGCAGAACAGGCTCGTGGACCTCCAACGAGGCAATGGGGACATGGAGCCTGGTGAAGGGCGAAACCTGATAGACACTGTGGATGTGCAAGGTCCCAACAGAGCTTCATGTGAAGAGAAGAAGCAGCGCAACCTCCTGAAAAACTGGTGCAACTCCCCAGCTGGAGCAGTGGAGTGGCAAGACAGGATGATAGATGCTTAATGGATGCTTCCTTCAGCCTGTCTCATCACACTGATGAGATTGGGCCATGTATATTGAGTGGCCCTACAATGAACAGGGCATTTAATAAAGAGTTGTGTTTATGTTGAAATGTGTTGATCAATGAATAAATTGTTATTGATAAAAGGGCCATATGTGTGGCAGCTGGGAGGGTGTACCATACAGTCCCACTATGCTTGCACTGGAGGTTTATATATCCCACAACTATCCTTACCCATCCCACAGCTATCCTGCCCATCCCACAGTTATTATTCATTCCACAGCTATCCTTGCCCATCCCACAAGCATGTAAAGGCTTAACCATTTTCTAAAAGTTTCCACCAAGACTTTATTAAGTAAAAGAAATGAACCAAGTGTGTGAAGCAAAGATAACCTTTATTAATAACAAACTGTAAAAGCAAAATGACCCAAGTAAATTCTCTCAAGCAAAGATAAAGTCCACAGATAACAACTCAGTCTCTGGCACTCTTCTCAGTCACTCTGAGGCATGCCCATGGTCTCAGGTGTAAAGGGTCCAGGGACTGTGGAGGTGGCAGTGGCTGGAGTGCTGGTCTGAGGTGCCATTGGGGTGCCTGGCCCCGAGAGGACAACAGGAGATGGTGTGTGCAGGAAGCTCTCAGAGAGCTGGCTCAGACCCGTGAGGTTGAGAGGCCCTTCATCCAGGACCTGGGATGTCAGGCACAGGACCGATGACAGATGTTCTGTTGAGGGGCTTGGCTGTGGGGTGGAGGAAGGAGGAGTGTAGTGGGGCTGTCTGGTCTGCAGCTGGGCAAGATGAGGCATCTGTGGCATAGGTGGCATATGTGGTGTCGGTGGCATCTTTGACGTTGGTAGCATATGTGCTGTCGGTGGCATCGGTGGCATTGGTGGCATCTGTGGCAGGTGATGAACCTGGGCCTGGACTGGGAAGTGCTTCCTCTGTTGAGGGAAGTCCTGGTAGCTGTAGCCTTGGTTGGAGAGGGGCTGTTGAAAGCCTTGGAAGGGCTGTGACATCGGCTGGAGTGGAGGAGCAGGCCTGGAGTGGGTGGGAGTAGGTTCAGCTGGGCCTGGAGGGTGGTGCAGAAGCCCAGTGATCTTCTCCTTCATCGCCTGGCACTGAGCCTCAGGCATGTCCAGGAGGGTCTGGGATACGTAGGTGAGGAAAGGCTTGGGGTTTGAGGATGGAATCTCGAAGTGTACCAGCTGAGAGAGGAGATCTGCACTGTTCTTGATTGTGTCCCTGATCTCCAAGAGGACAGTGTGGCTCTCTCCCTCCGGTCTGCCTGTCTGCCTGCTTTCTGTGGAGGTGGAGCTGGGGGTGGGTTGGTCTCTGGTGGCTGCGGCCTCCTCTTGCTCCATCTGCGTCAGGGGATCCTCCACGTCCTCCAGCATGGGGTGTGCAGCTGTCAGGCGGGTCTCTGTCATGGGGCTCTCCACAGACACCTGCCTGGACACACTTGCTGTTTTCTGGCTGGAAGAGGAGTGCCTCTCTTTGGGCTGTCTGAGGGAGATGGTTGACAGAGGGGCTGCTCCTCAGTGGCGGATCTCACCCTGCAGGAAGCTGCACTTGGCCACGACATAAGTCTCCCGGTCCGTGAGCTTGACAGTGGCCTAGCCGGATCTCTTCAGGTGCAGCTTGCTATACCAGGTGTGCATATGCTTCCACCACCCCAGGAGGACATCAGAAATGTCGCCCAGGTTCTCCCCCTTCTCTCTCCAAGCTGCCTGCTTCCGCTTGGTGTCGCGATAGAGCCTGTGGCCCTTCCTCCACAGGTACTCGTTCTCCCTCAGCCATTCGAGCACTTCCTCCTCATGGTCCTTGGCAATGGAGTACTGTTTCCTCTCCCCCTTCTCCTTCGATTGCCTCTTCCTCTCTCTGCCAGGGCCTTCTGGGCCCTTATCAGCAGGGCTTTGAGGGCTTTGGGACTGGTCCACCACACCAGTAGCAGTAGCAGCAGCACCACCAGAAGCAGCAGGACCAGCAACAGAAGCACCAGCAACAGAAGCACCAGCACCAGCAGCAGCAAGAGAAGCACCAGTAGCACCAGCAGAAGCATCAACAGAAGTACCAGCAGCAGCAGAGTCAGCGCCAGGGGGTGGGATGGTGATTCTGTCCTTCTTTCCAGGGCTGGAAGGAGTAGGCACAGGATTCCTCTTCTTCCCCATGGTCTCTGATGAAGATGTCTCTGGTAGCAGGTCTTTCCTCTGAATGGTGACCTGCTTGCGAGCTGCCTCCTTTTATATCTGCGGAGGTTACGCAATGCATCCTCCCCGCATGCGCAGTGAACGCTTTGCATCCGCTAGGCGTCCGTATGCATCCGCGTCATCTGCTATGCATCCATTCCGTCCGCTACGCATCCGCTTTGCTGTTCTCCCCCGGAAGCCCTGCGGATGTGTCATCTGCTTCCATCCACTAGGCTTCCGTTGAGCATCCGCTTAACTTCCTCGCTACGTCCTCTCCCCGTCTGTTCCTTTCCGTTGTTGTCCGCTCTGTTTATGCAAATTTGGGGCACTTTTGAGAGCGGATAACAACGGATGGAAAATTTGCTCGTCCGCTGTGTCCTTTTTACATACGTTTTGCATCCGTTGGCCAGTATGACCTAGCCTTAATACATGATGATCAGTTGAAGATGGCTAACTCAGTTTATAACAATGTTAAGCCACATGATGAATGTATACATTTACTACATAGACGTCTAGGGCACATTAATTTGAAAATGCTCAAACAAACTGTTAAATTGGCAGAGGGAGTAAAGCTGAAACCCTGTAGCAAGTATTTACACTGTAATGCTTGTAGTCAAGAAAAGACTAAGGTTACTCCTGCAAACAGACTAAATGGGTTTAAGACTAAAGAATCTTTAGAGGTTGTGTTTGCTGACATAGTTGGTCCTAAGAAACCAAGTTTAGGAGGTGCCTGTTATATTTTGAGTATTATGTACCATTACTCAATATACTATTTCTGCTATCTTATGAAGAACAAAACAGAAACATTCCAACATTTCTTTAACTGGCTAAAGTTTGCTGAGAGAAAAATGAAAAGTAAAGTAATTACTTTAGTGACTGATAATGGGACTGAATTTGTTAACAAAAGATTCCAAAATATGTTAAAATTGGCTGGTGTGGAGCATACATGTTCTGCACCTTGCAGACCACAACATAACTCGTTTATAGAACGAAGAGGGCAAACATTACAAGCCATGGCTCACACTATGTTATCTGACTCAGGTTTACCTGAAACACTGTGGGGTGAGGCCATAATGTGTAGTAACCATGTTTTAAATAATGTAGTAAATACAACAACTGGAGAATTGCCATTCACTCGTTGGCATGGCAGAAAACCAAATTTAAGTTACCTACACACATTTGGAGCTCCAGCATGGGTGCATATTCCCTCACAAGTAAGACTGAAAGGGCAACATAGAGCTAAGAAGTTATTTTTTGTGGGTTAAGAGGCCAACCACAGATCATTTAGATTTTGGGATCAAGGCACAGCTCATGTTTATTGTAGTGCTAGTGCAAAATTTCTTGAGCACATTGGGTGGGATAAACTGGAACAGGAATCCAGCAATGATATTATTATTGACACCCAAATAGTCCCTAAAGATAAAATCAGTACACCCCAAATAGCCATTAAAGAGGAAGAGGAAGAACAGGAGGATGTAGTAGAACAAGCACAGGAAAAAATAGAACAGGAGCAGGTGGCGCAGGAAAGTCCACCAGCAAACCCTGTATTACCAAGACGTTCAACCCGAGTAACACGACCACCTGATAGATATCAGGCTAATGTTGTATGCCAAGTGAATACAGTTCCAAGTAATTATAATGAATTAAAACTGTATCCTGCTAAGGATCAGACTGCTTGGCAGAAAGCAATGGATAAGGAACTGGAATCATGAAACAGACTGGAGGTATACGAAAATGTTAAGCTACCACCAGGTAAACATGCCATAGGATGGAAATTGATATATAAACTGAAGACAGGTGTGGATGGGACTGTTACCTTTAAAGCCAGGTTAGTAGCACAAGGGTTCAATCAGACAGCAAATGACTACAATGAGGTGTTTGCACCTAGTCTGAAGGCTACTACATTAAGGGCAGCATTAGTGTGGGCAGCTAAGGAGAAATACATTTTAAATCATTTAGATGTAGAGACAGCATATCTGCATGCACTGTTGCAACACACCACATATTTAAAGAAACCTTTAGGTGTCAAAAATGATAATACTGATCATGATTGCTGGAAATTGAAAAAGAGTCTTTATGGTTTAAAGCAATCAGGATACGACTGGAACCAATGTATAGTTAAAGAATTAACTAAAATAGGCTTTGTAGCTGGCATGGCTGATCCATGTTTGTTTAAAAGAGAAAATAATGGTATGATTTCATTATTGCTGTTATTTATTGATGATATAGCATTAATCACCAAAACTGAACAAGAAGCTACTGAGATAATTTCACTATTGGAAAATAAATTTAAGATAAAACAGTTAGGAGAAATCAAACAATATCTTGGTTTGAAGATAGATAGAACTAGGGGAGGATGCAAGATCTCACAGTCAGATGAAATTAACCAATTATTAAAAGTTATAAAATGGAACTTTGTAAGCCGTCTAAAACACCAATGATCCAGGAGTTTAGCCATTAGTGATGTTCAAAGTCCTGTTTTTGATAAGAACATTTATCAGTCCTTGATTGGGAGTTTATCTTATCTCAGTAATTGGTCAAGGCCAGATATTGCATACAGTGTTAGTCAATTAGCGAGATTTAATGCTGAGCCGACTGAAAGGCACTGGCAAGCTGCTAAAGGCCCGGTCCCACTGGCCGACGGATGTAAAAAGTATGTATAAAGGACACAGCGGACGAGCAAAATTTCGGGGGTGGCTCCATCTGTTGTCATCCGGTACAAAAAGTGGTGAAAATTTGCATAAACAGAACAGAAAAGAACGGAAAAGAACGGACGTGGGTAGTATGTAGCGGGGATATTAAACGGATGTTCATAGGAAGCCTAGCAGATGAAAGCGGATGGAAGCGGATGACACCTCCGAAGGGATTCCGGGGGAGAATTTCGAAGCGGACGCATAGTGGAAGGGGCGGATGCATAGCGGATGAAGCGGATGCATCACGGATGCCTATAGGAAACAAAGGGGTTGCTGCGTGGATGTATATCGGATGCAAAGCATTCACTGCGCATGCAGGGAGTATGAATTGCGTCAGCTCCGCAGATATAAAAGGATGCAGCACACACGCAGTCAGCATACAGGGGAAAGACGTGCTGCCACATACATCTAGCAGGAACACCATGGTTTGTCAGTCAGGCAAGAAGAGGAAGTCCGTGCCTACTCGTTCAAGGCCTGGCAAGGTGAAGAAGGCCAGAAACAGCATCCCACCCTCTGGCAATGACTCTGAAGCTGCTGCTGCTGCTACTGTGGTGGACCAGCCCCAAGGCCCTCAAGCCCCTCAAAGCCCTGCTGCTGAAGGCCTTTTGCTCAAGCCCCTGTAGACCCTGAACAATCTCCAGAAGGTCCTGATGCTGGAGCCCCTGAAGGCTCTGCTGAAGCCCCTGCCAGAGGGAGGAAGAGGCAAGGGAAGGAGAAGGGAGAGAGGAAACAGTACACCGTTTCCAAGGAAACAGTATACTGTTTCCAAGGAGCATGAGGATTAGGTGCTGGAATGGCTGAGGAAGAACGAGTACCTCTGGAGAAAGGGCCACAGACTGTATAAGGACACCAAGAAGAAGCAGGCAGCTTGGAGGGACAAGGCAGAGAGCCTGGGGTACACTGCAGAAGTACTCCTGGGATGGTGGAAGCACATGCACACCTGGTATGGCAAGCTACAACTCAAGAAATCCAGGTAGGCCGCTGTCAAGCTCACTGACCTGGAGATGTACGTCATGGCCAAGTGCAGTTTCTTGGAGGGTGAGATCCGCCACCGAGGAGCAGCCCCTCTGTCAACCCTCTCCCTCAGACAGCCCGCAGAGAGCCACTCCTCTTCCAGCCAGGAGCCAGCTATCCTGTCCAGGCAGGTGTCTTCAGAGAGCCCCACGACAGAGACCCGCCCCGACAGCTGCATTCCCCGTGCCGGAGGACATGGAGCATCCCCTGTCTCAGATGGGGGAAGAAGAAGCAGCCACCAGAGACCAACCCACCCCCAGCTCCACCTCCACAGAAAGCAGGCAGAGAGGCAGACCGGAGGGACAGAGCCACACTGTCCTCTTCGAGATCAGGGACACAATAAAAGCCAGCACAGATCACCTCTCCCAGCTGGTCCACTTCGACATACCATCCTCCAACCGCAAGCCCTTCATCACGTATGAGAGCCAGACCCTCATGGACATGCCCGAGGCCCAGTACCAGGCAATGAAGGAGAGGATCACAGCTCTTCTGCACTACCCTCCAGGCCCAGCTGAACCTGCTGCTACTGACTCCAGGTCTGCTCCTCCACCCCAGGCAATGTCACAGCCCTTCCACGGATTTCAGCAGCCCCTCACCTACCAAGCCTACCACTACCACTCCCACAGCAGAGGCAGCCCTTCCCAGTCCAGACCCAGGTTCCTTGGACACCACAGATGCCTCAGCTGACCCAGCTGCAGACCAGACAGCCCCACTACACTCCTCCTTCCTCCACCCCACAGCCAAGCCCTTCCTCAGAACATCTGTCATCAGTCTTGGGCCTCACATCCCAGGTCTTTGAGGAAGTGCCTCTCAACCTCTCAGGACTGAGTCAGCTCTCTTAGAGCTTTCTGCACACACCATCTCCTGTTGTCCTCTTGGGGCCAGGCACCTCAATGGCGCTTCAGACCAGCACTCCAGCAACATCTACCTCCACAGTCCCTGGCCCCTTTACATCTGAGACCATGGGCACGCCTCAGAGTGACTGAGAAGAGTGGCAGAGACTGAGTTGTTACCTGTGGACTTTATCTTTGCTTAAAGACACTTTACTTGTGTCATTTTTAATAAAGTCATACAGTTTTTTTTATTAATAAAGGTTATCTTTGGTTCACACACTTGGTTCATTTTTTTTTTTACTTAATAAAGTGTTGGGGAAAACTTTGAAAAAAGGGTTAAGCCTTTGCATGCTTGTGGGATGAGTTAGGACAGCTGTGGGATGGATAGCTGTGGGATGGGTAAGGATAGCTGTGGGATAAGGATAGTTGTGGGATAGATAAACCTCCAGTGCAAGCATAGTGGGACTGTATGGTCCACCATCGCAGCTGCCACACATATGACCCTTTATAATCAATAACAATGCCCTATTCATTGTAAGGCCACTCAACATACATGGCACAATCTCATCAGTGTGATGAGACAGGCTGAAGGAAGCATCTATTAAGCATCTACCATCCTTTCTTGCCACTCCACTGCTCCAGCTGGGGAGTTGCACCAGTGTTTCAGGAGGTTGCGCTGCTTCTTTCCTTCACGTGAAGCTCTGTTGGGGCCTTGCACATCCACAGTGTCTATCAGGTTTAGTCCTTGCCTCCATTCACCAGGCTCCATGTCCCCATTGCCTCGTTGGAGGTCCACGAGCCTGTTCTGCAACACTGGGTAGTGGGTGCGCATGAGATTGTGCAGGATGCAGCAAGCTTCCACAATCCTCCTCACGGTCTGTGGGCGATGCTGCATGGTGGTGAGAAGTACCTGGAACCTGTTGGCCAGGATGCCAAAGGCATTTTCCACCACCCGTCTTGCCCTGGACAGCCTGTAGTTGAAGATCCTCTCTTCACGGGTGAGGTATCTTGAATTATAGGGCTTCATGAGGTAGGTTCTGAGGGAGAAAGCGTCATCACCCACGATGAAGTAGGGCACATCTTTTGTGTCATTGGGTAGGGGGTCTGGATCTGGGAAACCCATGATGAGGTTGCGTTCCAGGCCACCCTTGAGGTCACTGGCGTTGTATACCTGGCCATCTGAAGCTGACCCGTTGCCTGAAGCATCGATGTACATGAACTTGTAGTCAGCATCAACCATGGCGAAGAGGATGATGCTGAAGAAGCCCTTGTAGTTGAAATAAGTGGACCCTGAGTTGGGTGGAACTTTGCAGGCCACGTGCTTGCCATCTATGGCTCCAATGGTGTGGGGAAAGTTCCACCTCTGATACCACTGCTCTGCAACTTTCCTCCAGCCTTCTTCAGTGGTGGGACACTGGAGGAGCTCCTCCAGGTATTCTTCGATGATGGCCTGCACCACTTCTCTGACCACAATGCTGATGGTGTTGTGTGGCACCCTCCAGGCATACTGCATGTTTCTGTACGTGGTCCCAGAGGCCAGGTGGCGCAGAGTCAATGCCACCTTCAGTCCAGGGTCCAGGCTGGGACGGAAGTTGGTGTTTGCCTTGGTCAACCTGGGTCTCAGACGCTCCACAACTTCGTCAAACATGGCTGGTGGCATCCTCATGAAGTGCTGGAATGCACGAGGGTCTTCATTCCTCAGCTCCACCATCAGCTTGTCATAGAGTCCAAACTCCACTCTTCTCCCGATCCATCGTCAGACCCAGACAGCTCTTGGACGTCTCCTTCTTCCCCTTGCGTAGAAAAGGTGAAACAGTCTGAAGAGGGATTGGTTTTGGTGTTGAATGGTAGTGGCTACCAATAGGAGTGTGCGATGATCCATGGTGGAGATCAGTGGATGATGTGGAAGAGCAAGAGCAAGGCTGAACAGGTCTGCACACCAGGGCTGCTGGACTGATAGTGAGATCCAGGTGATTTCCTCCTCCTTTTTATAGGAAATGTCGGTTTTCCGTTAGGTGTCCTTCCACATCCTCTAGACATCCTCCAGACATCCTAAATATCCGAGATACGTCCCATATACGAACGTTTTGTCCTTTTTAATTCTTTATATACAAGATGCATCCGCTTACATCCTTTCTATGTCCATGCTACTAATGCTGTGTGGATGTTCCGCGTACCTTTCGCTTCCTCCCTCTTTCCGTTTTCCGCTGCAGCGGATGTGAGTTGCGCTGAGGGCCAGAGGATGCCAAGAGGATACATCGGACGTGTAATGGATGACAACGGACTTAGAACATTTGTTGCCCGTATGTGTTGCGGATGTAGATCGTACACGGCGAAAAGTTTTCCACCACCCATGCAGCTCAAAAGTTTTGTGCAGCTCAAAACTTTTTGAGTGGATGAAATAGTAGTAGACAAATGTTTTACGGATAGAGCGTATGAAACACGTATGCAGTGAGTACACAACGGATGCATCGCATTTTCCAACGGATGGCAAGCTTTTTTGTCCATTTTACATCCTCTTTGCATCCGTTGGTTCAGTGTGACATGGGCTTAAGGAGAAATGTCCTAACAGTGAGAACAATGAACCAGTGGAATGAGTTCCTTGAGAAGTTGTGAGTGCTCCATCACTGGAGGCTTTTCATAAGAGACTGGACAGCCACCTGTCTGAAATGATATAGGGTCTTCTGGTCAAGCAGGAGATTGGACTAGAAAACCACCAAGGTCCCTTTCAACTCTATTATTCTATGTCTATTGTCTCAGAAAAGTAACATGAACTTCAAAGGAGTCATATGATTACTATTTTAGGCTCTACATAAGTAGATATCAGTACAGTATCATTTTAATTCATATTTTTCCAGATTATTTGATTGAAAACAATTTGGTCTATTCAGATAAAGTGTTAGAATGTTTTTTACAAGTATCTTCAGGCTTGAAATAATCGCAAATTTCAAAACAACAGCAGTAAACAAATTGTAAAAGACATAAAGATCTACAAGTTTTCCTAATTGGTTCAGGTTCTGTTCAGCTATTTATACATTTAATCAGGAATATATTTATATCATTTTTGCGCTATGAAGTATCAGACAAAATACAAACAAGACATTCATGGTATCTTAAAAAGAGATAGCAGAAATCTAAACCATTGAAATAACAAGAAGTACAATAAGAGTAATTTTTAAAAAGTTTTTGTAAAAGGTATTGTCCTCTATTTAAAAATAATAATAAGTGGAAGCTTATTGCACTGATTTTTTTATCCTCTGGATAAAAATGGAATAATAGTTCTGTGCCTCTGCCTATCTTGTGCAGTGGCTTGTTGCCACAATCTTTCAGAAAATGCCTAATATCCCAGAACCCATACTGATATAAAGGAAGTCAAACAATATTGTCAGAATTATTAAGTTCAAGGTAATAGATGGTTGCTTGTTCGTGCTTCAGTTTGAATATGAAATCAGGTGTGCATGAGTCACTCAATCCAATGTAATGAAAATCGGTTACAGCTTTGCTTGCAGTGAAAGAATAAGGTATTGCATGCTGTTTAGTCTTCCCCAATCTAGGAGAGAAGACTTTGTTGCACTAACTGGGTGATCAAAATAAATGCAGTTTTCATTTAGTGTGCATGCACTCTGTTTTCAGTTGTCAGGATTGTACGTTGACTGCCAGTCCTTGGTTCAAGCGCTGGAAGAGCTGCCTCTGCACCTCAAACTCAACGTGGCTGCTGAAGTGGTACAGGTAATACCCATCCTCCTCAAAAATACCATATTGTAAGCTGAACAGCCTCATATTATTTTAATGCTATTACTTCAGCTCTACAAGGGAGGAATGCTATTAAATTAGCAGAATTTCCTATCAGCACTTCTTCGGCTTCATTGCTCCTCTAAAACAAAATGTTTTATATTTTCCACCTGCCAAGTGCATTTCAGTCAAGTTAGCATCCCCAAAGACTTGCTCGTTCTAGTTTTGTTACTCCAGATTTTGACACACACGCCCCACATAGACACTCTTGTTAGCAACCTCACAAGAATATTTCTTTCTTGTTCTCACTGATCTTTACAATAATCATTGCTTTGATCTTGTCCATTATTCTGTGGATCTAATTCAGCAGTGCTACACAGACCTATATAAAAATACAGTTACTTTTGCCCAGAGTTTATAATTCCTGGTAGCATGATGAATACAAAATATCTTCTGACTGTGGGAAAGGGGAAAAAAAAGCAAAATATTCAGGTAGACTGAAAAGGAGTTATGTGAACTAGCTGTAGCTGTTGGGTAAACTTAACGGTATATCAAATGCTAGAAAAATCATTCCAGGTTAGATAAAAGGTGGCTACATAAGAACCCAAATCTGGTTTTTTTTTTCTACTGAGGGATTGCCTAAAGCGACTTAGAAATTGATGTTGCTCATTTTTTTTCTTGTTCCAACTCAAAGTCACTTCTGTGACTGTAGCAGAGAAATTTGCATTTATTTTGCAAGTCAAATTCCTTCCTTTACATACAATGGCAAGGCTGGATGTCATTGCTTTTCCTGCTGTTAATTGTTTAAAAAGCAGTGGCTATTTTTTTTTTAATCTACTGGTAGGGCACATTCTGTGCTGTAATGAAGTAACAGATTCTCCTACTGTGCCTGATTAGAGCCACCAAGTCAATGAACTGCAGGCTGTAGGAAGCTACATTTTTTTTTCTCTTGTTTTTTTCTTGCTACTGAATGGACCAATTTGGTGTCCTTGGTTATTGTAAGCTGATCACATCTTTCAATGGTAAAATAAAAGACTGTGCTGTTCAGTAGAATGAATGCTTCCCATTCTGTTGGCATTATTTTTCTAGCTTCCTGAGGAATCAAATGAAATTGCAAACTAAGTGAGGAAAGGAAGCTGTCGTTACTATTTGGATGCTCTAAGGAAAAGAGCATTGGAATGGTTTTCATTTGAAAAGGACTTGGCAGATGGTTCCACTGGTTTCTTTTGTCTGACCTCAGGCTTGTTTTGGGAGAAAGCACAAGTATAAAAAGATTGCAGGCAAATCCTTGAAAAAGGAAGAAAGAAGATTATGCAGGTTATTGGTATGGCATATGTATCTTGGTAAATAAAAGGCTGAAACTGGAGCTTATTAAAATATTAATCTTACTTTCTAGAGCAATATTCCTATACAGGTGGTCCTCGATTTACAACCACAACTGAGCCCAACATTTCTGTTGTTAAGCAAGACATTCGTTAAGTGAGTTTTGCCCCATTTTCCAACTTTTCTTGCCTCCGTCAAGTGAATCACTGCCATTGATCAGTTAGTAATCTGGTTGTTAAGTTGAGATTGGCTTCTCCATTGGCTTTGCTTGTCAGAAGGTTGCAAAAGGGGATCAAATGACCTTGGGACACAGCAATGGTCATAAATATGAAGCAGTTGTCAAGTATCTGAATTTTGATCACATGATCATGGGGATGCTGGAAATGTAACAGTGAAAAATGGTCAAGTCTATTTTTTCAGTGCCACTGGAACTTTGGTCACTAAGTGAACTGTTGTAAATTGAAGACTACCTATACTTCTATATAGTATGAGCTTAATATCCATAATGTGAAATGTATAGATGAGTATTTACTGGAGATTTTTTTTCTGACAGAAGCTGAACATTGTTTAGACTTTTTTTCTTATGACTGTAGGATGCAACTCCTGTCACACTTCCCCAGATTAAGCTGCAAAGTCATGATGTGGCCAAGAAGAGTGGCAATCTATTACAACAGCAAAAGAGAGTTGGGTCGCACTGTTATCCCAAGGAAGATTCTGCTGTTCCCTTGACTTTGTCAAATAAAGATGAATCTGTAATTTCTTCAGAGGCTTTTCAGAGAAATCCTTCAAGTTTACATCAAGTAATAGATCATTTGGATGAAGACCTTGATCTGCTCCTGAAATTAGATGTCCCTATTAATCCTGAAAACAATAATGCTTTGGAAGTGGAGGCAGATGGCCTGCCATCTGGGGATGATTTGACAAAGACTTTTGAAGAAACTGGTAAGTATTGGCCATTTTTCCTCCTCCTCTTCCTCTTCCTCCTCCTCCTCCTCCTCCTCCTCCTCCTCCTCCTCATTATTATTACTACTACTACTACTACTACTACTATTATCATTATTATTATTATTATTATTATTATTATTATTATTATTATTACCCAAACCCTAACCAAGGACCTAGGAACTGTTATGGTAGCATCGGAAGATATAAGCTGTTCCAAGTAGGGTGTTTTTTTGTAGAATCAGGCATTCAAGTAAAATTTCAGAATTTCCAAAAAGCAAGGCAACCCTTTAGGTATTGCTCCAAAATATGATGATGATGATAATGATGATATTTTCAATGCAATCAGTGAAATATTTTTCCTTCCACAAATATTGTATGATATGCCATTACACCTGGCTGGATAATACATTGTTATATCAGTCATGGTGTATCTTGTGTCTCATATGGATCATCTTTCTTAACTTATTTAAAAAAATTCATTCCTCTTCTTTCCCATGCAGTGAATTGAAATTATCTATAGAAGCATAGAGGATGAACTTATATTATTTTTATAAATAACTCAAGGTGGCAAAGCTACCTAATACTCCTTCCTCCTATTTTCCACACAACAACCCTGTGAGGTGAGAGAAAGTAACTGGCCCAAAGTCACCTAGTCAGTTTTCATGTCTAAGGTTCTTCTTCCATGTCTAGATCAAACTTTAAATGCCCGAATGAAGCCAACTTCTTGGCTCTGTCATTGGCCAAAAATAGATCATGATTGGTACATGTTTCTGGTAGTAACCAATATAACAACTGATGAGCTGGGCTCTCTGCCTCTCCACATTCACATAGTGTGTTGTTATCCTCTAAGAGTTTCCACTTGAGCATATGGGTTTTAAACTTAGGTACTCCAACTCTCAATCTATTCAGGGTCCTCCAAAAGATATAAGGGAGGTCAAGTGGGATTAGAACTCGCAGTCTCCTACTTTCTCTGCTGGTGCCTTAATCACTAGACCAAACTGGCTCTCTTCCAATCTGTAAAAGTAGATGGAGATCTTCCTTTACTGAAAATGGACCATAGCGATTTGGCAGAAATAAGTCTATTTCAGAACACATGCTAGACTTCAATAGTAGGTACCGTGTTTCTCATGTAATAAGGCCGGTCTTTTTTTTTTTTTTTTTGAGCCCCGAAAAAATGGCTAGGCTGTCTTTTTTGGGGTGACTTAATTCCCCCCCCCCTTGCATCTTTGGGCGGGCGGACGGTGACGGCTTAGATGTTGACCTCAGCGTTGGTGGGGCACTTCGTATCGGGGTCAATGCAGGCAGCACCATATCCGGGTGTGCAACAAAAGTACTTCCTAATGGCAAGCCCCCCCACCATTCCCCCCCCGTTTTGCATGTTTTAATATAAGCCTTAATTTGGGGGGAGGGGCTTAATTTCATTTCATGTCGATAAAACATGCTGGGACTTCCTATTGGGGGAGGGCGTATTGTTGGAGAAACAGGGTAATACTTTAGAATGAAGCAATAAAACATTCATGTTAGGGCTCTGCAGGTGGCTACTAACTAGAAGCACATTAGTGTATCAGGTGGATCAGCCTGCTTTTTTTTAGTGATGAGTGAGAGCACCAGGTGTTACAGTATATTCTTTGGCTGAGGTTATTCCCCTAGCATTTTTGTCACAAATCATTTTGCTGCAGTCCATCACTATCTCAGAAATTATCTCTAACCATCCTCTGTTGTGCCTGTTTATTGAATTCTCCTCCTAGAAAAGATTTTTTTAGTTCTTCTATCCAGATGAGAATCTGTTGTTCCGTTGTGTACTTATTAGTATTGTTAAATGCTGTCAAATTGGACTTCAACTCTTAGCAACCACATAGCTAGACTTTCTCTAGGATGAACTGTTTTCAATCTGGTCTTTTAGATTTCACAATGGAATGTTCATTGCTGTTGTAATTGTTGTACTATTGTATAAATTACATAGATTACATTAATAAGAGGAGTGGAAAACTGAATATATTTAAAACAGAAAGGTTTTAATGCCACCATGATTTAAGTTCCACTATGAGTTGGCTCCTGTGTGTGTTTAAGCTGAACAGTTAAACATACTTCTTCACTGGAACATATTTTTTAAGCCTTCCATATTTTAAAATCACTACAGTGAAGATTATCAAATTATGTTATTGGAAAAAATTAGGATATATAGTGGGAATTGTGAGAATACAATGTACAAGTGGGAACAAATGGAAAATAGATAGTCTGGCTACAGTTAAAAAAAAAAGAACGGGTCACACTTTATAGTTGAGAGAATAAAGCTCTTATGTGACTTACAAATTTTATACCTTTTTATCTAGCCATATTCTGGCAAAACTATCCAGAATAAATTCTGAAACTATTTTAAAGTTTCATGTAAAAGAAGAAACACAAAACAAAAATAAAACATATAATTTGTGGAAAATATTTACTATTTTTTTTAAAAGTGAGTTTAGGATGATATATATGCTAAACCTTTTTCCAATTTCACATTGTATTTTTAAGCTAAATATTCTGGTCCAGTCACACATTTAAATTATTTCTAAATATTTTACATTGGCATTTGGGCATGAAAAAACATACATACATGCATGCATGCATGCATACATAACTCTAAAATCATTTTGAAATTATTGCAAGAGTCTGATCTGGTCTGAATTACTTTAAATCTGGATTGATACCCAGATCTAGAATAAGATTAAGAAAAAGGAAGTTTTGTTTTCATTCTCCCATAACAGGTTATAGGAAAAGTATAAATAGAAACTTGTTTTTCAGTAGAATGGAATAAAAATTACAAGAAAACTTAAAGTTTTAGACAAATTGAAGCATGCCAAATTTTATATAAATCAGAGAAGGGATTTGGCAACATTTCTCAATTATATATATATGTATGTATGTATGTATGTATGTATGTATGTATGTATGTATATGTATATGTATATGTATATGTATACATACATATATATTTGAAGAAGATCTATCTGCATGGTCCCTAGGAATCAAAAATTGACATTATGGTATATGTCAATCAAGTAGGTCATGATGCCGACTCTGGTGATCTTAAAAATTTCTTGATGATGAGACAGTATACTAATCCTCATGAAAGAAAAGTCTGGCAATTTCAGTTCATGGAATGTCTATGGAGATTATCAGTCATTCATGTCATGATTGTCCTAACAGTTCTTTCCAATCAGAGCTTCTTCAGCTTTGACTGAATGGCGAGGAATTTCCCATCATCCAGTCAGAGCTGAAAAAGAAGCTTCTTGGATGAGAAGTGAAACATCTTCAGAGAAAAATCAGAAAGTCCAAGTTGCCTCTTGAAAAAAGCATCTTTGGGACAGTTCATGGAATGTTTTTCTGATTCCTATCTTTTTTAACTAAAAACATCATAGGCTAAGATAAAACCTAACCTAACATTATAGATCAGGGCAAACCTTAAAAGCCCATGTCACACTGCACGAACGGATGGAATGAGGATGTAAAACGGAGAGAAACACTTGCCATCCGTTGGTTAACGCGATTCATCCGTTCTGTACTCACTGCCTCCGTTTTTCATCCTCTCTATCCGTCCAGCATCCGTCGACTGAGGTTCCATCTGCTCAAAAAGTTTTGAGCTGCTCAAAACTTTTTGAGCGGAAAATGTATCCAACGCGTCCATTCTGCATCCTCAACGCATACGGGGAACATCCGTTCTACATCCATCGTCATCTGTTACGCGTCCGCTATATCCACTAGGCATCCGCTGCGCATCTGCGCAACTCATATCTGCTCCAGTGGAAAACAGACACAGAGAGGAAGCAAAACGGACGTGGAACTGACACGCAGCGTTAGTAGCATGGACGGAGAAAGGATGAAAGTGGATGCAGCTCACATACAAAGCATTTAAAACTGAAAAAATGTTCGCAGAGGGGACGTATCTCGGATATTTAGGATGTCTACAAGATGCCTAGAGGATGCAAAAGGACACCTAGTGGAAAACCTATATTGCCTATAAAAAGGGGGAGGAACTCACCTGGATCTCACTTTCAGTCCAGCAGCCCTACTGTGCAAACCTCTGCAGCCTTCATCTGGCTCTTGCTCTTCCACTGCATCCATTGGTGTCCACCATGGATCGTAACACAGTCCTTTTGGTAGCCACCATCGTTCTGCAACAGTGTGAAGCCATCAACAGGCTCTTTCAACTGTTCTACGGAAAGAAAAGGAGGCGGCCAAGAAGTGTCTGGGTCCGAAGATGGATCGGAAGAAGAGCAGAGTACGGACTGTACAACAAGCTGATGGTGGAACTGAGGAAAGAAGACCCTCGTGCATTCCAGAACTTCATGAGGATGCCTCCAGCCATGTTTGACGAAGTTGTGCAGCGCCTGACACCCAGGTTGACCAAGGTAAACACCAACTTTCGGCCCAGCCTGGACCCTGGGCTCAAGGTGGCACTGACTCTGCGCCACCTGGCCTCCGGGACCACGTACAGGAGCATGCAGTATGGCTGGAGGGTGCCACACAACACCATCAGCATTGTGGTCAGAGAAGTGGTGCAGGTCATCATCGAATAATACATGGAGGAGCTCCTCCAGTGCCCCACCACTGAAGAAGGCTGGAAGAAAGTTGCAGAGCAGTGGTATCAGAAGTGGAACTTCCCCCACACCGTTGGAGCCATCGATGGCAAGCACGTGGCCTGCAAAGCTCCAGCCAAGTCGGGGTCCCCTTATTTCAACCACAAGGGCTTCTTCAGCATCATCCTCTTCGCCATGGTTGATGCTGACTAAAAGTTCATGTTCATCGATGCTTCAGGCAACGGATCAGCTTCAGATGCCCAGGTGTACAACGCCAGTGACCTCAAGGAGGGGCTGGAACGCAACCTCATCATGGGCTTCCCAGATCCAAACCCCATGCCCAACGACACGCAAGATGTGCCCTACTTCATCGTGGGGGATGACGCCTTCTCCCTCAGAACCTACCTCATGAAGCTCTACACTTCCAGACTCCTCACCCGTGAAGAGAGGATCTTCAACTACAGGCTGTCCAGGGCAAGGCGGGTGGTGGAGAACGCCTTTGGCATCCTGGCCAACAGGTTCCAGGTACTTCTCACCACCATGCAGCATTGCCTAGAGACCGTGAAGAGCATCGTGGAAGCTTGCTGCATCCTGCACAATCTCATGCGCACCCGCTACCCAGTCTTGCAGAACAGGCTCGTGGACCGCCAACAAGGCAATGGGGACATGGAGCCTGGGGAATGGAGGCAAGGGCGAAACCTGATAGACACTAAGGATGTGCAAGGCCCCAACAGAGCTTCACGTGAAGGGAAGAAGCAGCGCAACCTCCTAGACACTGGTGCAACTCCCCAGCTGGAGCAGTGGAGTGGCAAGACAGGATGATAGATGATTAATGGATGCTTCCTTCAGCCTGTCTCATCACACTGATGAGATTGGACCATGTATGTTGGGTGGGCGTACAATGAACAGGGCATTTAATAAAGAGTTGTGTTTATGTTGACATGTGTGGATGAATGATTACATTATTATTGACAATAAAGGGCCATAGGTGTGGCACCTGGGAGGGTGGACCATACAGTCCCACTATGCTTGCACTGGAGGTTTATCTATCCCACAGCTATTACCTATTCCAAAGGTATCCCTGTCCATCCCACAGGTATCCCTGCCCATCCCACAGCTATTACCCATCCCACAGGTATCCATGCCCATCCCACTGCTATCCTTACCCATCCCACAAGCATGCAAAGGCTTAAACCATTTCTAAAAGTTTCCACCAAGACTTTATTGACAAAAATAAATGAAGCAAGTGTGTGAAGCAAAGATAATCTTTATTAATAACAAGCTGTAAAAGAAAAATGACCCAAGTCAAGTGTCCAAAGCAAAAATAAAGTCAACAGATAGCCACCCAGTCTCTGGCACTCTTCTTGGTCACTCTGAGGTGTGCC
>BLBF01000005.1:42865980-42881549 GCA_015471245.1 Laticauda colubrina | reverse complement strand
GGCACACCTCAGAGTGACCAAGAAGAGTGCCAGAGACTGGGTGGCTACCTGTAGATTTTATTTTTGCTTTGGACACTTGACTTGGGTCATTTTTCTTTTACAGCTTGTTATTAATAAAGATTATCTTTGCTTCACACACTTGCTTCATTTATTTTTGTCAATAAAGTCATGGTGGAAACTTTTAGAAATGGTTTAAGCCTTTGCATGCTTGTGGGATGGGTAAGGATAGCAGTGGGATGGGCATGGATACCTGTGGAATGGGTAATAGCTGTGGGATGGATAATAGCTATGGGATGGGCAGGGATACCTGTGGGATGGGTAGGGATACCTTTGGGATGGGTAATAGCTGTGGGAAAGATAAACCTCCAGTGCAAGCATAGTGGGACTGTATGGTCCACCCTCCCAGGTGCCACACCTATGGCCCTTTATTATCAATAATAATGTAATCAATCATTCACACATGTCAACATAAACACAACTCTTTATTAAATGCCCTGTTCATTGTAGGCCCACCCAGCATACATGGCCCAATCTCATCAGTATGATGAGACAGGCTTAAGGAAGCATCCATTAATCATCTATCATCCTGTCTTGCCACTCCACTGCTTCAGCTGGGGAGTTGCACCAGTGTCTCAGGAGGTTGCGCTGCTTCTTCCCTTCACGTGAAGCTCTGTTGGGGCCTTGCACATCCTTAGTGTCTATCAGGTTTCGCCCTTGCCTCCATTCCCCAGGCTCCATGTCCCCATTGCCTTGTTGGAGTTCCACGAGCCTGTTCTGCAACACTGGGTAGCGGGTGCGCATGAGATTGTGCAGAATGCAGCAAGCTTCCACGATCCTTCTCACGGTCTCTAGGCAATGCTGCATGGTGGTGAGAAGTACCGGAACCTGTTGGCCAGGATGCCAAAGGCGTTCTCCACCACCCGCCTTGCCCTAGACAGCCTGTAGTTGAAGATCCTCTCTTCACGGGTGAGGCATCTGGAGGTGTAGGGCTTCATGAGGTAGGTTCTGAGGGAGAAGGCGTCATCCCCCACGATGAAGTAGGGCACATCTTGCGTGTCGTTGGGCAGGGGGGTTTGGATCTGGGAAGCCCATGATGAGGTTGCGTTCCAGCCCCTCCTTGAGGTCACTGGCGTTGTATACCTGGGCATCTGAAGCTCACCCGTTGCCTGAAGCATCGATGTACATGAACTTGTGGTCAGCATCAACCATGGTGAAGAGGATGATGCTGCAGAAGCCCTTGTAGTTGAAATAAGTGGACCTCGACTTGGCTGGAGCTTTGCAGGCCACGTGCTTGGCATCTATGGCTCCAATGTTGTGGGGCAAGTTTCACTTCTGATACCACTGCTCTGCAACTTTCTTCCAGCCTTCTTCAGTGGAGGGGCAATGGAGGAGCTCCTCTAGGTATTCTTCGATGATGGCCTACACCACTTCTCTGACCACAATGCTGATGGTTGTGTGGCACCCTCCAGCCGTACTGCATGCTCCTGTACGTGGTCCCGGAGGCCAGGTGGCGCAGAGTCAGTGCCACCTTGAGCCCAGGGTCCAGGCTGGGCCGGAAGTTGGTGTTTGCCTTGGTCAACTTGGGTCTCAGCCGCTCCCCAACTTCGTCAAACATGGCTGGAGGCATCCTCATGAAGTTCTGGAATGCACGAGGGTCTTCTTTCCTCAGTTCCACCATCAGCTTGTTGTACAGTCCGTACTCTGGTCTTCTGGCAATCCATCTTCGGACCCAGACACTTCTTGGCCGCCTCCTTTTCTTCCTGTAGAACAGTTGAAAGAGCCTGTAGATGGCTTCACACTGTTGCAGAACGATGGTGGCTACCAAAAGGACTGTGTTACGATCCATGGTGGACATGACTGGATGCTGTGGAAGAGCAAGAGCCAGATGAAGGCTGCAGAGGTCTGCACAGCAGGGCTGCTGGACTGAAAGTGAGATCCAGGTGAGTTCCTCCCCCTTTTTATAGGCAATATAGGTTTTCCACTAGGTGTCCTTTTGCATCCTCTAGGCATCCTGCAGACATCCTAAATATCTGAGATAGGTCCCCTCTGCGAATGTTTTTTCCATTTTTAATGCTTTGTATGTGAGCTGCATCCGCTTTCATCCTTTCTCCGTCCATGTTACTTACGCTGCGTGTCCGTTCCGCGTCCATTTCGCTTCCTCCCTGTGTCCATTTTCCGCTGGAGAAGATTTGAGTTGCGCGGAGGCGCAGCGGATGCCTAGCGGATATAGCAGACACGTAACGGATGACGACGGATGTAGAACGGATGTTCCCCGTATGCGTTGCGGATGCAGAACGGACACATTGGATACATTTTCCACTCAAAAAGTTTTGAGCAGGTCAAAACTTTTTGAGCGGATGGAACCTCAGTCGACGGATGCTGGACAGATAGAGAGGATGAAAAATGGAGGCAGTGAGTACAGAACAGATGAATCACGTTAATCAACAGATGGCAAGTGTTTCTCTCCGTTTTACATCCTCTTTTCATCCGTTGGTGCAGTGTGACATGAGCTTTAGACAGGAATGATACAATCAAGCTTTTTAAAACTCTGATTGCAAAAAACTGTTGCAATAGCATCACAGCTTTGCGGATGTCATATTGCACCAAGCAAGTTTTGATAATCTGCAAACTATAAATGTCTAAACTGAAGTTGAATATCATCTAATTATCAATATCTGTGTCAGCACTTTCACTAATGGCTACAGTATGAAATCTTGCTAAGGCTAGTTCACACATAGTATTGTTTGCCATGCTGTTACAAATGTTGAAAAAAAGTCAGAGCTGTATATTTGTTCTAGCTTTCTGAATATGCATACATATTTTTCTTGTGTTCATGCTTTATTGTAAACTGTCCAAAGAGCCTCAACTCCCAGACATTTTAAATTTTTAAATAAATAAAATCCTCAAAGAATCATTTCTAGGATCAGCAGAATGAACATTCTACAGCTTTGAATTTTTCATTTGAGATGAATTTGCTCAAGGAGAGAAGCAACTTAGAACTAAGAAGAAATTTCCTGACAATTAGAACAATTAATCAGTTGAACAACTTGCCTCTAGAAGCTGAAATGCTCCCAACACTGGAAGTTTTTAAAAAGATGTTAGATAATCATTTGTCTGAAGTGGTGTAAGGTTTCCAGCCTAAGCAGGGAGTTGGACTAGAAGGCCTCCAAGGTCCCTTCCAACTCTTCTATTCTGTTCTATTCTGTTCTATTCTATTAATTTTATTCCATTCCATTCCATTCTATTATGTTTGGTCTTCAGGTTTTATTTTTGTATTTTCCTAATACAATAGCACTGTTTCATAGCTTCACAATATTTTATCATTTTTCTTTTCCTTTTCTTTTTAAAAGAGTTATTATTTAACTTATCTTTCTTTTATTTTGTCAGATCACTTAGAACAAGGTAGAACTGAAAAAAATTGCTCCACATCTCAACCACCAGAAGCTACCTCCAAAAATATTACTGAAGAGGAACTTGAGGATTGGTTAGATACTATGATCTCCTAAAAGCTATACTTTGTTGATCATAGAAGTATGTGGAAAATAATTTACTATGACAATTCTTAATTGTAAAAAATGTTTACAAATATTTAATCTGGTGACTGGCTAAACCTGAAGCTTAAAAATGCTATTTGTGTATTTGCAGTGTTCTGGATTTCATAAAGAAATTTAACAATATTAATTTGAAGTTGTAAATATATAAAAGCCTATTTAGAGTCTGTGAAATAAAATTAATTACATTTGCAAGTACAATTATGGAATGTGTCTTGGTGTGACACCAGTAACACAATGAAATATGACATTGAGTTTGGTTTTGCAAATTCTTTATTGCAGTGCATATTGTTATTTGAAGAAAAAACGCATTAACATTGCAACTAATTAGTTTAATTCTGTTCAGTTTTAAGACAAGTTTTTAAACCAGTTGCATGTAGTAAGCAGTTTTGTAACAAGTATATGACTAAATTTCATGTCATACAGAAAGACCAGAAAGCAACACAGTCAAATAACAAAAATGTCAATCTAAAAGACTAACATTTTTAAAAAAGTATTTTGCATAGCTAGATCTGGATCTTTAAGGCACTTAGATTTTAGAAACAATAAAATACTTGAAAATTTTAAGCACTGAATACTTAAAATTTTTTGGTTTGTATTGTTACACTAAGAAATGGCACAGGGAAAACAAGTCTGATTGAAATATTTTCACCATATGAGTCCATGATTAAGTTATTGTCACCTGACATTCAGAGTCTTCAGCTGCAAAATGATAATATAGCCCTTTCAACTATATTATTTTCTACAAAGGACTGATAAAAAACAAATAATAATTCCTGAATTAAAGTACTGAACTGAAATGTTTAAACGTTATTTTTTGCTCTGCCCCACTTAAAAACAAATAAAACTGAAATTCAAATAATTCAGAGCCTATTTTTGCAACATACAAAAAGCTAATCTAGATCAATTTAAAACTGGGCTAATTTATTTATTTAGAGGTCAAACATAAGCAATATTTCTGTTATGCCATTATTTTTGTAAGAATTCTGTTTGTGTTTACACTGAATATAGTAGATTCTTTTTTGGTATTTTTATCCAAGTTGATCTTCATATTGTTTACGGAAGCAGTCTCCAGCTGGGAAGAAATCCCAGCATCTTTCTTGGTACATTTTCCACACATATGATTCCTAAAATATAAAACAAATGCTTTTCAAAAGATTTATTTGACAAAAGAAATAATTTTCATACATAAGGCATATTTTTTTCTCACAGATTAATGAATGGACATTTCCCTATTAGAAACTTCAAGTGGGAATATATTCCTGAAATTAGCAAGGCAGTTTTTCTATCTGATCAATTTGTAGTTCAGCTACTAATCTTAGAGAATGTATTTTTGTTATATAAGGTATTACAACATTATTTTCATTTGCTAAACAAGCAATTAAATAGTGATAACTTCAGATAAATGCATTTCACATTTAAATATAGGCTGGCAGCCAACTTTGCTTTAATATGAGATTACAGAACTTTATTTTTACAAAATAATAATCTTATAATAACAGATCATGAACAAATGTTATAATACACTAAATTAAATATTCAGAAGAAAGCATGAAGAACTGCAATATTCAGCACATGAGCTTCAATGGAAGAACCTTTTAAACATTTGGATGTCATATGTTTATAGATTAAAATGATCAATAATTTGCTTTTGGAGGAAAAAATAAATGTTAATTATTTAGTATATCTCTAAAAGAATGATTATATTTTATGAATGTTTTCTGAAATGTTTCTTTTCATTTACATAATCAATTAATGCTTTACCTGCCCAGTGTGCTCAGTTTCATCCTTATTAATAAGATACATCAAAAAGAATCTGGAGAAAGAATATGAAAATATACATGATTTTTTTTTGTGGTATCTTGTTCTTGGTTCTTAAGAAAGCAGTAATTCTTTCCATCTAAAAATGTGAAACAATAGGCTTAAAAAAAACTTGTTTAAGATTCATTTTATAGGACTCAGAAGGAGTTAAATGGTAATATTAAAAAGTGAAATATTTTACAATGGTAAAAGACCGTTTGAATATGAACAATTGTACAAGTCTCTCTTTGTGAGTTTCCAATACAAAAAAGTAGACATCCACATCAAGCAAACATTAGAAGAAAAACAAATATACAAAAGCCATTAATGAAAATAACTAATACAAAGCTGCGAAGAAAGCTATTGGTTTAGTTACCCACAATATTTTATTTTGATAGTGATGGATTCTGTATTTTTTCTTTCTTTCATGAACAATAAAAAAACTGTACCTTGTATTTTACATTTACATTTTAAGGAAGTCAAATGACAGGCCACTATACCAAATGGTTCTGAAGCAAAATATGCCTTGAAGCAATATTAATTTTCTTGCTGCCAAAGCCTCTGATGGCTCATCTTTCCAAAGACAGTGTCTCTCCTTTTTGATCAAGTTAATGAGTGTTAATTGTTTATGTTGATTAGTGTCTAGGGAATTATGGGAGTTGAAGTCCATGCATCTTAAAGCTGCCAAATTTGAGAGATGCTGGTCTAAACACTGACAGAACATTCCTGTTCTGGATCCCCTCCATAGCCAAAGCTTGTTCTGAGCAGACATGAGGTAGAAGTACTATTTTGGGGTTGGTTTATTGATCCTGAAACTGATCCTAGCTATAGTTTCAGGTTGGTTCCCCTATGATAATCTCTATTGTATATCCCTCACTCTACCCCATCTCCCACAGGGGAATTCTAAAAAATGTACATTAGCTGCCATATGGGCTCGCTAAAGATCCATAACCTGACAGAGCCCTGAGTCTGGGAGTAAAGGAGTACGACACACTGATTTTGGAGTAAGTCTTATAGAGTTCACTTATGTATAGATATTCCTAGCATTGTGCTATGAGCCTGGACAACCCTATTAACATTGCTAACAATCATTTCTTAAGAAACACCCTTTAATAAAGTAGTACATGCATTTACTTACAAGTAGTTGGCCAGATTGTGCTCTTGTAAAGTATGCATTTCAAAACCATGTGGAGTTGTATCAAAATAATCATTACCAATTCCACAAATAAAGCATTTGGTCTAGAAATCAAATAAAGATATTAGCAATATAAGAATTAATGTAGTCTTGACAATTTAGTGCAAAGTTTTTCTCTTTCATTTACTGAAAACAAACTATAATCATAATCTTACCTCCATGTCTTCTTTGACCTGCTCTTGCTGATCTCTCAGTTCGCCAAAGGCATCAATAATAAGACCTATTATTACAAAAAAAAAACAAATACTTGCTAAAAATCTTAACTCTGGTACATATTTGTATTATGTACACCCTGCACTATCATTTAGGATACATTGATTTTCCTCCTACTCAGTTAATGTATTTCTTAGAGGAAATGTATATGAAGAAGAAAGAAAAAATCACAAGTAAAATACTGACTTCATTAAAATGGAAATTTTGATATACTGAACTAGTTTTAATCACATGCAAATATTGATGCAGAAAATGGAGAACAGAAGAGTGTCTCAACAAGGAAAGCAAAAGAATTTTATATTTTTTGTTTCACTTAACCAGGGGTCCCCAAATTCTTCAGCTCATCAAGCTCTTCATGACATCTCAAATTGTTCATTGACTTCAAACATTACTTACATTAAAATAATTTACTATTACTATTAAAATAATTTACTATATTATGATGCTACTATGAATAACAACAAAACAGAGTCCTGTCGATCATTGAGGTTCTATATTGACCACTTTGGAGAATATGGCACTAAGCTTCATGACAGCTGGCACAATCTTGCAGATTGTGTATGGTCAAACCTGGCTGAAAAGATCAGGAAGTCAAATCTCCCAAAGAAGGCTATAATGAACCTTTTCTGAACTGTTGTCAAAAAACCTTCATGGATGTTATTTACGTAGCCACTGGAAATTCAATTCAATTTATGGAAGAATTATATCATTAGCTATTGTAAAAACAAACAAACCGCATCTTGTTTGACATTCACCATCTATAAGCTTCAGTCATTTTTTTCTCAGCAGCATGATGTATTCCTGAAAATGAATCTCTCTCTTAAACATTGTATTGATCAGTTGAAAAAAAAACAGATTAAATTATATACTAAAACCGTAATTGAAGATAGATCTTTCTTACATTACTGTAGTAATGCCTTTACTCAAAATGAAGTGAAATTACTCATCAAATATTGTAAAGAGCAGGGGTCCCCAAACTTGGCAATTTTAAGACTTTTGGACTTCAGCTCCCAGAATTCCTCAGCCAGCATAGCTGAGGCTTATGGTATAGAGTAAAATTATTCATAGGAACTTGAGCAATTCTTCCCCCTCCAGAAGGGAGGATAGCTTAGAAAGCAAAGTAAAAAATGACAGTTCTGTAGAGGTACATAAATCTATTTTTTGGCATGGCAATATTCGTAAGGAAAGCTGTTAATTCCCTTTTCCTATGTTAGATTTTGAGTTTACCAGTTCAGCCTAAATGCAGAAAGATTAATGTCTGATAAAAGGAAGTACTTTACACAATGTTAAAAGTCTAGAAATTGTTGCCAGGAGATGCTATGATAAGAAATGTATATGAATTTTTTTAAAGGGCAATAAATATATTTGGCTTGCAGTACAAGCATTAGTAAATCCCAGGAAACTTAACAATAACAAACCTTGAATGATGGCCAGTAGGATAACAATGACAAAGAAGAAAAACGTGATATCAAAAACAATTCGATATATTTCATAAGGGTCTCCTGCAGGGTCTTCAATTTCATCTCCAATACCTCCACCTGCTCGTACCCCGACATACATATGGAACAGGTAACACTAAAAGGCAGAATTTTACTACAGTTTATGGAGAATAATCAAATCACTTTGAATTAAAAGACATTTTTAAAAGATCATTACTTTTTAATCATATATTAGAAGTTGGGATAAATCTCACAACATTTAAAATATGTTACAGAAATGCTAAGATTAAAATTCAGTCAGGAGATTTCCGGTTTGTTAGTTGTCAGAGTGGAATCCGCGATTGTGTGTGGTTTTGCCCCGAGCTCACTTGCTGGAGGGTCCCATTTGGGACCAGAACTACCCTGGAGGAGTGGTGAAGAAGGGGGGAATTGCCTGGAGGGCTGAGGGGAGCTGCAACTCCACTCCCTGACAGAAAAAATCCTCCCAAAGGCAAGCTGCAGCAGTAATCCTAAAATGGCCACCATGAAGACAAAGAACAGTCCAGGAAACTAAGACTGTGCTGGAACGGAGAAGCAGTAAGCGGAGTGTGAACCAGGCAAAATATATGTGAACCAGGTAAAATACATGGTATTAAAAAATAAAGGACCATTTTGGAGGAAAGTGTGTGGAAGCAGCAACCAGAGAAAGTAAGAAGGAAATTGGATTTTATAAAATGGGCTTGAATTATTGTATTGGATTAACTTGGAGGAGAAAATTTAAAGGAAAAATTAGAAATTAAACTGGACAACTATTGGACTATTGGCACTTAAAGGGCATAACTAAATGCTGAAATTGAGCATGTTGAAAATAAAAGAAATAATAGCTAATGATTGAAATTAGCTAACTTAATAAAAGTACTATACTTATCAAAAAAAGTTAAAGTTAGGGAAGGAGTGGATTGTGAAAAAGATTCAAGACTGCCACCTGATGGTACAGGGAAAATTTCAGTACTCTTTAAAAAGTGCTTGGTCTTTCTAAGAAATTGGATTTTGGAACTTAAAAGAAAATAAAAGAAACTTCATTATAGTAAAATAAAAATCCTGGAAAGGGACATCAGAATATTACAAAGGGGAAGATATTTGAAAATATTGTCACAGAACTACCCAGTGACTGTGGGAATCAGTTGGGAAAGGGCCCATTAGAAGACCTAGAACAAAGACTTAATGACAATGATTGTTGAAAATTAACTTAAAAGACACTGGCTGAAATAATATACTGCACTTTGGAATTGAATACATCTATTAAGGAAGAGGAATACATCTATTAAAAAAGAGGAAAGAAAAGGAAAAAAGGAGATGATATAATGGAGGACTTATTTGTTGAAATAAGATTGGACTTGCAAGATATAAGGGAAATGATGAAAATTAAACTTGCAATGTGCAATTACATATTACAGAAATTAGAAATGATGACTCTGCTTGTAGAAGAACAAAGTAAACCAGAGGGGGAGGAGTTTAATGAAGAAGCCAGCTTTGAAGAACAAAGGGAGCAACAATTATCTATCGGGGGGGGGAAGGAATTAAAATTAAAAATTTGTGGTCTGATGTGACAATAAAAGGGAGAATGGTTCAGAAAATGAAAAAAAGGAGACGGAAAAAGCAGAAAAGGAAAGTACACAACAATAATCGAAAGATGGAGTGAGATAAATTTAATAATTGGAATGAGAAATGGAGGGGAATAAGAATAGGGAAAACGGGAATTAAGAGAAAGGATCAGAAAATAAAGAGAAACAGGAAGCAAACAAGGATGAAAAATATATTGTTAAAAGAGCGAGAGAAAATGGGTGAAAAAAAGGACAGGGAAGGAGATTCCGCAAGGTAATATGTTGTGATATATAAGAATAAGCACTGAAAATAGATAAGTATGTAACTGATATTTTTTTTTTAGTTTCCTTTTCTCTTTCTCTTTCTATTAAAGGATTATCGCTACATTACACATGGAACTTAATGAAATAAATATGGAATTAGGAATTTATAATGGGAATGTTATGTATTAATTGATGATTAGCAATGTATAAGAAAATGATAAAAAGGGGGGAAATGATGCAATGAGAACCATTATGGAAATGTTAATATCAGTTGCTATAATTAATTGATTAGATTAATACTTTTGTAATGTGTAGATGACTTATAAGGTGATTGAGAAAATGTATATGGAATCAGACAGTGTGTGTGTGTGTGTGTGTGTGTTTGTATGTGTGTGTTATATAGTAAATAGGGACATTGGTATTAAAGTAGAATGAAGGTGGCTAATTCGAATTATTAACCAGAGGGGACAATTTTGAATTAATAAAATAATTGAAACCTGGAATCAGCTTGCTGAATGAGAATTTTTTATTAAAAAAAAAAAACAGATTGGACAGGAAATTGAATAATGAAATTACTAGGTATGTTCAACTGATATGGTTGGCATTAGGAGATAGTATTGAAATGATGAAAATAAGCAATGAAGGATTATAACTTAATGTGAATATGTTTATTAAGAGATATGATTGGTATTATTAATTTGGTCTAAACTAAAATGTATGACATATTGATGCCACACTGTTAAAATAATGTTGTGCATGTGCAGATTGAAATAGAAAAACTTGATTTAAAAAAAGATTAAAATTCAGTCTCATTAGCTTACATATGAAAAATTCAAGTGGTTCTGCTAAAATTTTGAAATACTGCACAAGAGCACATTGTTTTGTCTATTTTCTATAGTAAATCCAGCTTATTTTCTTGCTACCTTTTGCCATGTGATATTTTAATAGCCTGCTTTTAATTAAGAAAGTATGTTGTATTTATATTTATTCTTAATTAATTTCATTCTTATTTTTTTCTGGAAAAATAAATAAAGGCAGTTTTGGTTTTCTTATATATTTCTGGTCTTGATGGTATTATCAGTTACCAGTTGACACTAAGGGTACACTCCTGTGCATGCATGCATGCTCAAACAAACTTTTGTGTGACAAGATATGTGTATAATTCCCAATCTTCTACAGTCTCACTATACTCTGCTTTTCTTATCCTATGGGTAACTTCCCACCCTATCCCACTTGTGTATATTCATAGCTGAAAAAATATTTTGTAACATAACTAAAAATTTATGGAAGGAATATTAAACTAAAACCTAAAAATTTAAATTGTTGGTAAACTATGTACCACTCAAAGCAGTCTGAGATTTAAGGTGCTCTGATGTCAAGGTACATTATATTTAACTCTTAGACCCAGAGAGAAGAGGCCACTACAGATATGGATGAAAACACTCTTCAAACTGCTTTGACCAAGTCTAACCTAAGAATTTTAGATACATAGGTAAAAAATAACACTCATACACATAAGGATCTGGAATGAACCTTGCCTGATTGCCACTGGGCTGTTCGAAGAAAAGAACCTACTCTAATGGAACATGGAATCACCCTGAGGAATGATGGAAAGATGTTGCCTACGGAATGATCAGATTAAAAAAAAGGAGAAGTCCGCAAACAGGAAAGAAACTTAAAAAGGACCTGCCCTCATGCATCAGACTGTTAAAAGAGGCTATGGGAGATCTGCATTTTTAGACTTGCAAGATTCTGTTAATATAGCCTTTACAATAAAGTAGAAATAGCCCATCTGGTTGTGTTTACTATTTGGTTTAGCTAAGAGAGCTGAAATATCCCAAAGGTTGTCCCCAGGAGTCACAGTGCATGCTAAGGGCCACAGGAAAAAATCAATAAAAAACAGGTTTTCAGAGAATGGGCTTCAGGAAAGCATTAAGTTTAGATAAATAAAAATGTTACTTTATAATGTAGCCTTATACTTTAGCTGTCTTCAGTTAACAAACATATTAGACTGATTATTTGAAATGTTGTAGTATCAAGGGTTATAATTCCAATTTATAATTTTTATTGAGACCTGCCTGTTGTTCTCTTGCTGATGGCACTAATCTTCAATTCACATAGTTGTTATAGTACTTACAGTCATCATATCGTCACATTTCATGTCTGGCTCATCCTCATCCTCACTCTTGTTATAAAATTTCCGGAAGAAATTAAATGCAACAACCGTGTAAAGATATACCACCACAGCCAAGAGTCCAACAGTTAACACGAGCTATAATATATGCAATACAAAATAAATGCTGAATGGGTATGTAAAGATGAAACAACAGTTAAAAAGTTAAATCTTGCCCACAGTATAAAAGACACTTATTTCCATTGTGCAGCTGGAGCATTTTGAACATTAGGTCATTCAAAATATATTAAGCCAATCAAGATTACACTGGTGCAATGGCTGCTTAAACCAATCTGTGCACTTTTAAGCTTTTCAACTGCTTCTTAATTGTCTTTCAAAACATTCATATATAGTGGACAACTATTCCATTGTATTTCTCTATGCAACAAACATATTTAGGCTTTCATAAATATAGAATAGAACAGAACAGAATAGAATTCTTTATTGGCCAAGTGTGATTGGACACACAAGGAATTTGTCTTGGTGCATATGCTCTCAGTGTACATAAAAGATACATTCATCAAGAATCATAATAATAGGGTACAATAAGCAATCAAATCATACTAGGAAACAGTCAATAAAAATTGTTAGGATACAAACAACAAAGTTAAAGTCATACAGTTGTAAGTCGGAGGAGATGGGTGAAAGGAAGGATGGAAGGATTAATAGTAATAGTAATGCAGACTTAGTAAATATTTGACAGTATTGAGAGAATTATCTGCCTGAAAGGGGCAAACCAGAGGCAACTAAACCATTCAAAAGATCACAAGCTGTCCATAAATTTCAGTATTTATGTGTCCCAGGAGTAAGGATAGATAACTTCCAGAAACCTAGCAATACATATGCAAAGGACATGTAAAACATTAGAAAATATTCTTCATTTAATAA
Organism: Laticauda colubrina; assembly: GCA_015471245.1. Classification (NCBI taxonomy): domain Eukaryota; kingdom Metazoa; phylum Chordata; class Lepidosauria; order Squamata; family Elapidae; genus Laticauda; species Laticauda colubrina. Next base: position 42,868,443 of record BLBF01000005.1, on the reverse strand, counting down.
GAGGGGTGGAATCCATTGAGCTGATTGTCGGTTAATTTCAGGTTACTTCTACTAAATCACAGCTAGCATTGAAGCATTCATTTGCAAAGCACTTGAAAAGCTTGATTTATATTGCCCAGGAGCATGAGCAAAACACCTGTCTAAATCATTCAAGCAACTGTGTCTAGCAATGGTTCTACAGCTGCTTCAAAAGTTGCTCCAAGCTGTTGCCTTATGATTATGCAACAACTCTTGAATGCTTTGTAGAAATAATCTAAATAAATGAGTTTTCAAGTATTCAATTTTGAAATGAATGATTTTGAAATGAATCCTTCAGCACACATAACATATTTTAGTATTTATATTAAGCAGAACAGACAATTCTGTTGTTTTACAATGTTGGGGACTACTTATTACTATGCCAGCCTAGAAACCTAGTTTATATAGTAAAGAAGTATTTCCATAGCTCTCCTGTGGAAAAGAATGTCTTTTATATAGAGCATTGGTTCACCAGATTTAATAAACTATCCACATAGCGATGTATGGAACAATTGGCCTTCCTCTTCAACCTTCAAATGCTGTACGGTATAGAGAGAAGCTGTAGCCATGCTTGGCTGAACACATTTATATGCTTTCTCAATTGGATTTGTAAGATTTTAAGAAGGGAAAGAAGGAACACACAGTTTTAGGGTACTACCCTGGCCTTTCCCTCAGTGGCCACATTATGAAGAGATGTTTTCTATTTTTTTATTTTTATTAAACATATTTCATCATTTGATATCACTTTTACAGTCTTTGCAATGCTCCAGTATCAATAATACTCATGTATACATGCCAATTACATTCCTTTTTCTTCCTTTAACTATATATTTTTGATATTAAGTTTAATATACCTCTTAAATTACCTTTATATTTAATTTTTACTTCTATTTTCTAACCGTTTATACCATGTGTCCCAGACCAAATAATATTCCATTTCTCCCTCTTTCTTTTAATTCTAATGTTAGCCTGTCCATCTCAGCACAATCTGACACCTTTTTTAATCACCATTCCCTCATTGTTTTGATTAACTTATATGTACTGTCTTGGGTTAACTGAATAGTGATTTCGCATGTAGGAATTTCCGCATATTGGATGTTCTAGTTATTTACTGGAAAAACAGATAATTCAGCACTGAACTCTGCTACAGCTTTGTTCAATTTCCAGGCTTTGCCTATTTTAACCTCATGGGCAAGGGAGCAAAATTGAACTATCCTCCCTCAGTCCATGGAAAATTGTCCTCCACAAAACAGGTCCCTGGTCCCAAAAATGCTGGGCGTCACTGTTTAAACCATGGACTCCAATCCTTTCCTTAATGCAGGTAAGAATTAAAAGTGAAGCAATCCAAGTATGACTCCACTGAACATTTCCAGTAAAAGGAAGCCCATTTTGCTATGTAGTTCCACTGCCAAATTGCTTTTTCTATTACAAATTTCTTTTTTAACATTCAATTATAATCAGTATTTGCATTCATCTTCTTTTTGCAACAATGTCACACTGCTATCATATTCAGTTTACAATCAGCTCCTATTCCAAAGTTTACTTTGAAAATACTTTTACCAAGTTAGGTAATGTATATTTCATTCTTGTTTACTGAGTGTTGTATTTCAGCTATCTCTACCAAATTTCATTCTATTACTTGCAGACCATTTTTCCACCCCATCCAGAATTTTAAATTTATTGCTATCTACTATAAGATATCCACCCAATTTTGTATCATCCTAAAATTTAATAAGAATTCCCTCCATCTCATCATTCAATGAGTCATTAAATTTTGAGCACGGGTCCCAGGACTGATTCTGGTTCCTTTTGCCATCACACACAATCCCACACAGGATAATGTAAGGAAGAACCGCCAATGAACACTATGAGTGCAATTCTTGACCTGGGTAAATATCCAGTTAATTTCTCTGCATTCAGGATGTCATGGGATATTATTATTACTATTATTATAGTTGGTTGTACAGTCATATATTTAGATCAGACATGGCATTTTTATTCACCTACCAAGTCAGCACCAGATGAAAATGAATTGCAAGGTTTTGGTTGAAATACCCATTTGCCCTACGCTCATTCATTGCCAAGAGCTGTTACTTGTTAACGTTTTGCTTACTTTGAAATACTGAGTGTTAAGCCTGGGTTCCCCAACCAGGGTTAGGTAGACAAGCTAAACAGAATGTGCAGCGTTAGTCAGATAGGCACACAGATAAATGAGTGAGCTAAGCTTGTATGTTTATTAACATACAGTAAAAATAACAGATATGTTTGTGCTATCAATAATATATTTTATTCCAGTATAAGTTTATGGCATAGTCAAATAACAGTCCAAATATCATTTACCATGTAGTCAGTCCATTCAGGGATATTCAGTTAGCAAAGTCCATGTAGAATATCCTATTTCAGTTCACTTATAAATCAGTCCTTTGTTGTCTCTCCCGTTCGAGC
>BLBF01000005.1:42831624-42865970 GCA_015471245.1 Laticauda colubrina | reverse complement strand
TATTATTTCACCTAAACCAGTTAGGGTAAACAATGTTATCCCTAACACTGAGCATAGCAGCTGAACATATTTGAGTGAAGAATGGGTTATTCTTAATTGGATCAGAAGAATTGATGAGAATGCTACTTCAGACCTCTCATCCACCAAGCACCATGAGCATGTATTTCTGTGTATCCCCATCTTCTGCACCTGCTCCTCTGGCTGGCTGGTATGATGACATACTTCATCAACTGAAGTCAAGTTGATGGGATCAAGTGGTGGGATGCTGCCAGTGTAACAACTGATTCAGTGATCACATGCTGGCCCAAGTCCTTTACCTTTTTCTTCAACTAGTTTGCATTTGTTGAAAATACATTTCAGCTTGTCTTAAGGAAGGCAGGCAACCAACCTGCTTGTATTCATCCCCCCCCCCCACCTTCTTAGGACAGTTTAAGTAGGGAGGCTTTTTGTTCTTTTCTTGGGCTCTTTAATGAACCCAGTTATTAACTCTTCACTCTATAAAACATTTTTTATCCCCTCAAACATCTTTGTTTAACTTCCAGGACACTTTACGCATTGGCTTATTGAGAGGTTTGCTTCTTAAACCAGGAAGCTTTACAATAAATTCAAAAAGGAATTAGACACCAACTCACTATCCATCAGCTCTCAGGTCCATCACTCCTTGCCATCAGCAGCTCTTCAAAACATGATCTTTGCAAATCCACAACTCGTCATGTAATCCTTCAGAAAACACTGCTTCTTTGTTCACTCCTCTCTCTTCCTGGTTTTTGAACTCCTCAGAATGAACAGCTCTTTCTGTTCCCTCTGATTACCTCCAAGTCATTAAATGTTGAAGATCCAGATCTGAATACTCCGCTCAATATCTCATTCTAGATGGATGAGTACTAGTCTGATGAACTTTCAGTGTCAGCTTCAAGCCAGCTACTTATCCTGTTAATTGTCATGCCATGCAGCCTACACAAAACTATCTTGTTAATCATAAAGTCATAATGTCTTTTTTCAAATGCTTTGCTGAAATCAAGACGCATTATACCAACAACATTCCCACAATATACTAAAGTTATTCAATCAAAAAAGTAGGATAAGGATACATAACAAGATTTTGTCATGGTAACTATGCTAACTAAGAAGGTTCTTGTAAATCTTTCATGGAGGATCATATTTAGCAGAATTAATCACCAAGCAGATGTCAGGGCAATACATATACTCCATCACTACTACTCCATGCTGCATTGAAAAATCTGCAGATCTGCAGTCATGAAATTGTTTTTGACTCATAGCAACCTCATAGATTTACTCCAAGGTGATTTAATCCTAAGCTTTTCTATTATAGAAAGATATATGTATTCTATCTTCCATTACTGCATTCACTGCCTCTGTAACTGTGTCCCTCCCTTTACCTATGGTTATCCTCTTCTCTTTCATTTCTCAGTATTAGAGCCTTTTCCATATTGCTAATTTTGCATAATGTGTATGAAATAGATAAATGTGAGCCTGATCGTTCCTTGAATAGGATCTCTTCAAGATCACATAGTGTAATAAGATTGAGACTGGGTTAGGGACTACTGTCCTTACTGTGAGTTGTGTTGGGTGTGTGTGCATGAAGGGAGGCTCAGCCAATCTTATTGTACATATTATACTCTGACAATAAAGATTATTATTATTATTATTATTACTATTATTATTATTATTATTATTTAATCTATTCAATGTTCCATCGGTTTGTACACAATATTCTCAGGAATTCAAAAGCATCAATACATTTTTAAGCCCCATCTTTTGCTTCCATAGAGTGTCACAGAGAATATCTTGGATTGCATGATTCTGATCTTTCTAGGTATAGGCCCATCATGGCATTTGAATATATTTTCCAAGGACTTCATGGCTGCTCTACTGAGTACTGGTCTATGGCATATTTCCTAACTGCTAGTTCATTTACTGTTGATGATTGGTCCTAAAAGGCAGAAGCTATACACAATTTTTATATTTTCATTGACAATTCTAAGGCTAGTTATTTTATCTGTTCTCAGTAGTTTGGTCTTCTTTATACTTGAATTTATTATTGAGGCTATACTAAGTCTCATTTTTTTAGTACTGGAATATAGATAAACCTCTCCCAATTAGTTGGCCAGGATGTATTTTTACAAATTTGTTGGCATAGTCACTTGGAAACTTGGCTGATTTATCTTCTGTTGCTTGCCATATTTCAGTAGGCATTCTATCACTTCCTGTAGCTTTCCATCTAGGTAAAGATTGGAGTGTTTCCTGAAATTAATTTTCTAGTACTAGAGGTTCTCATAAGTAAGGAATATCTTGTAGCTATCTTGGATCTCTCCAAAAGATCCTTAGGTCTTCCTCAGTAGCACATTGAGTGCAATCTGACCTGAGGGAATCATTTTATATTTTCTTGGTAAAAATACTGGAAAGCATTATCATTGCTTTCTCCCACATGGTATGAACTGATGCCTTTACTATTGTCACTAAAATGATCATCTCCCTTTTCCATCTTTCTGCTTCCCAATGTAGGTGGCAGCTGGGATGACCTTACTACCTTTGGTGATCCTGCAGAAAATCAATACTCTTTGTCATACTCTCCAATATTCTTTACTCACCCCTACCAGGATACCTCCCTGGGAGAGGTGAATGAAGGTTTTCATTTCTTGGATTTTTTTTCTTGGATTTTGAATGGAGCCTCATCTGACATTCCGTTATAATGAGGCAGCACAGTACCACAAGGGATGGGGCAAGTACAATTCAATACAGAATAAAACTGTTTGAAGTTACAATTAGGGGTGGGATGCTACCGGTTCTGCCCAGCTCAATGGAACCGGTAGCTCTGAAGAGTAGCAGACACAGAACCAGTTCTGTGTTTGCTGCTGTTTGGCCCACCTGCCCGCCTGAGCTCTTACCTGTCCTTTATTTCCTGCTTTTTCAACCACAACTGCTTTGCACAGCAGCACAGCTGAGATTGAAAAAGCAGGGGAAAAAGTGGCCAAGCCGCCCAGACAGCTGAAAAGCACTGCGCGCGGGTGCACAGCATTTGAAAATGTTTTAAGTCAAGGACTACCTGTATTGAAATGGCTTCAGTACTTAAGAACTATTAAGAGATAATAAATAATAAAGCTAATGCAATCCTAAATTGTATTAAAAGAGGGATACAATCAAGATCAAAGGAAGTACTAATACCACTCTTTAAAGCCTTAGTAAGACCACACCTAGAGTACTGCATCCAGTTTTGTTCACCACATTATAGAAAACATGTTGAGACTAGAAAAAGTACAGAGAAGAGCAACCAGGATGATTAGGGGACTGGAAGCTAAAACATACAATGAACGGTTGCAGGAACTGGCCTTGGCTAGTCTAGTAAAGAGAAGGACCAGGGGAGACACGATAGCAGTCTTCTAATATTTGAGGGGCTGCCACAGGGAAGAAGGGGTCGATTTATTTTCTAAAGCACTTGAAGGCCAGACAAGGAATAATGGATGGAAGCTGAACAAGGAGAGATTTAACCTGGAAATAAGGAGAAACTTTCTGATAGTGAGAACAATCAACCAATGGAACAGCTTGCCCTCGGAAGTTGTGGGAGCGCCATCACTTGAGACTTGCAAGAAGAGATTGGACTGCCATTTGTCAGAAATGGTGTAGGGTCTCCCGCTTGGGCGGGGGTTGGACTAGATGACTTACAAGGTCCCTTCCAACTCTGATTATCTGTTAAATCTGTTAATTTGCAGTAGAAATAGATTTAAATACTGCTCCTTTGAAAAAGCATATTGTATGGAAAAAAAGGCAGAAAATTAATAATATTGTACTTCTTAAAGGAGCCAGAAAAATACAATTTCTTAACAGATTATGATTATTGGGTTAAATAATGAAAAGTTGTTTTCATTGCAAAGTGGTGTCTGACCCATTGCGACCCCATGGACAATGTTCTTCCAGGTCTTCCTGTCCTCTACCATCTTCTGGAGTTAATTTAAGCTCAGGCCTACTGCTTCAGTGACTCCGTCCAGCCACCTCATTCTCTGTCATCCCCTTCTATTGCCCTTAATCTTTCTCAGTATTAGGCTCTTCTTCAGTGAATCCTTCCTTCTCATTAGGTGGCCAAAGTATTTGATAATTAAAAGTACAGTGTGCCAAATGACATTTCATTTGATACAAAAGTTTCCTGTTTGATAAACAATCATAGAAACATGACTGAAGCAACAAAAAGAGTGGAATTCCAGTTGTGGAAGTTATTTTTGAATTTAATGAGAAATTGAAGATTTTAGACAGCTAGACTGATGATTGAACTGTGATAAATACTGCAATAATTTGAACATTTGATTTTGCTCATTTGCTTTTTAAAATAATGTAGCCTTGGGATATAGATTCATAAGTAGCTGGTGATTTGTTAATATTCTCATTCATTTGATCACAGTGTATTTTTAAATTATAGCATTATAATTTTCATCACACTTTAACTCTTTTGAAAGCATTCTTAGTCAAAGTCAATTAAATGAATTTCAATTTTTGTAACAATTGTACAATAAGACATGAATTATATTATCAGTAACTCACCTGTTTGCCATTGTGAGTTACAGATGACAGAATGGTACGTAAAGTCTTAAAACCCATAGCTATATCAAGCAAATGAGCAGCGAAGAAGAAGTTGTTGTAGTGGCCAAGAATAGACATGGTTGTATACCAAGCTAAGTACAAGAAAGACTAAAGAAAATGTTAAATGTCAGAGAAGCACTGCTATTTTTCTCATTGCATTATACGATTTCTTAACATTACATTTCATTTATAAAACACTTTTATGCTATAGTATGAAAATGCCTACAAAGAGGCTTATACCTCAATGACCAAAAAATCTTTGAATCCTTCTCGATTATATTACTAGTAATGGTAGGTTTAGCAACTGTTACATAAAATGATTAACCAAAAACACAAAACTATTATCAAAGAGACAAGTGTGCATTACATTTGTCTTGAGATATGTACATAGGTATAGATGTGCTTCTATTTGCTTTGTGCAAATAGAAATGACCACATGAACTCATCCTCTTTTCTTACACTAGGATCTAGCCATAAGCCAAACAAGGCCTTCCAGATGGGGAGGAACCTGGATGCTTATGGATATGTTCTCTTGCCATATCCCTTTGTCTCTCATGTATTTTGTTTTTGCAGTCCTCATTTATATATCAAGGTAAATGGAAAGAAGAATGTGGAAATACACATAATTGCTATTCCTAAGTTTGACTTCATAATCTTAAAAAGTATACAAGGCTGTTTATTAAGACCACAGGGTGTTACAGGCAAGAAAACAATTATGCAGAAGCACGTCTTAGCTAAATCATTATATAATGTTGCAGAGTATGAAATACAACCAATTTAACACATACAAAATATTGAACAATTTTGCAAAACTGAAATAGGTTAGCTATTGGAATGAATCAGTAACTTGCTCATCTTAAATTATTCATGACTGACTATTGCTCAAATATTATTATCAATATACTATCATCCTATCTTTTAATTCTGGCTTTGTTGCCATACAGAAAATAGAACTTCTACCCTCATCTAAAAAAAAAAAAAATCATTTCCTCAACGGATGCCTTACCAACAGTTTAATTGCATTTCTCCTCTTAACCGATCTTGTACATTTTCTTCACTTTCCTCTCTTTTTCTCATTATTCATTTTAAAACAGATGTTCAAAAAATTACATAGAATTTATAAGGATGATGTCTATCATTTGGATATGCTTGTAGAATTAAGTTCATATTAAAGCTGTGTATTTTTCAACAGAGAATGAATGAGTACAAGGCTTGTTTCCTTTAAGAAAGAATAATGAAGCAAAGAATTTTTTTAAAAAAAATTAAAAGTACTGTTAACTTACATTATCAGTGAAAACTACCCCAAGCTTCCAGATTTGATATTTTGCATCAATAGAACTTAACCTTATAATAAAAAAAAATAATTTGAAATTAATTGGTATTTATTCATCCACTAATTATAAGATTTTTTTCCATTCGCTAAGCTTTCTTTTTGACAATGTGTACACTGAAATGTTTCAGAATTTTGTGGAGGTTTACTGGATATATTTTTGAAAACAAACATTTCAGCAATGAAAATGACCTTTAGATGAATGATAACATTATGTTTGAACAATATAACATATATACTAACAGAAGTTTCAGTTCTCTGAGATCTGGTTCTTTATGTAGTCAAGGAAACATCTTTCAGTATAATAGGAAAGTATCCACGGACTTAAGGGAATCATCAGAATTTGAATCATACAAAATCTTCAATAAACAATCTCAGAGGGGAAATTTCTAAAACAAGCCAATGAAGTCTTATTCTGAAGGGAATAGAAATGCATATGGAAAGTAGAAAAATAGAAAACCGAGGAGCAGGGGAAATGCCATGTGTTTTTCTGATAGGAACATAGAGAAGCCTGCAGTGCAACTTGTGCCTATATAATGAAGCTAAAAGAATAAATCAAGTATTTTATATGCCAGTTAGATGCTATTGTTTAAGTTAATTGATTTCTTTAACTTACAAAATTGTAAATGGTAGACATAAGTACTTCAGTTCCAGTGTATACACAGCCCCACCCCCCAAATCTATGTCCCCATTCACCTCACATGGTTTTGTAATAACAGTTGTAATGAATCAGGCCAGCTCTCTGCCTTTAAGGTAATATTATACTCCCATCTAGACTATATCTTTCTCAAAGCAATTTTGGTCAAAAGAAATTCGATAAAGATAACTAGTCACTGATGTATAGTGACATGCTCCCATATGACAATCCATAGGCAAAATGTTTAAGCTCCATTCTATTGTGCAATCTATAAATGATTTCTCTATTGCAAAGAATGACAGTTATAACTTATTGTGTTACACTACAAACTAAAAACAAAGATCCCAATAATTTAGCATTTTTAAAAAACAATTAAAGTTAAGCATATTAGCCTTTGAGATAAGCAATTGATTGATTAAGTATAGTTGGAGATCGCCAACAATTGTCTTATTTTAACACTATGCTTTTATGAAATTCATAAAAGCATAGTTAAAATATTGCCTCTCTCAAAACAGACCATATTAAAAATAAATATTTTTGTCCAAATAATTAATGATCCTCAAAGCTATAACAGCAGTAACAATATTGCTATTTATATTTTGTTTTTATTAAGTTGCCGAGATCCTGTATTTTCCATGAATTGAATAATAACAATTTGCGACAGCACAAAACTCTCTGGAACATCATTATAATGAACAATTACATACTCTCTGTGCATAGGAGAGTAACCCTAACCCTAACTACAAACATAAAAATAAAACAAATCAAATAAAAAATCAGTTATATTATTTTAATACATTTCAGTTTATTAAATGTAAAAGCAAACATTACCATGAAACAAAAGATGCTTCATCTGATTCAGTATGTTCCACTGGACTAAAATCCAGAGCACTTTTGTCCAGACCTAAGAGTTCTGCAATGCGCTCTGCTCCATATAAATCACCGTACTTGTTGATTACCTTCAAGAAAAAAATAAAATATTATGTTTTAATTCAAGCAGTTATCATTAAGTTTTACATTTAAAAGTCGATGCTTATTTAAAGACTGTTTTCTCACACAAGAAGGGAAGATTGAAAGTAGGGATTTCTTTCCCTAGTAAAAGAAATCAAATATAACAAAATCCTAAAAATAAACAAATCACCATGCAGAGATAGTTTTTGAAGCATTATATTCCTAATGTTCTGCAATAACATCTGAAATCAATCTAGTATGTACTTATTATTATCAAACATATTTTATTTATTATTTTTATTTTGTAAAAAAAATATTTAAGGAACCTACTTTTCGTTTCACAAACTTGTCCCAATAATTGTTCGGAAAAGATCTGTACAAACACAAAATAAGTATTCAAATTTAATTAAACAAGAAAAAAAAACCCAATAAAACATGACCCAATAATAACATCCCTCCTATGCACACACAGACACAGAAAAAAACCCACAAGAAACTCCATAACCCCATCCTCACTAAAAGTACTTTAATTGCCTTGGTGCTTTATTATTTTAGTTTATATTATGCAGATATTATGTTCACACAAACTCTAGAATAAAGTTTATTTCATAGAATATCAAACAGGGCAAAAAAGCTCAAGTGAATGATGGCATCAGAAGAACAATTTCCTTTCAGTGCCTTCTATATTTCCCCCATTTTTTTATTATTTCCCTTCTGATCACAAATACTTTGTCTTTCTCTCTCTCTCAAGTTATTTATCTACGTATCTAAAAAAATAGAAACTAGTCTATACAAGTATATATGTCTGAAAATTCTACTTTAAATTGATAGTTGATTATTTCCTAGTATGATTTACAGTATGTTGATTGCTTATTTAGTATCCTATGACTATCACTAAGTGTTGTATCATATAATTTATGATGACTGTATTTTTATGAAGACTACGATTATGATCACTTATAGCTTTTATGTATACTGAGAGCTTATGCACTAAAGACAAATTTCTGTGTATCCAATCACACTTGGCCAATAAAGAATTTTATACTGTTCTGTTCTGTTCTGTTTTGTTCTGTTCTATTCTATTCTATTCTATTCTATTCTATATAGTTATACGTTTATGAAGAAATAAAATTTACAATAAACTTAGATTGTTTTTTGTTCTTCAATGGTTTTCTCATTATCCATCAGATTTTATTGAGACAGTGTTACTAGGTTTTTTTGAAAAAATATCCTTATAGAAAACAAGCAATTAGTATTAAAAGAAACATTTATTAATATTTACAGCCATTGGCAAGTATGATGAAAAGTTAAGTTCTTCCCTGAAATGTAATTCATTCTTTAATGTGTTACTTTCATTATATTTATTTAACTTCATTCACAAATTTCTGTTCACACAGAAACAAGGTGTTTTCTCAGGGAAAACGGGGTTCTGTAGGAAACATTATTTCATTATGCTTTAGTTCTGAATAAGTTTTACCTGAAACAAAGTGCTAAGGAATACAAATAATCTTGAAGTTTATGATAAATATATTGTTATGACTGTGTGAGTGGCAAGCCCTGCTTCCAGTACTATTTGTAGAAGTAGTAAAATTCACAATGAAGGGAGCAGCGGAAAAAGAGATTAAAAACAAAGGACTGCTGACTAGTAATAGTAATTCTACTTTATTATGCTTGCAAACCTTTTTAACTTGGTTCTTCTCTGAAATTTTTCTGAACTTGAAGGAGAAAAACTAATCTAGCTAATACTAATAATCTCACAGTCAGATTTGCATACTTTCCTAAACTCTAAATAACATTCAACAGGCATTAGGGTTACCTCGGCAGTGCAAATGGGTGTAGAGCATTCTTTGAACTGTTGAAAATTGAATATGTCAAAATTGAACAGCTGTCTCTCAACAGAAGGGGTGGGATATGACATTGTCTATTTCCAGTCTCCAGCACAGTCCTTTCAACAGTTCCAAGAAGGCTCCGCACCATTTGCACTACTGAGGTGACCCTGATGACATAGATAAACCTCCAGGTGACCTCAATGACTCTCTATAAAGAATGCAAATGACCATCTGTCTGGAAGGAGGACAAATCCTTCTATTTTCCACCATCCAGCCAGAGCTAAAGAAGCTTCTTGGATGAGAAGCGAAACCTCTTCAAAGAAAAACCAGAAAAACTAGTTTCTTCTTGAAAGAAGCACCTTTAGGGTCCTAATCTTCTCAAATTTTAAAAAACAAGAAGCATATCAAGCATATCTCTCTGAAAACACTAGAGACTCAGAGGCAGCGATTCACGGTGACAACTTTCTATTAAGTATATAAATCACAACAGTTAAAAGGCCATTAAAAAGAAATCCAACAATATTCAAGTATAATCTGGAAGTAATATACAAGTAATATTCAATTATTTCTCCTTTTTCTCCTGTCTGTGTGCCATAAAGGGTTGGGGCCCCTCAAACTTTTGAGCAGCAAAAAAAGGCTTATATCTATGCATTCTTACTAACAAGCCAACATTTGGTTCAGGTCTTGTCAGACCAAGGACTCACAAAGAGGGGAATAAGTTGTCTGCTTAAGAAAAGACTACATTGGAATAATACTAATATTTATTTATTTCAATCTTTACGGCCCCTCCATCTCTTCATAGTGACTCTGGGTTGCTTCTCTAGTCAGTCATTGAAGTGAAGAGATAATAAGGAGCACCATTAACTTTTTTCCATGTCGGCAAAAATAAAAGCACATTTCACATTCTTGCTTCCTGACTGACAATTAACAATAATAACAATGACTACCGAAACATAATATAGAAGAGATATAATTGTTGCAGCTAATGAATATATAAAGTTATCAGAGGACTGATGTCTTCTGATCTCTGAAAAGCAGAAACTTGCCACATCCGATGCTGCTACACACAACTTTTGTTCACATGAACTATATAGAAAGATGATCAGTGCCTATATCAACACAAATTGTGATTTGTATCATACATAAAATGTCATAATTTCACCTGTACAGAATTATGTTAGTACACTGTCAAAGTAAGCCTTAATAAAATCTTATTGAAATTCAATATACAATGTGGCACTTACGGAGTGTTTATGACTAAACGATCCCACTGCCCTTTAATATCATCTTCAGATGGTTGTTCAGTAATATACAGACCATCAAATTCTAGCTTCCTAGCAATGTCTTTTTCACGCTTGAATACAACCAAGGGAACCTTTAGCGAAAGATATTTTGAAGTATTTTAGTGATCTCAAATTTTGAAATGAAGGTAAATATTTTACAATGTCTTGGAGCTGTACATTTTACCGAGTTTCACTTTAAATCATCTGCTTTTAAAAACTTTATAGATAAAATGAATTATTATAACAAATATGATATTGTTATTTACAAAGTGCTGTTACAATTAACTATATGTACAATCATCTGATAATGAATACTATATAAATAATAGATGCTATTTGATCTAAAAATTAATTGAGTTCAGGTTTAGTACAATGTATCTATAAATTTGTAATTAATTTGTTTTAATTTGTTAATAAGCATATTTGGATCTAATCCTGTTTGCAATATAATAAAATAATAGAAGAAGGATCTTTCATTCAGCATGAATTGTACAATTAAATAAGAATACATAAGGTGTATATAAGATGAAAGCAGAGCGTACACGTGGATACTTTTTTCAGTTCCATATCATCTTCAATGTTAACTGAAATCTATATTTAAGATCTATGTACCAGGTGTCATCAAATCAGGCTTGTGCTTTCTGATTATATAAAGGATACTTCACATTGTTCCCAGGATCTGCAGTTCTTCTAAAAACACTCCAGTAAATTCTTTGATCTTATTTATCCACCTGATCCATTGTCTTTGTTTACTTTTACTTCCCAAGCACAGGCTTTTTCGAAATTTATCATTCATTTGAATCACGTACCTAGGTATGTGAGATTCTGCTTGCTAATAATCACTCAAAGGAAGCAGTCCATTTATTTGCTTTAGCTTTTAGATTTATCAATGCTATTTGCAATCCATGGTACTTTTAATAACCATCTTCAAATCCATAATTTTTTCTCTCCCTCTTTTTCAATGTTCACCTATCATAGCTTGGGTGAGTCCGACAATGTGATTTTCTTATTTATATTATGACTATTATTGCATTGATTTAGTTAGATTCTCCCCAGATTCCATTATGCTTGTATTGTATTATTTTGTACTTTTTCCTGTTTTTTTTATTCATTCATTGCCCAAAGTTGCCGTTAGTGAAACTACTGGCCATATAAATCAGTATTGATTGATTATGTGTCATCAAGCTCTTATTGACCACCTAGATTTCCTCCAGGAATAAATGAATGTAAATAAATAGCTGCATACTACCAGGGAAAGTCTGTCACTTCCACTATTCTAATAAATCCCTTTCTCAGATTCTCTTGTTCTAGAAGTACAGAATAACAGAGTTGGAAGGAGCCTTAGAGGTCTTCTAGTCCATCCCCCTGCTCAGGCAGGAGATCTGTACCATTTTAGAGAAAGGGCTGTCTAATCCTGGATATAATTGCATGATTTCTGAGATTGGGGGTCTCTGAGATGGTTTTAAGGGAGGGGTGGGAGAATAATCATTTCCCATTCTTTTTCTCAGATTTCCAAAAAAGAGTTCCAAATCTCTTCTCACTGGACCAAACTATCTGGAATCCTGGCAAACATAGTTTTTCCAAATTTTCTAATACTGTCCAACCAATGAATACATAGTAGCCAAGTGACTTGATGGAAAAATGAGGAAATAGGTGTCTCTTTATACAGTAGTAATATGACAAGAAAATGATTTGTATTAATAGTCATGTCAAGATAAAGGAAATGACTAACCTTCAAACAATAGTATCCAATTATACATAGGAAAGAAATAATAGTATGAATAATAGCAAGTGCCCTAAGTGTTGGTGCCATATAACCAGTGCTTTCTTGTAAAACAAAGAACACCATTCCTTCTTCATCCTCATCTTCATCTAAAGATTGCCATAAATCAGAATCTTCTTCCATTTCTTCAAATGGTTCTTCTGTTACCTGTCATTCACACATACACACATTCTTCTTATGGGTATAAAACAACAAATTCCTAGATAATGCTTCTCTAAGCCATAAAAGTATGTAAAATGGGATTTTAAGCACAGCATAAATTATTCAAATATAAAATCAGTGGATTAGTATGATAGCAATTCAAATGGCTTGCTATGAGTCTTCTTACTGCAAGCATACTATATTTTTGTATTAATTAGTGGATGAAAATTTAAAATATTATAATTGTCTTAAAGAAAACAACTAAGTTAATAATAAAATTGTCCTGTTCTGTCAGACTGTAAGTCCTACAACAAAGATAATATGCATGAAGCACACAGAATACTCTAAATTGTAAAACATTATTATTGAGGTATAAAATGTCATAATAGAAACTAATAATAACATAAAAATAAACAAGTCAGGTTTTTCATTTTTTTGAGATTTAATTGAATTGGTAACTTATTGATGGATATGGAAATAGAGTTGGTGGAAAAGAAGGGAAAATAATTCCTATTTTTCCTGTCCCTTACAATTCCCAGAATGATTTTCCAAGCTCTTGAAAGACATTTCAGAACAGCTTATAAATTGATGTTGGAGGTTGCAGAGAGAAGAAAGTATTACCAATTGCTCTTCTGCTTCTCCTGGAGCCCAATTCTTTGCAAATAGATGGAACTATTTATGCATCAGTGTGTTTGGAATATAACACTATTCGAGTTATAATACTAGTATTCACTTTCATTATCTAATTTATAGTAATAATTAGCTAATATGTTGTAAATATCACTCTGAAAATTTAGATACCATGCATAGAATAGATATATTTACATTACCTTGTAAAAGAGCAGAATAAAATTGATTGCAAAGGCAACAAAAAGTGCAAGAAATCTTAAATTGTAGAAATTTCTTGCCAAATAGTGCTGGAGAAAAAAAAAGATAATGAATGTAATTAGTTCATAAAGAAGGTCAGATCTAAAATGTTATGATAAGGAAATCTTTTTAATCTTTCAAATTGTAAATCATAATAACTTTATTTATTTGTTTCAATTAAAGTGATTGTATTAACATTAATTATATTTCACATCAAATTTGGCTTTCCCTTTCCCATTTCTCTGTTACAAAATGCCACAGTTGTCATTTTAAGTTTAAAATAAAGGTAAAGGTTTCCCCTGTCTATTCATGTCCCCTCCGTTTCTTAGCCAACATTGTCCCAAGACACTTCAGTGGTCATGTGGCCAGCATGACTATATGCCAAGGTGCACGTAATGCTGTTATTTTCCCACAAAGTGGTACCTATTTATCACACGTTTGCATGTTTTTGATCTGCTAGGTTTCCAGGAGCTTGGGCAAGTAAAGGAGCTCATCCTGTCTTGAACTTGGCCTGTCAGCTTTCCAGTTGACAAGCTTAGCATCTTTAACTGCTGAGCCATCTTTTAACAACCACTTTTAAGTTTAAAATACTATTATTTAATAGAGATTCAACTTACCAAAACTTTTGTCTGATAGATCTCCACTACTTTAAAAAAATTAGCCATAACTGCTTCTGGCTTCTCTAATTTCTGTCCATGTCGTTTTCTTTTCTTAGTTTCTTCAACTGCCAAATATTCAGAGTACGCATCATCCTTTATCTTATCGTGTTTTTCACCATCCTCCATGCTATAGGAAATGACATTATAAATTAGATTTTTATAATGCCCAGATATAAACCATGGAAGGTCAGACATTATACAAAAGTAATTAAAATGTAAACATGTAGGAGAGATGAATTTGAAGATGTGCATTTGTCAGTATAAATATATGGATTTCTATAATTTCCCAAAACAGCATTTATGTCCAAATGTTAATGAATGCATGTATTCTAGCAATTTTCTCTGTTTAATCTTTTCATTTGACAAGACAAACAAAATTTAGAAAAGTACAAAAATGGCATTTTTTAAACATTTTAATTGCATATTACATGGAAAATACAAATTAGTAGGATAAGATTGGCCAAGACCAGCTTTTAATTGCCAATTTTCTCTGTATTAGGATACTTATCCCATTAAAATTTCCAATCAGATGCTTGTTGTGCATGAAGGTGCCTTTTAATATATTCCCACGGTTTACATTCTTCAGTCACATGTTCCCTCACTTAATAATCACACTACTTAACAATGTATTTTCCAATCCCGACTGTGGTCATAAATCAAAGACTGTCTGCAAGTTTTCTTTCTTTCTCTTTTCGTTTTTGCTCTGGAATTAAATTTTCAGGCAATTCTATAAACTATCTCTATTATGAACAAAAATATTTGCTTTGGTTTTTAAGTATTTTGTTTGAAAGCAACACTGTGACAAAAGTGTCATTGAAACTAAAACCAGCTTCTTTTTTTACTGCTACAAGGCATTTGCCATCAGCTGATTGCCCTCTTTTATCCAATTTTTTGGGACATTTCAAAAATTATTTGTTCTATTTATTAAATAACCACAATAAAGCTTTCTCTCTAAAAGCTATATTATGGTAAGCTTCCCTCAGAACTATTGCCATTAGCCGTTGATGTTAGGGTTTCACTTTGCTTTGTTTGTTTTATTGAATGTATTTTTATTGATGAATGACCAAAATATAGTTTATGTCCATTAGCTCCATTGGAATTAATGGGACATAAAATATGGAAGAAAAAGTTGACTGTTTCATCGTAAGATTGTTGGATACTCTCATTCAAAATATTCATAAAGTCTCTTCAACCACATTTTCTAACAAAAAAAACCCCACATCAAGTGTTTAACTACACATAGCTTACTCAGCCTTCTCAGATTCAGTTCTTGTTTCTGATTCATCATCCCTTGTGACTTCAGGTAGCTGAAATTTTTTGAAAATATACAGAATTTTAATATTATGAAATTTCCTTTCAAAATCATCCAATTAATTATGAGTGTTTTGATTAATTAAAATCATGTTGATGACTGTTCACCTGAAAATGTTTGTATGTAAAAAGCTGTACATGGCCTGGGACCAGGGTACCTGAGGAATCACCTTTTTTCCTTTAGCTGTCCAACTAGATCAAACAGCATGAGCATACTGCAGATCCCATCAGCCAAAGATGATCTTTTTCTGCAGCCCCTGCTGTAGAGAACCTCCTCCCTTCAAAGATTAGAATGGCCCCAACCCTGTTAGCCTTCTATAAAGTTTTAAAACCTGTCTATGCTCCTGAGTCTGGGGAGCTACATGTGCCAAGGGCCCCACTTCCTGGTGACATAGTTTGCAGGCTAGATGACTTGCTTTGCATGTATTCAAATTTAGATTTTTTTAAATTGTTTTAATGGTTTTTTTTTACTGTTTTTGTTGTCTTAAAATGTTTTTAATGATTTTAGTGTAATATATGTTTTCAAGTTGTCAGTTGCCCAGAATTGTTTTCAAAGATTGGTGGCTATGGAAATTAAATTCAGAAGATTTCCTAGTGCTTTACCCAGTATATTTACCTCTCTCTGATTGTATATATTTGCCTCCACTGTCATATTCCTATCCCTGTAACAATATTGTGTGACCTCCCAGTCTCCTTCAGTGGATGGTTTCAGGTAATAGGGAGGGGATGAAGAGATCAATCAGGTAGACGTTCTCTTATGGAATGCAGTAGACTTTGTTATTCTCTGATTATTTTTTTAAAATTTACATGAACCCTCTAGAAACCCTCTGTTAATTTGGGGTGCAGTATGATTTTTAGGCTGATTATTTCCAGTTGTACATTGCCACCCTATGTCAGACAATAGATCCTGCTAAATGTCCTATCCCAATGACTAGAGGCCAAAAAGGACAATGTCAAGCATTGAGGTTGCTGTACCAAGAAAGGAAGCTACTTGGTTTCCTTTCAGACTTATTTTATAGCAACTGGAATACGAAATGATTGCTGTAGTCTAAAGAATATGTGTCTTGGAGTTCTGATTAATAATCCTTATTAGAAATGAGTTGAAAATTCTAAGATAAAGATTTCTAGTGAGTTTAGACAAGAAACCAATCTAGAAATAATTAAACAATAAAATTTTAATTTTCTTTTGGGCTTTTTCTGAGGTACAATGGGGGACAATTGTCTCTTTTTGAAGGCAGGACTAAAGGCCCTGTCACACTGCCCAATGGATGCAAAACGTTAACAACGGACGAGAAAAATGTTCCATCCGTTGTTATCCGCTCTCAGAAGGGGCAAAAATTTGCATAACCAGAGCGGATAACACGGACGGGGGGAGGACGCAGGGCGGATGGAAAGCGGATGCGGAACGGAAGCCCAGCGGATGGAAGCGGATGGGAGCGGATGGTACATCCGCTAGGCTTCCGGGGGACCTCAGCAAAGCGGACACGGAATGGATACAGCAGATGCAGAGCGGACGCCGAATGGATGAAGTGGATGCACAGCGGAAACCTAGTGGATGCACAGCGGAAGCCTAGCGGATGCTAAGCATTAATTGCGCATGCGGGGAGGATGCATTGTGTCAGCCCCACGGATATAACGGAAGCAGCTCGCCATTCAGAGGAAAGACCTGCTGCTGGACGGATTGACTGCCTTGCCTGCCCTACCTGCATGTCTGCCTGCAAGCCTTGCTGCCAGCCTTGCTGCCAGCCTTGCTGTCTGCCTGCCTGCCAGCCTTGCTGCCAGCCAGTCTGCCTGCCAGCCTTGGTGCCTACCTGCCTGCCAGCCTTGATTCATGCCTGCCTGCCAGCCTTGGTGCCTGCCTGCCAGCCTTCCGGCCAGCCTTGATGCCTGCCTGCCTGCCAGCCAGCAACCCCACAACCATGCGGAAGCACAGCAAGCCTCAGCCATCTGCTGCCAGCCCTGGCAAGAGGGACAGGGCTACCATCTCGCCCCCTGGCCCTCACTCTGGTTCTGCTGGGGCTTCTGCAGCACGGGCTCACTCTTCTGGGGCTGGTGCTTCTGCTGCTTCTGCTTCTGGAGGAGCTGATGACAAGCACTCCAGCACCAGCCACCTCCACAGCACCTGGACCCTTCACCCATGAGACTGAGCGACCAAGAGGAGTGCCAGAGACTCATTTTTGTTTTATAGCTTCTTATTAATAAAGTCTATTTTTGATTCATACACTTGCTTCATTTCTTTTTTTTAATAAAGTCTTGCTGGAAACTTTTAGAAATGGTTTAAGCCTTTGCATGCTTGTGGGATGGGTTAAGATAGCAGTGGGATGGGCAGGGATACCTTTGGGATGGGCAGGGATACCTGTGGGATGGGCAGGGATATCTTTGGGATGGGTAATAGCTGTGGGATAGATAAACCTCCAGTGCAAGCATAGTGGGACTGTATGGTCCACCCTCCCAGGTGCCACACCTATGGCCCTTTTTTTATCAATAATAATGTAATCAATCATCCACACATGTCAACATAAACACAACTCTTTATTAAATGCCCTGTTCATTGTAGGCCCACCCAACATACATGGCCCAATCTCATCCGTGTGATGAGACAGGCTGAAGGAAGCATCCATTCAGCATCTATCATCCTGTCTTGCCACTCCACCGCTCCAGCTGGGAAGTTGCACCAGTGTTTCAGGAGGTTGCGCTGCTTCTTCCCTTCACGTGAGGCTCTGTTGGGGCCTTGCACATCCTGAGTGTCTATCAGGTTTCGCCCTTGCCTCCATTCACCAGGCTCCATGTCCCCATTGCCTTGTTGGCGGTCCACGAGCCTGTTCTGCAAGACTGGGTAGCGGGTGTGCATGAGATTGTGCAGGATGCAGCAAGCTTCCATGATCCTCGTCACGGTCTCTGGGCGATGCTGCATGGTGGTGAGAAGTACCTGGAACCTGTTGGCCAGGTTGCCAAAGGCGTTCTCCACCACCTGCCTTGCCCTGGACAGCCTGTAGCTGAAGATCCTCTCTTCACGGGTGAGGTATTTGGAGGTGTAGGGCTTCATGAGGTAGGTTGTGAGAGAGAAGGCGTCATCCCCCACGATGAAGTAGGGCACATCTTGCATGTCGTTGGGCAGGGGTTCTGGATCTGGGAAGCCCACGATGAGGTTGCGTACCAGCCTACCCTTGAGGTCACTTGCGTTGTATACCTGGGCATCTGAAGCTGACCCGTTGCCTGAAACATCAATGTACATGAACTTGTAGTCAGCATCAACCATGGTGAAGAGGATGATGCTGAAGAAGCCCTTGCAGTTGAAATAAGTGGACCCTTATTTGGCTGGCACTTTGCAGGCCACGTGCTTGCCATCTATGGCTCCAACGGTGTGGGGGAAGTTCCACCTCTGATACCACTGCCCTGCAACTTTCTTCCATCCTTCTTCAGTGGAGGGGCACTGGAGGAGCTCCTCCTTGTATTCTTCTATGATGGCCTGCACCGCTTCTCTGACCACAATGCTGATGGTGTTGTGTGGCACCCTCCATCCGTACTGCATGCTGCTGTAGGTGGTCCCTGAGGCCAGGTGGCGCAGAGTGAGTGCCACCTTGAGCCCAGGGTCCAGGCTGGGCCAGAAGTTGGTGTTTGCCTTGGTCAACCTGGGTTTCAGCTACTGCACAACTTCGTCAAACATGGCTGGAGGCATCCTCATGAAGTTCTGGAATGCCCGAGTGTCTTCGTTCCTGAGCTCCACCATCAGCTTGTTGTAAAGTCCGTCCTCTGCTCTTCTGGTGAACCATCTTCGTACCCAGAGGCTTCTTGGCCGCCTCTTTTTCTTCCCGTAGTAGAGTTCACAGAGCGTGTAGATGGCTTCGCACTGTTGCAGAACGATGGTGGCTGCCAAAAGGACTTTGTTACGACCCACGGTGGACATGACTGGATGCTGTGGAAGAGGAAGAGTCAGATGAAGGCTGCAGAGGTCTGCACTGCAGGGCTGCTGTTCTGAAAGTGAGATCCAGATGTGTTGCTTCCCCTTTTTATAGGCAGTATAGGTGTCCCTTTGCATCCTCTAGGCATCCTCTAGGCATCCTCTAGACATCCTTAATATCCGAGATAGGTCCCCTCTGTGAACGTTTTTTTCGTTTACATGCTTTGTTTCCGTGCTGCATCCACTAGGCATCCGTTCTGCATCCGTTCTGCGTCCGTTCCGCTTCCTCCCTGCGTCCGAGCGGATGCGAGTTGCGCGGATGCGTAGTGGATGCCTAGCGGATATAGCGGATGCGTAACAGATGCCTAGTGGATGCGTAGCGGATGCAGAACGGATGAATTGGATACATTTTCCGCACAAATGTTTTGAGCAGCTCAAAACTTTCTGAGCGGATGAAACGTCCATAAACGGATGCTGGACGGATGGAGAGGAAGCAAAACGGAGGCAGTGAGTACATCGCGTTAACCAACGGATGGCAAGCTTTTTTGTCCATTTTACATCCTCTTTGCATCCGTTGGTGCAGTGTGACATGGGCTTAAGAACTAATGGCATCCTGCTCTTCATCCTGCCCTTAAGAAGAAAATATTGTGCTGCAAAAATATTGCCAGTTTGGCTTCTGAATTGATATGATACTGAAGTGATATGATACTGGGATGCTGTACTGCCACATTAAGGCCAAGGGCTGCCATGCAAGAGATGGAGACAAATAGAAGCCATCAGGTTACAACATTATCAGATAAATCTTTCTTTCCAGAGGAATGGAATATAGCAGCAGCAGTAATGGCAATATCATAGAGAAGGGATTGAATATTTTGGAATGACAAAGTGAGTAAAATCACCAATGATAGGAATACACCAATAAGCTATCTTGTGGGGTGAGGGTGTTAGCATCATTATTTTTTTCTATCATATGGAAGCATAAATTTTACTAAATGAATGCTTAAAACTTTAAAAGATTTAAAACCTTTAAAGTATATCTCAGCATAGCTTCTGTGGTCTTAATGCATCATAATATATTAAACTGTCACAAATACTTTACTAGAATTTCTAGAGTTCTAATTTTTAATCCATCAATTAGATTAAATCTATCTATCTTAGATTAAATCTATCTTATCTACCTCTTTATCTCTATATCTATCATTATGTGTCTGTCTGTCTGTCTATCATCTATAATACACAGCACATGCATTGTTTTACCTACCTGAATTTTCTTCTTCTTACGAACTGCACTTTCCAAAGAAGGGGGAGTTTCTGATCCAATAATACCAGCAATGTCCCCAAGGCCAATGTCATGACCATGTTTTGATCCACTTTCCTTTTTTGTATAAATGTCAAAAATATCTGATAAGAGGTCACTTTCTTCCTTTTCTTTTTTTACAAACTGCACGATTTCAGCTGCAATGCCATGTTCCAAAATTTCTACTTTTTCTGCTTCAAGCACATCATCATGAATTCCAAACTGTGTTGGATCAGGCATGTCGCCTAGAATTTTCGTAACTCTTATGTTTTTGGCCCCTTCAACTAGGCCATCACCAAATATAGTACTCCAAAGAATCTGAAAAATGCTCCATATTATAGTAAGAAACATTTGGAAGAATCCTAAAAATAGCATCCAAAGAGAAGAAAAGGACACTTTCACCAGTTCTTTAAAGGTCATTTTTTTCACTTTTCTATAGTGTTTTCTTAGATTTTTCAGTTTAAAGATCTTGAGAATTGTGGCAGCATATTTCTTTACTGCATCACAGGCCATTGCAAATGCTGAAGCTGATTCAAAAGTTTGTTCTTCTTTCTCGCCTTCTTCCCTCAGATACCAAGCTTTACTCTCGTCTTCCTCCTCAACTCTGTCAATTGAATCAGTTTCTGAGATCTGAGATGCCAACTGCATTTCAAAAATGGTGTCCTCACAGAAATTGACAAAAAGCTCCATTTTTTCTTGCTCTCCACCTTCATTTACAACATCAAAAATAAACTGCCTTTTTGATTCCTTCACTTGAGGCTTTTCCCACTGTGTTCTACTGGATTCACTAATCTCGAAATAAACTCGTTCTATCTTCTTGGCACTACCCATGATTTCAATGCGTCCCAGATAAGGTTCAAAATAATTAAGGACACTTTCTGCCGGATGTAATAGAGTTTGAAGGCGTGAATCATTTGGCATGTGTTCTGAGAGATTTGTTAAGAGCACTGCCACATTAAACCCAATATCTTTGGCTGGCTTGTGAAATCTTTCAACAAAATCAACATAGTTAAACATATCATTTTCATCAGTTTCTGCACAGGACAGTAGAAAGTCAATTTCTGATTGCATATACTGCTTCTGACCTTCCATGGCTTTTTGAAACTCCTTTTTTGAGATTATTCCTTTTCCTTCTGAATCATATTCTTTGAAGGCTTCTGAGCTTGTTAAATCTTTTAGCTTGAGAAACATATCAAAGAACTTCAAAATCATTTCTACATTGCTAGATGATTCGACCAGTGTATCTACCATCTGTTTTCCAATTGTGCCATTTACAATGTTACCTAAATCACAAATGTAAACATTATTTAATTGACATGCATATATAATGTTTAATCTATAATCACCTTTAGAAATGATTACAACTATTTTCAGTTTTATAATGTTGCTTTAAATTAGTTTGGCAACCACTATTCAAGTACATTATATGTTTAAATCTATTGCAATTTCTTTTTCAAGTTACAAGGCAGAATTTTTTATTGGCCAAGTGTGGTTGGAAACGCAAGGAATTTGTCTTGGTGCAAATACTCTCAGTGCACATAAAAGAAAAGATGCATTTGTCAAGAATAATAAGGTACAACACTTAATGATAGGCATAGGGTACAATACAGCAATCAATTACTATTGTAGATACAATAAAGCTGAAATTGAGCTTTTTTTCCCTAAATTAATTTTACTGTGACCCATACCAATGGAAGAAATAACACTTTAAAAAAAAGATTCCACCTTCAAGCAGTGACAACAGCATCACTACCATATCCTTCAGAAGATCCAGTAACTCCTTCAGCAATTCAATTTGGCTGGAATCCTAGGATATACATAAAGTTAACATTTACTTTTTAAATGATCTAAACATCATCTCAATTTACCATGATCATGTTTTACATGATTGGAACCAATGAGCTCTGTGTGTCTGGCAGAATGCTTAAGTGCAGCAAATGCTATCCAAGGTAAGGCATAGAATAATGAAAGCAACCTTATCTATTCCATTGAGGATATATGGCAATCTACCAACCTCAGAGTGTCAAGCAGCCATCTTCCATAGCAGCTGTTTTCTTTTAACTAAAGACCTTAGGAACCAAATCTGAGATCAACTGAAAAGAAGGCACTTTGGAACCAAAAAAGATGGCAGAAATTTTATAAATAAATGCAGCTGATCACTGAACTAATATGCCAGGTAAAAGGATATCTGGAATAACACTATACAATTACACTAAAATATTTCAGTCACTGAGTTATATTAAGATGCCCCATGGACAAGATGTCACTTTCAAGATCAAGGCATTATCTCATTATCCATTTTGTTCTTTCCCATAATTTCTGTGTGTCTGTGAAATCTGCCCCAGAGGATTAGACAATTATTCAGAACAGTATAGGACATATTAAGAAGGGTGGAAAGAGAAATAGCAAAAATTGCCTTTTAGTGAGAGGAAATTATTCTATGAATCTCTGGAAGGAAATGAATCCATGCCATTTTTAAAAAACTTATGCCCTCTCAAGAAACATCAAAGGGACATTTTCCTAAGACAAATAGGAAGTACTCTTGATGTTGGTATAAATATTTAGGATAATGTGATGGACATTGGCAGGTAAAGAACTATCTTGTGCTAGAAGTTTTATTTTTGCTTTTTTTAAAAGTACATTAAACTATGGAATTAACTAATATCAATGTGTTGAAAGAAAGGATATAGATGAAGAATCAAATTGCTACTAATCTTATTGACTATCTACCATCTCTTGAATCAGATACAGTCTACCTTAAATGCCAGTTGTTTGGGAGTAATTGTAGTAGTAATTGTAGTAGTCTTAGAATAATTGTATTTGTCTTCTATACACACTTCCCAGCTTTCTTGGTGCATTTAGATGGCCAATTTGTCACTTATAATACTAGATCACAACAGCCTTTGCTCAACCTTCTAACCAAAATCTTACATTGAAATATTAGAAAATACTTGTAGCTCAGGTTTTAGATTTTGGTCGTGGTTTACTCTCCGAGCTTGCCATTTAGTTCCCAAACGTTTCGTTACCAGGCTAGGTAACATCATCAGTGGTAGTTTTGTCGCAGTGTTTTGTCCTATTCCTCTTTAGCTTATATGAACAGCAACATAGCATACAAAATCAGTTGCAACAATTGTGTGTGTGTGTGTGGTGGGAGAGTAGTGGGACAAATAAGCAGGCATATGGCTGTGATGCTTATTTCTTCCTTCACAAACCTTAGTTTATGAAATATGAAATAAAATGTATATACGTGATGAAATGATTTATATTTTCAGCAGAGATGATGAATAAAAATTACCTGTGAAAGCTTCATTTGCATGTTAGCAAAAACATGAAGAAAGCCAACAACTGCATCCCACAGTCTACTGTGAGCCAAACTCTGCTGATTTCCAATGCAAGGCCCCTACAATTAAAGAATTATGTTTTAAGATTTCTTTTTAAATATCTATCACAATAAGTATTGTTATTATTTAATTACTGATAGCATGCTCTAAATCTACAAAGAACTCTGACAATTTAGTAATAATAAACAATATAAAGCTTAAAACACACAGTTATGATATAATATGCTCTAAAGCATGAAATACAGTAAAATGAATAAGAATTGTAACAAAGTCATCATACAAATAATTTAATAATATATATTTATTAAAATCATCAAAGCTACTCTGTAAAAACTTCTAGAAATCTGTTTTTGACAGGTTAAACTTAGCAGCTTCAAAGAGATGCTTTTCTATCAAACTAGATCATAGCAGAAAAGACATAAATGAAAGTATGCAATGAGCAAAGGTAAATGGAAAAACAACATGAAACAAAATGAAATTGGATGCAAGTATTAGAAGATGAGAAGGCATTCTGAGGCAACTTTCTGCAGGTAAAATACTATGAATTAGGATTTGCTTGAACTGAAATTTTCATTAAAACTATCAAAGAAATAATTCCTTTTATATCCCTGTCCAATTCCTTAGTTTAGAAGGAAATATATATTTTTAAGAGATGTAAACTCTCAGTTTTCTTCTCTCCCCCTCCCCCAACTGTATAAAAAAGTCTGGGAGAATAACACGCATGTAATCCTAAAGATGCTTCTTCAAGAGTCAACTGAATTTTTTATTTTTTCTTTGAAAACATTTCACTTTTCATTCAAGCAGAGCTGAAGAAGCTTCTTGGATAAGAAGCGAAACATCTTCAAAGAAAACTAGAGAGTCTTAGGTTTAGAGTAACTTTATTATCACTTCAAATGTACACTAATCGGCATACATTAACATGAAGTTTTGTTGCATACAGCTCTCAAAGGTCACCACCTCCAATATACATTACATAACATGACTAAACAAACAAATAAATAAATGCAAAATTATATATGTAATCACATATATGACATAGAGAAACAACACAGTCTAGTCGGATGTATACATGTACATGGTGAGAAATGAATCTTGAGAGTTTACCAGATGGATGACATAGGGAACAAAGCTGTTACAGAATCTGGTAGTCCTGCTAGAAATACTTCAAAACCAGAGGGGAGCAATAGAAAGAGGCCATAAAATGGATGTGTGGGGTCTTATAGCACACATAAGTAGCATCCTGAATAACAGGAAGCAAGCTTCCTATAATCTTCTCAGATGTCCTGACCACTCTCTGTATGGATCTTCTATCTGAGGCATTGCTGCCACCAAACCAAACAGTGATGAAGTTTGTTAAAAAGCCTCTTGAAAAAGCATGTTTGAGAAAACCATGACCTGGATGACTGAGAATCTCTGTAAACACACCTGTAGATATTATCTTCATTCTTTATTTATTTATTTTTAAAATGATTTTACAAATGGCAGTAATCATGAAATTCCACTACTTGTGTCAGTCATTCATTTATGTCAGAAATTATATAACAAAGAGAAAGGTTTTACCTACTTGTATATATTCAGTTAGTGAATTAAAAATCTGCTTGGTTACAGCCAAAGCCTTAGAGAAGTTATGTTGTCCAGATTCATCAATTATATCTTTGCCAGAGTAGTACCAATAAAAGTCACTAATTGATTCCTAAGTATAAAAAATATGTGGTTTTACTTCATTAATATATTCATTAATTCATATTAATTCATTAATCAAACTGTATTCCAGAAGGAAAGTGTTGTATCATTGTATCATTTTTATATTTATCATTTATTCTAGTTACATAATGATAAATATATAATATAAATATATAATGATAAAATCTAGATCTACTCCAATAAATTCTGAATCCAAACAACAGCAAATAGAAAACTACTTACTTAAAAAAAAAGCTCCAAAAGAGCATATTTTATTATTTCAGTCACTAAATACTACTTTAAAACACCTCCTATGTTGCCTTTCAATTCAGTTTAGTTTTCAATGTTAACAATGTAACAAAGTGTGTTATGTCACAATATGCATTTAAAACACCTTGAAACAAAACACTTTTAACCCAAAATATACCCCCCATACAAACTTTAAGATATCATGAGCAGATTTATATTGTTTATTATAAATTCTTGTAGAAAAGAATAATTTTCTCCTGGCCTGAAGAGGTATTGAGGTCAGCATCAAGTAAAACCAGCTGGAAAAGTGCTCCAAAACCTAAACAGAGTTTAACTTTTGATCATTTAATTAGAATAATTACTAACTCACAAACTAACTTTTAAAATGTAGATTAAAAAAAATCTACAGTTAATGCATGACTGCATGAAACCTACTTAAATGCCTATTTCAGCTTTTCTAACCCTGGGTTCACTAAATAAACTGACTTTAATTCCCAGAATTCATAGCCTTGGCAAAGCTGTGCGAGAAATAATGGAAGTTCAAGTCTTTTGTGCCTGGATTAGAAAAGGCTGTTTTCCTTAAATATCCTGTCTCTTAAGTCAGGATACTGATATTCCTGGATGGTGGTTTTGGGTTTCACATTCCCGGGAATTGGATGAAATCAACTGTCCAAACAAATCCCTTCTTTTTAGTTTTGCAAGCCTCTTTGGACTGATCTTTAAGTGTCTCAGTGAGGCTGGCCTAAAATGCCTAAATATTAGTGTCTTTACTGTTGTGTATAAAACCAGGCAAGGTTTGAAAATCAAACAGCAGCTAATTTGTTTTCTCGGGAAAACAGCATTCATTTTTAATTCCCTCAAAGTGTCTGCAAGCATAAAATAAAGCATTATTTTAAAAATCAATTTTTCTCAGACATCAAATATTTCATCTTCACAGGTACAGGTAGGAAAAGAAAAACTTGTGTGTGATTCAAATCAAACATTTAAATCCCAATATGTTTTGCCTCAAATTAAAGTTAGGAAGAATCATCAATATACTTCTAGTGTTTTTTTCAAGCTTAGATTTTACAGTTTCTATTCAAATTGGTTGCATGCTCCTTCTCTTTCAATTGATACAATTTAATTGAAAAACAGGATGCAACTACTGCATCATGGAACTGTAAGAAGAAAAAAAGAATAGACATCAAGTGTGATGAAAGCCAAAAACCTGTAATAGCAGAAGGATTTTAAAAACAGAGTGATATTATATAGAATATTTTCTCTGTTTACCTGAAGCCGCAAAAGATAATCTACTGTACTAATAATAATATTCACTGTTGTAGTATTGCCCATTTGTGTGCGCAAGTAATTCTGAAAATCTGAAAGGTAAAAAACAATGTGCGATATAATAAAAGATTCAATATAGTCTTACTTATTTTCATTTTTTGTTCATTTAGAAAATGAAAAATTGTATATTGTTTTGAAAGGAAATAGCATTCATAACCACCCCTGATGGATACCACAGTAATTGTGTCTAATAATATGAAAGAACTGCAATCTTTTTAAAGAAAGTTATATAAAATAGTGATCGCATAACATATTATATAGCAAAACTTCTCACTTACTAGATTTGAATTTAATAAAATGGCAATTTGATTTGTATCTTGAAAGAACTTATACATGTAAAAAAATATTTCTGAATCCACCTCATCTGAGAACCTGATTAACTGTTGAAGAATTGAAAATCAATTTAAGTGTGAAAGATATTGGAATAACTTATTTCCCTAGAGATTTAAATCAAACAGTAAATTGCTGAACATATATTGTACATCACTTACCATTATTATGACCTTCACACAGCAGTTGTAAAAATCTAAATAGATCTTTAGTAAACTCATCATTCTGTAGTACTTTCTCACCTTGAAAATATACAGTACAATGAATTACGCGATAATCAGTTTGTTTCGAAACATGCAGAACAAATAGTCTCTCAACAGCATCCTTCAAATTAAGTGATTGTAATAAAAAGCAAATACTGTAAGCTAATTTACAGTAGTTCGTTCTTTAAAAAAAGAAATACTTTGGGGAAATGATAAAAGCAAACTATAAAACAGAAAAAGCAAAGCTAAAATATTTAGCACTCCAAAGCATTCATGATCAAACTACAGGACTAAAAATCTAATAGAAAATGGTTAGTCATTATCAAACCATGCCTTAGGTATGAAAGACGCTTCTTTAATTAAGCATCAAATTGTTTCTTCAAGCCCCATACAGAATCATCTGCAGACCATGAAAGTTAACCTAAAAATATCTATAAAGATGCAATTAAAGAAGATTTCTTTCTGTATTTGCCACACACAATAGCATCAAAAGCTGTAAACCCAAACATACCACGCTCACGTATGATGACTGTGGATCAAAGAAAAATAATAAGAATACAAAATAAGCAAGTTATAATTACATTATATATTTTATTAAATGTTTTCTTGGAAATAATGAAACAACATAGTTTAATCGCACATCATTTAAAGGAGGTTAAAGAGGTTAAAGAGACCTTAAAAGAGACAATTGGGCTGAAAAAAAAATTAAATGTAAATCTATCTGAATTCATTCATTGTACGTACGTGTTCCTTCTTCAGTAACCATTCCAAGGCCTTCTGCTTTATTTTGTCTCTCGAAGGCATTCAAATCAAGAACACTTATAAAAAAAGATAATAAAGAAAAGTTTGCTGAATCAAATAATAAGACTGAATAATAATTTGACAAATCATTCAAACAGTAAAAAATGAATTATAAAGGTTTAAAAATGATACATTTGAAAGATGAACAGTTTCACTGAAATCAGTATTAAATGCTTCTCTATCAATATTACCTCCTGAACCCAAACCACTTTTTCAATATTCGTTCTGTTGATATCACTGCAATATATCAATTGAGACAAAAATTAGTCTAATCCACTAAATGCTTTTTCCTTTTTTTCATCAGTGGTAAGGGCAGTAAGAATCTGATGCTCATGGGTGAAGATTTACTCTTTAAATTGTTGTTATTATTAACAATAAGAACCACGTAAGAATGCTGGCATGAAAATATTGTAAAGATACTTAAAGGGCAAATAATGCATGCCCCAGAACAAAATCCATCCATTGCATCTCAGTTCAAATTATCACATTTCCCCAGAGTTTTTAAAAAATATGAATTTGGAAAAGTATATCCCACTGACGATGTGAAAGATCAGATTAGGGACAGATTTTCATACAGAAAATCTATCTGTATGGACATTGACAACAATTTGATAGCACATATCAGTCAAAATTCCATTCAATACATGCAACTGAGCACAGAAAGTTTTTACCTGCAAGATTGCATTAAGCCAGAGATAGATTGAAAAAAACCAGCATCTTTTTTCTCTTTCAAATAATCCAACATTTTCTGAATCAGAGATTGAAAAAAAAAAAAAATTAAAAACTGTCTTGAGTTTTTTTTAATGACAAGAATATATTTTTGCTGGATGACAAGAATAAATTACAATCTTAACTTATTATTGGCATCTTTGGACTTGGCTTGAGAACTTGGATAATGTAAGAGTATATAATATATATGGTACGTTTAAAAGCTGTCTTGCCTTGCTGCTGAATGCTAAGAGGGGTATCTGGAAAAGCATGGAATTGGAGATGGTGAGTCCTAGAGTAAAGCCTCAAATGAAGGAGGGAATGGGATAGAGTGAGATAAGGGCCATCAGTATTAAGACAGGCACGGGATATCACAGGAATATGAGAGAAGCAACTCACAGACTGATTTCTTGGATAACTATGATAATTTTTACTCACCAATCCTCAATATTTATCCTTGAGGACAGGTGACTGGATCCTTTTTTTTTTTTAAATATGTAATTTTTATTTAAGATTTTCACAAAAGTGGTAGATAAATATTAAATAATATAGAGTGAGATTTGAAAAAAAATGAAAAGAAATACAAATGGAAAAAAGAATACAAGATATCCAAAGAAATGACATCTTTACACCAGTTACAGTTCTCTCCTTCCTCATTAAAATTACATCATAATTCTCTTTTGCCCATATTCAACAATTTTTAATTAGAAAATCCATAAATTAGCAGCTATTTTTTTCAAAAAAAAATCCCTAATAGGCTTCCAGTCTTTAATAAAAGTTCTAGTGGGATATGTTATCAGGTCCTTGATGTACAATTTGATTTTGCAGAAGTCTACCAACTTGGCTTGTATAGCTATGACTTTTGTAGGAATTCCCATCTTGGAAATTTGCCCACCCAGGTTTTGAATTTGCACTAGCTCCAAAACAGAGTAGAGAGACAGATGTGGTGGCAGTAGTAATCTGAGAGCCCTTCATCACTTTTAAAGGTCCACACTATAAATAACTAGAAGTGAGATGTTATGGGTGAAATTGGGCTTCAAAAATTAGTTAGGTTGATTGCTGCTGTGCATCATCTTCCCTGCTTTATCCCTTCCTGAGCTGCGAGATTAATTTATATCTATCCATTACAAGTTGAAGCCCAAGCCTAATAGGTTCTTGGATATTGTAACTTGTGTGTCTCCCAGCAATACTGTGTTTAGTGTTCAGGAATTCATGGCCTCCAAATTATTGATGGCCCAAGTCATGCTGAAATTAAGTAAGGGTAAAAGAGTCCCGATGGATTTTATTCCACTAGCATGTCTGAATATAGATGCTCATCTCCATTTCATGGCCACTGAGCCAGCTCTGTCGGAAGACATTTCTGTGCTCATGTGGCTACAATGACATCATGGAGCATTGATATCTTACCACTGAGGTGGTACCTATTATTATCTATCTACATTTGCTAACTTTCAAACTGCTAGATTGGCTGGGGTATGGATGGAAGCTCACCCCATCACATAGCGTTCAGGTCTCAAACCTGGGCTACAAACATTAAATCTGGGTTTTATCTTGGGGTAGTTGCAATGTTATCTGGAAGTAAAGGACATTACTTGGTGGGCTCAGGTGTTATATAGGCAGCAATAATAGTTTGATTTGACCATTATTTGCTCAAAAATTTTAAATCTAAAAATATGTGCAAATAAAAATATGTGCAAATACAAATAAATAAAGCTAAACTTACAGGTGAAACTCAAAAAATTAGAATATCGTGCAAAAGTTCATTTATTTCAGTAATGCCACTTAAAAGGTGAAACGAATATATGAGATAGACTCATTACATGCAAAGAAAGATAGTTCAAGCTGTGATTTGTCATAATTGCAATGATTATGGCTTACAGCTCATGAAAACCCCAAATCCACAATCTCAGAAAATTAGAATATTACATGGAATCAATAAAACAAGGATTGTACATAGAACAATATCAGACCTCTGACAAGTCTAAGCATGCATATGTACTCAGAACTTGGTTTGGGCCCCTTTTGTAGCAATTACTGCCTCAATGCGGCGTGGCATGGCAGCGATCAGCCTGTGGCACTGCTGAGGTGTTATGGAAGACAGGATACTTCAATAGCAGCCTTCAGCTCTTCTGCATTGTTCGATCTCATGTCTCTCATTTTTCTCTTGACAATCCCCATAGATTCTCTATGGATTCAGGTCAGGTGAGTTTGGTGGCCAATTAAGCACAGGAATCCCATGGTCATTGAACCCAATTTTGGTGTTTTTGGCAGTGTGGGCAGGTACCAACTCCTGCTGGAAAATGAAGACAGCATAGCATCCCCATGAAGCTCATCTGCGGAAGGAAGCATGAAGTGCTCCAAAATCTCCTGGTAGACGGCTGCATTGACCCTGGACTTAATGAAGCACAGTGGACCAACACCAGAAGATGACATGGCTCCCCAAATCAACACAGACTGTGGAAACTTCACACTGGACTTCAAGCATCTTGCAGTGTGTGCTTCTCCATTCTTCCTCCAGACTCTGGGTCCTTGGTTTCCAAATGAGATGCAAAAGTTGCTCTCATCAGAAAAGAGGACTTTGGACCACTGAGCAACAGACCAGTTCTGTTTTTCTTTAGCCCAGGTAAGACGCTTCTGACATTGTTTGTTGTTCAGGAGTGGCTTGACAAGAGGAATATGACATTTGAAGCCCATGTCCAAGATCCATCTATGTGTGGTGGCTCTTGATGCACTGACTCCAGCCTCAGTCCACTCCTTGTGAAAGTCCCCAACACTATTGAATGGCCTTTTCCTGACAATCCTCTCCAAGCTGTGGTCATCCCTGCTGCTTGTGCATCTTTTTATTCCACACTTTTTGTTAATTTGCTTTGATACAGCACTTTAGGAACATCCAACTTCTTTTGCAATTACCTTTTGAGGCTTTCCCTCCTTATGAAGGGTGTCAGTGATAGTTTTCTGCACAACTGTCAGGTCAGCAGTCTTTCCCATGATTGTGATTCCTACAGAACCAGACTGAGAGACCATTCAAAAGCTCAGGAACCCTTTGCAGGTGTTATGGCTTAATTAGCTGGTTCGAGTGGGACACTTTGAGCCAAGAATATTGAACCTTTTCACAATATTTAAATTTTCTGAGATTGTGGATTTGGGATTTTCATGAGCTGTAAGCCATAATCATCTCAATTATGACACATCACAGCTTGAACTATCTTGCTTTGCATGTAATGAGTCTTTCTCATATATTAGGTTCACCTTTTAAGTTGCATTACTGAAATAAATGAACTTTTGCACCATATTCTAATTTTTCAGGTTTCACCTGTATGTAAAGTTGCATACAAGCTGGTATTGTCACCTTTAAAATTCTTAAAAACATATGCACCCACAGAGACAATTGCATAACTATAAATGTGGTTACCTGTTGAACAACGGAGTTACCTCCATTTAGAACAGCAATACCAAGCTTCAGGGTTTCAACTACCATGGGCCCCATTTCACCTGTCAATCAAGAATACAGCACTTACATTGTGATCACAAAATGATCATTTTAAACGGTTCTAAGCTTAAAATCAAGTTTAAAATCAGATGGATAGGCAGGTAATAGCCAAATGTTGCCAAGTGATTGCAACATCAGGAAGAAGTATGGGAAAGTACCAGGGCCTGAAGGAGGAATTCGGGTGGATGTGCAAAATAAAGGCCAAAGGGATTCCAGTGGTGGTAAGGACACTCAGGGCTGTGACTCCTAAACTGGGAAAGGGTCTCCCATAGATCCTGGAAGAACTTGAAAGCTCTCTGATGAGAAGAGTGCAGTGCTAGGAATAGTTAAGATACTACGCAGTAATTTCCCTGGAGAGGGAAATTATTTCCCCTGGAGAGGACCTGAAATTGAGGAAGGCATATATCACCGACAGAGGTGAAAAAGGAATTTATTAAAGCCTGTTTAATGACTGACTGACTTTCTTTTCAAGACAAAATGAAATATATACATGCAAAGAAATACATAAATAAATATTAAATAATATTTCCATTTTTACTGTATTACCTTTGCTGGCACTGATCATTTGCAATACCATTTCAGCAGCTCCACGTTCGTGGAGTCGAGATTGCTGATAGAGGGTTTTCTGCTTTTCCATTTCTTTTTCCTGAATGTCAGAATACAGATGCATGTTAACATATTGTGGTACCTGCCACCAGTATAAAAAACTGTAAGACTTTGGAAACAATAAACTTTTTTTTTAAAAAAAGAATCTTTCACAAACCTATTAAAACACATATTAAAAGAATAAATTAGCCATGATAATCACTCTAATGCAGCAACATTTATTAAGAGCTATTTTTTCAAATAATTTCCCTAACAGATTTTCATGAAAAGTTTTACCCACAATTGATACAGTAATAGGCATGTGATACATGCTGAAAAAGGAAAAGTTTAAATTTGAAAAGAACAGTAAACAACATTTGTTTTTTCTTTTAACATGGAACAAAAGACAGATAGAAATTCAGATGAAAAGAAGAAAGAAAAATAGTAAGGAGAAAGAAATACAGACATGATTGAGGAAAAATTTAAAAAATAATCATGACTATGCATAATATTATGTTAATTTATGAAATCAGGCACTCTATCTCAAATGACTGCATCATTTCTAATAGCTATATAAATTATGAAAGATCTGAATGTAAAGAAAACAACTAACTTCAAATGTCTTCTCCTTTTCTTCTTCCTCTTCCTCCTCATTACCATCTTGCTCACTCTGACAGCTCTTTTCTCATTAGAAAAAAAACCAGGCTCAGATAATGAATAAGCAGAAACAAGTGAAATACATTTTTAAACTACAGTTCATAAGCAGAGAATTGATCATTTCATGGATAGATTTGCAAATTAAAGTCTAAAAGATCAAGGTAGTTGTGTTTCAAAGAGAAAAGGATGCAAAAAATAGAACAAGTAAATAAATGTACATACTTTAGTGGAATGTTTACTAAATAAGGGGAAATTATGAATAAGATTACAATATGAAAATTCTAGTAGAAAACTGGGCAGTAGTAAGTATGTGTGTGTGTGTGTATATATATATATACACACACATATATACATATATATACAGATACATATATATATATATATATATATT
>BLBF01000005.1:42803714-42827767 GCA_015471245.1 Laticauda colubrina | reverse complement strand
TTCCTTCCTTCCTTCCTTCCTTCCTTCCTTCCTTCCTTCCTTCCTTCCTTTTTTGCATGCCTTGGATGAAAGTTTTATGTATATCTGCTTAATCACAGCAAAACATAATTGTATAATCTCCATCATAGGAAACTCAATGTATGTTTTACAACAAATTAACAATATCAAAGCAAACTCTCTGAAGACAGCTGCATACAGTTATATACCATTTACCAGCTATACACCTCCCTGCAATGATATTCTTAACTAAATATTACCATCTGATGAATGAGAATAATAATCTGATTATTGTGTTGATGGCGTAATAGATGTTTTTGTTGCTAAGTTACCATATGATTCATTGTTCTTTGAGCGGCAATAGACTAGCACAGAAATGGTTTAGAAAATTCTCACTTTGTCTTTCACAGAGATTTCCACCATTTTATAAAAAAGTAACAGCTATATTTAAGGGAGTAATCTGTCCATTGTTCAATACCCTTAAGTAAAAAAGAAAAAAAAGAATCTTTGCCCTTTACAAATATGAAAGAGTACTATCAAAGACTGTTAGGGATAACATTGTTCACCCTAACTGGTTTAGGTGAAATAATAACTATGAATCATAGTTAGTGTATGCAGCTTTAACTGTGAAATAGCAATTGTGGGAGTGGTTATGAAAACCATTTAAAAGTAGCAAGGCTACAGCTTGCTCTCTCTCTCTCTGGCTTTGATGATCCCTGATTACTGCTTGGAATCAAGACTGCATTGCTCGAACGGGAGAGACAACAAAGGACTGATTTTATAAGTGAACTGACATAGGATATTCTACATGGACTTTGCTAACTGAATACCCCTGAATGGACTGACTACATGGTAAATGAATATTGGACTGTTATTTGACTATGCCATAAACTTATACTGGAATAAAATATATTCTTGATAGCACAAGCGTATCTGTTATTTTTACTGTATGTTAATAAACATACAAGCTTAGCTCACTCATTTATCTGTGTGCCTATCTGACTAACGCTGCACATTCTGTTTAGCTTGTCTACCTAACCCTGGTTGGGGAACCCAGGCTTAACAAAGATTATCAAAGAGGTCTACTTGTGCAAGGATCATCTTCTTAAAAACATTAAGAGAACATTGAGAAATTCTGAAGTATGAATGTGTGACTTTCTGTGAAATGTAATTGCAAGACTCAGGGTAATTCTATACTTAATACTGATGTAGAATTAGCCTATGTCAGGTTAGTGGAAATACTACATCAATGATGCAAATGCATTTTAAGAAATATAAAGACATCCATTCATAAATCTATTAGTCTCCTCTTCGCTGTTGGATGTTGCTTTTCTGCCAACAAAACATTATCATTGGCAAGTAGGGTGAACTCATCATTTCAGATACAGAAAATAATAGTTCTATAATTTACTGCTTAATTAATCAATTAAAAAGAAAAGTGTTAAAAAAATTTGGAATTTAAAAAATGCATTGTCAAATAAAAATTCCATTGCCTAAAACACAAATCTGTTATGCTTATTTCTAACTTGTTGCAAATGTATTATAATATCAAGGAAAAGGTAGATAGCTTGTGCTAAAAAAAACAAGCTTTGGCATATTAAAATGATTCAAAACATTATTCAATAAAACAAAATTAACAAAAAACATTCACCATATTTGAACCTTCAAAAATTAAACTAATTTAAATTAAATTTTAATTTAGGAATTAAATTAGCTGTGATTTGGTCTAATTAGTTTCAGTCCAAATATATACAGTAACAAAATAAAGATTTGACACACTGTTCATAAAATATAGCATAAGCACTGTGGCATAAAATATAGCAGGATGGTATGTATATGTGAAAGTGTTTATTAGTGTAGACAAGAAGGCATTGTGGACTCAGCCCAATTATATCTGTACTTACAGCCAAATCCTGAACTAGTTTCTCTTCAAAGGAATATTCCTCTGTTTCTATCCAGTATTTCTGATAACCATGAAGAAACAGGTTAATAGAACGGTGCCTAGGAGTAAGAGTGAAAATGAAATCCAGAAGGAAAACAGAATAAAATAAAAACGCTTAGAAAATTACTGACTAGTAAGTAACACCTATAGATACAATTCAGAAACAATTCTGTACAATTCAGAAACCATTAAAATTAATG
The DNA here is from genome assembly GCA_015471245.1 of Laticauda colubrina. NCBI lineage: Eukaryota > Metazoa > Chordata > Lepidosauria > Squamata > Elapidae > Laticauda > Laticauda colubrina. The sequence continues at coordinate 42,825,628 of BLBF01000005.1, read as the reverse complement.
AATGTTCAGCAAAGTTTAAATAACATAGATGACAAGTATTGTTTTAATAAGCTGCACCAGATAGAAATCAAAACATGAAAAAAAGGCTATTGATATGCGTATATTTTACTGAACACTTTAGAATCCAATTTCCTGTCGATGTAAGTCCTTGGTTTTCTATTTTTTTCAAAGAAAACAGTTGGGGAAAAACATACTTTAAGCCCCTGTCACACTGCACCAACGGATGCAAAGAGGAAGTAAAATGGACAAAAAAGCTTGCCATCCATTTGAAAACGCGATGTACTCACTGCCTCCGTTTGGCTTCCTCTCGATCCGTCCAGCATCCATTTATGGACGTTTCATCCACTCCAAAAGTTTTAGGCTGCCTAAAACTTTTGCGCGGAAAATGTATCCAGTTTGTCCGTTCTGCATCCGCTACTCATCCGCTACGCATCCATTACGCATCCGTTAAGCATCCGCAATATCCTCTAGGCATCTGCTGCGCATCCGCGCAACTCGCATCCGCCCGGACGCAGGGAAGAAGCGGAACGGATGCGGAACGTATGCAGAACAGATGCAGAACGGATGCAGAATGGAAACAAAGCGTTTAAAGCAGAAAAAACATTCGCAGAGGGGACCTATCTCAGATATTAAGGATGTCTAGAGGATGCCTAGAGGATGCCTAGAGGATGCCTAGCGGAAAACCTATACTGCCTATAAAAAGGGGGAGCAACTCTCCTGCTTCGCACTTTCAGACCAGCAGCCCAGCGGTGCAGACCTCTGCAGCCTTCATCTGCCTCTTGCTCTTCCACAGCATCCAGTCATGTCCACCGTGGATTGCGACAAAATCCTTTCAGCAGCCAACATCCTTCTGCAACACTGCGAAACCATCTACAGTCTCTGTGAACAGTACTACGGGAAGAAAAGGAGGCACCCAAAAAAAGTCTGGCTCCGAAGATGGTTCACCAGAAGAGCGCAGTACGTACTTTACGACAAGCTGATGGTGGAGCTCAGGAGCGAAGACCCTCGGGCGTTCCAGAACTTCATGAGGATGCCTCCAGCCATGTTTGACGAAGTTGTGCAGCGTCTGACACCCAGTTTGACCAAGACAAACACTAACTTCCCACCCAGCCTGGAACCTGGGCTCAAGGTGGCACTCACTCTGCGCCACCTGGCCTCAGGGACCACCTACAGGAGCATGCAGTACGGCTGGAGGGTGCCACCCAGCACCATCAGCTTTGTGGTCAGAGAAGTGGTGCAGGCCATCATCGAAGAATACAAGGAGGAGCTCCTCCAGTGCCCCTCCACTGAAGAAGGCTGGAAGAAAGTTGCAGAGCAGTGGTATCAGAAGTGGAACTTCCCCCACACCGTTGGAGCCATAGATGGCAAGCACGTGGCCTGCAAAGCGCCAGCCAAGTCGGGGTCCACTTATCAGAACTACAAGGGTTTCTTCAGCATCATCCTCTTCGCCATGGTTGATGCTGACTACAAGTTCATGTACATCGATGTTTCAGGCAATGGTTCATCTTCAGATGCCCAGGTATACAACGCAAGTGACCTCAAGGGTAGGCTGGTACGCAACCTCATCGTGGGCTTCCCAGATCCAGACCCTCTGCCCAACGACACGCAAGATGTGCCCTACTTCATCGTGGGGGATGACGCCTTCTCCCTCACAACCTACCTCATGAAGCCCTACACCTCCAGATGCCTCACCCATGAAGAGAGGATCTTCAACTACAGGCTGTCCAGGACAAGGCCGGTGGTGGAGAATGCCTTTGGCATCCTGGCCAACAGGTTCCAGGTACTTCTCACCAACATGCAGCATCGGCCAGAGACCATGAGGAGGATTGTGGAAGCTTGCTGCATCCTGCACAATCTCATGCGCACCCGCTACCCAGTCTTGCAGAACAGGCTCGTGGACCTCCAGCAAGGCAATGGGGACATGGAGCCTGGGGAATGGAGGCAATGGCGAAACCTGATCGACACTCAGGATGTGCAAGGCCCCAACAGAGCTTCACGTGAGGCGAAGAAGCAGCGCAACCTCCTGAAACACTGGTGCAACTCCCCAGTTGGAGCGGTGGAGTGGCAGGACAGGATGATAGATGCTTAATGGATGCTTCCTTCAGACTGTCTCATCACACGGATGAGATTGGGCCATGTATGTTTGGTTGGCCTACAATGAACAGGGCGTTTAATAAAGAGTTGTGTTTATGTTGACATGTATGGATAATGATTACATTATTATTGATAATAAAGGGCCATAGGGGTGGCACTTGGGAGGGTAGACCATACAGTCCCACTATGCTTGCACTGGAAGTTTATCTATCCCACAGCTATTACCCATCCCACAGGTATCCCTTCCCATCCCACAGGTATCCCTTCCCATCCCACAGCTATCTTAACCCATCCCACAGGTATCCCTTCCCATCCCACTGCTATCTTAACCCATCCCACAGGTATCCCTTCCCATCCCACAGCTATCTTAACCCATCCCACAGGTATCCCTGCCCATCCCACTGCTATCTTAACCCATCCCACAAGCATGCAAAGGCTAAACCATTTCTAAAAGTTTCCACCCAGACTTTATAGAAAAAAATTAATGAAGCAAGTGTGTGAAACAAAGATAAACTTTATTGAACAACAAGCTGTGAAATAAACATGACCCAAGTCAAGTGTCCAAATAAAGTCCACAAATATCCAGGCAACCAGTCTCTGGCACTCCTCTTGGTCACTCGGAGGTGTGTGCCCAGGCTAGGATTTTAGGGAGCAGGTGCTGTGGAGGTGGGTGCTGCTGCAGTGCTGGTCTGAGGTGTTATTGGAGTGCCTAGCCCCAAGAGGACAACAGGGGATGGTGTGTTGAGGAAGGTGTCGGACAGCTGGCTCAGCCCCGCGATGCTGAGAGGTCCTTCCTCCATGCCATGGGGTGTCAGCCCCAGTACTGAGGACAGATGTACTGAGGCCAGGCTTGGCTGTGGGGTGGAGGAAGGAGCAGTGTGGTGGGGCTGCCTGCTCTGCAGCGGGGTGAGGACTGTTGAGGTTGGCATCGGTGGCATCATTGGAACCAGTGGCAGCGGTGTCGCCTGATGACTCTGTGCCTGCATCTGTAAGGGCTGCTGTCTGTGCTGCTGGACCTCTGGGTAGCTGTAGCCCTGGTAGGTGAGGGGGTGTGGGAAGCCTTGGTATGGGAGGGACATCACCTGGGGTGGAGGAGCAGACCTGGACTGGGTGGGAGCAGGTGCCTCTGGGTCTGTAGGGTTGTTAAGCAGCATGGTGATCCTCTCCTTCACCACCTGGTACTGGGGATCCGCCATCTCCTTGAGGGTCTGGTTCACATAATTGAGGAAGGGCTTGCGGTTGGAGGAGGAGGATTCGATGGGGACCAGCTGAGAGAGGAGACCTATGCTGGTGCGGATGGTGTCCCTGATCTCCACCAGGACCTTGTGGCTCTGCCCCTCCTGCGGTCCGGCTCTCTGCCTTACTGTGGTGGCGGAGGTGTGGGTGGATGCGGCTTCGGCAGCGGTGGACTCGATGTCTCCTTTCTCCCACCACACCAGGGAGTTCTCCTCACTCTCCACTATGCTTTCAATACCTGCCCGGGGGTTCTCTGCCATGGCACGCTCCACAGAAACCTGCATGGAGACAGGGACTGACTCTCGGCTGCCAGAGAACTGGCTCCCAGCAGGTTGCCGGAGAGAGAGGGTAGACAGAGGGGCTCCTGGTGCTCCTTGGTGGTGGACCTCACCCTCCAGGAAACTGCACTTGGCCATGACGTAGGTCTCTCTGTCCATCAGCTTAACCCTGGCCTGGCCAGATTTTTTGCGGTGCAGCTTCCCGTACCAGGTGTGCATGTGCTTCCACCAGCCGAGGAGCACCTCCGAAGTGTAGCCCAGACTCTCCTCCCTCTCTCTCCAAGCTGCCTGCTTCCGCTTGGTGTCCCTGTACAGCCGGTGTCCCTTCCGCCACAGATAGTCATTCTCTCTCAGCCACTCCAGCACCTCATCCTTGTGTTCCTCCTCAATGAAGTATTGCCTCCTCACGCGTCTGCCTCTTCCTCCCTCTGGCAGGGCCATATGGGCCCTCATCAGAGGGACTTTGAGGTTTTATGGGCTGCTCCTCCACACCAACAGCATCATCATCATCAGCAGCAGCAGCAGCATAATCACCAGCAGGATCACAATCATCATCATCAGCAGCAGCAGCATAATCACCAGCAGGATCATAAGCAGCAGCAGCAGCAAGACCAGGATGAGCAGCAGCAGAGTAAACACCAGCAGCAGGGTCAGCAAGACCAGGAGCATGAGCAGAACGAGCAGGACCAGCAGGACCAGGAGCAGCTTCAGCAGAGTACGCAGCAGAAGCACCACTGCCAGGAGCAGCTCCAGCAGAAGCTTCAGCAACAGAAGAGTGAGCCCAAGCAGCAGAAGCCCCAGCAGAAGCAGAGTCAGGGACATGGGGCGGGAGGGTGGCCCTGTCCCTCTTGCCAGGGATGGCAGCAGGTTGCTGAGACTTTCGCTTCTTCCCCATGGTTGTGGGGTTGCTGGCTGGCAGGGAGGCTGGCAGGAAGTCTGGCAGGCACCAAGGCTGGCAGGAAGACTGGCAGGAAGGCTGGCACCAAGGCTGGCAGGAAGCCTGTTAGGAAGCCTGGCAGGAAGGCAGGCACCAAGGCTGGCAGACAGACTGGCTGGCAGGGAGGCTGGAAGGCAGGCTGGCAGCAAGGCTGGCAGGGAGGCTGGAAGGCAGGCTGGCAGGGAGGCTGGCAGGGAGGCTGCCCAGGAGGCTGGGAGGCAGGCTGGGAGGCAGGCTTGGAGGCTGGCTGGCAGCAAGGCTTGCAGGCAGACATGCAGGCAAGGAAATCGAAGTGTCCAGCAGCAGGTCTTTCCTCAGAATGCTAGACGTGCGAGCTGCTTCCCTTTATATCCGGGGGGCTTGCGCAATGCATCCCCCCCGCATGCGCAATTAATGCAAGGCATCCGCTAGGCTTCCGCTGTGCATCCGCTAGGCTTCCACTCTACATCCGCTTCATCCGCTGTGCATTCATTCTGCATCCGCTTTTTCCGTTCCGCGTCCGCTTCGCTGAGGCCCCCCGGAAGCCTAGTGGATGCGCCATCCGCTGGGCTTCCGTTCCGCATCCGCTTTGCATCCGCCCTGCGTCCTCCCTGCGTCTGTGTTGTCCGCTCCAATTATGCAAATTTTCACCCCTTTTGAGCGCGGATACAACGGATGTAACATTTTTCTCTTCCGTTGTGTCCGTTTTGCATCCGTTGGGCAGTGTGACACGGCCTTTACTTTGATGCAGTTCTACATTGACTCCCTACCACTATGATGTCCACTGAATGCAAATGAATTAAAATCATGAACTATCCATTTCATGTCTTTATTGATTATTTTACTTTAGAATTATGATTTTTAACATAACTAATGTAACATGAACCAAGTGATGCCATTTCTTTATACTTTGACGAATCATGATGTTCTTATTTATCAATATGGTTTACCATCAACTTCACTTATAATTTTAAACCAAGTTTTTAAAACTGTAGTTTTTCTAAAACACAATAATTGCTTGATTTGCACCTTATGTTTTTCCATAATTAATAAGTGTGCATGGAAATCTTTCTAACCTTATGTAGTTTTTTGTTCAATGCCCAATGTAGGAGTCTTCATACCATCTTGGCAAATATTGTCTACTTGTTTATAAGCTCTCATAGTCAGAAAAAATCCTCCTTATTTCAAGTTTAAATCTCTCTATATAAAGCTTTCACTCGTTGCTTTGTTTCTTACCCTCAGGTACTATGGAGAATATAGTCACACATCCCTTAAAATATTGGAAGGCCACCATCATGCTCCCTTTAGCTTTATTTTCTATTAAACCAAGTTCCTTTAACTATAACTCAACTTACAACCATTCATTTTACTACCATTCAAAATTACAAGCACTGTAACTTAGGCATTTAAAAAGGTGACTTTTAACTGGCCCTCATTCTTACAACCTTCACAGCATTTCCAAAGTCATATGATCAAAATTCAGGCATTTGGCAACTGGCATGTATTTACAACTGTTGCAGCATCCTTGTGATTGCATTTGCAACCTTCTCAGCTGGCTTTCCACAATTAAAATCAATGGAGGAAACCAGATTCGTTTAATGATTGCATGTTTCACTTAACAACTGCAATGATTTGCTTGACAACCATGGCAAAAAAGGTTGTAAAATCAGGAGCAGCTAAATTAACAATTGTCTTTTTTTGGTAATGGATATTTCAGCACCAACAATTGTGGAGACTGTAACTGGGCACGTATTGTGGGTGTGAACTGATCAGTGTAGTATAGAGCTTTTGGGAATCTTACCATTATACCTCTGTTGATGCAGCCTAAAACTATTTGTTCTTTTGGCAACTATGGCACACTACTGGTTCTTTTGGCAGTTATGGCACGCTACTGGCTCACCTTTGGTCTTCTAGGACATTCAGATCTATCTTGCAAGCTGTACTATTGAGTCAGATGTTTTATAAATAAGCATCTTGTTTTTCTGCCTAAGTGCAGAAAAAATATATTTCTTATCACTGAACCTTTGTTAACTAGCGCCCAATGTCCATATCAAATAAATCCTTTTGATCTTTGCACCTATTTAGTATGTTCTCCAGCTTTGTGCCATGTACATATTTAATGACCATCCCATCTAGTTATTGAGACTCATATGGTATATAAATTTAAATGATGATTGATGGTGGTGATTGATGATGATGATTGTTGAATCAATTGTTCAGCCAAACTGAATCCATCTAGAAGTAGAACCATTCATCCCACATTATTTCAATCTGTTTAGAAAGAGGTTGTGTTTTACTTTATCAAAAGCATTACTGAAGTCTAAACACTCACTAAATACCTTACTCCATTAACCTAGTCATATTATCAAACAAGCAATCAGATTTTTCTGGCATGACCTCTTAACAAATCTATGCTGGAAGAAACCATGTGAAGCTTTAATATTATATTTGAATTGGGCAGTGATTATGGCAGAATTATCCATGCTGAATTTCAAATCCACAAAATATTCTTCTCATCTTCTTCAATTCAAACTCAGTATTTGAAATATTTGTTCCAGTTTTAGAGTAAAGCAACTTATTGCTGTGGAGTTACTTAATACTATGATTATATGTACTTCAAATCATAATGCTGTATTAATCACAGTTTAGGGTTCCAACAAGTACTGAACTGTGGTTAATCAAAAAGGGGGTGGAATTTTCCAACAGCTCCTTGGAAATTATGTAAATTTATAGAAGTTTGTAACATAACTAATTGCAACTGGTATCATGTTACAGTTCAATATATGTGCACTTAGTTTAATAGTTCAATATGGGTAAACCAAAATGTTGTATTTCATTGGAGTTTTAAACAAAAGACAAAAATAAAGTTGTTGAGAATGGCTGTTTCCCTCTTTTCATGTAAAGAGCAGATAAAAAGATGCTTGGATTTTCAGGTGAAGGATTTCACAGAAATCCTTCTTCTGTGAAGAAGAAGAAATTCTTCTGTGAAGAAGAAATTCTTCTTCCCCTTGCAGTGGAGATGTCTCCAATTAGCAAAAGATAGCTGAGTAGGAGAAGACATTCCTTTCATGAATTTCTGTTATGCTAAGGGCTCTTTTGCTCCATACATGACTTGGAGTGACTAAATCTCCCCCATATATCCACCTAAATTATCCATTATTTTATTATGCACTGTTGAAAGTCACCTTATGTGAGATGGGCAACACATCAATTTGATAAATAAATTTAAAAAGAATAAAGACAGAGGGAAAGCACAAATGGCCACAACATAGGAAGCTGGCTTCTGTGGATATGCTTATTCTTTCTTATTTCCCAACTTTATTATGGAAACTTGATATGAAGAATTAAATTACTTAATAACTTAAGATAATTACTATGCATATCTACTGGAAAATAGCCTCACTAAGTTTATTAGAAATGTAGCTGCTGGAAAGGAAGACTATTTATTCATTATATTTTAATGCCTTTAAAATATTTAGTAACATTAAGACCAAAGTGGCAGGAGAAATTCTGAATTGTGAAGAACATTGGGTTTTCAGTCAAGAAGATCATACAATTATACCTGAAAGAATTGCCTTCCCCCGCAAACCCCTAGAACAGGGGTATCAAACTCAACATCTGGAGGCTGGATCTGGCCGTGGGGTGCTTAGATCTGGCCTGTGGGGCTGCCCTGGAAACAGCGAAGGACTGGCCCACAGTGCCTCTGCCAGTGAAAACAGCCCTCCTGAGCTCCATTTTCTCAGCAGAAGGTTGCAGGAGGCTGTCGTGGCCTAAAATGGAGCTTGGGAGCCTGTTTTCACTGGCAGAACACTCAGGCCACCACAGTGGTTGTGTCTAACTTAACCACAGACACAAACACAACCTTGGTGTAGCCCTCAATGAAATCAAGTTTGACACTCCTGCTCTAGAGTATAGGAGTTGAATATAAAAGAAATCTTCAGATGTTTTTTCAATTAACTGTCACATTTTGAATTCCCATTTGTTTCAAATAAGTTACAAGTTAAAAAAAAGGAAAATGCCAGAAACTTAGATTTGCATATAAGAAGCATGCTGGCAATTGTGTTCAAAGAATACTAATTGCATAGCATATGCAAACAATAAAGGTTATTCAAAATAAAATATCCAGTAATCTCTCCAAACAACTCGGGAACAATACATCTTTACAGAGCTGCATATGTGGGAGAGAGACAATCTCCTCACAACAATGTTATGCCTTTTTCTGCTCTTCTTCCACCGCCTCTCCTATTCTTGTGATGCCAAAAACATACATAGTTAGTTCTGTGCATATTCTGTAGCATTTGTAAAATTATTTTGTTTGATCATGGATATAGTTTCCATTGCAAGCAAAATCACTGCTGTTCCACATGCCTAAGTGAGCGCTGAATGAAAGAGGTGAAAGGGTGGAACTGCCAAATGCTGGTAAAGCTATGGTTCTCTATGAACTTTAAACATACAAAAAACATTAGAAAGTAATGTTTTTCTTTAATTTTGACCAAATCCGTAAATGAGTGATGTTAATTGCATAGAAAAATATTATATTAAATATATAGTTCTTTTTTCCATGTTGCCAATCTAAATTGGAATGGTTAGACTTATGTATCTGGGGAGTTATATAAAGATCTTCCAAAACATTGAATAAGTAGATAATTCATATAATCAAGCCCAACTCAACTTTTTTAAAGCAATCAGAAATTTCTCTAAAACACATTGGTTAAAAATGATGGAACAAAGGCCATTGAAGCTAATTCGCAAGACCCTGAAATCATTTAATAATGACAGAAGTAATGGATAGTGTGGGTGACTTCAAGTCATTTGATTCCTGGCAATGATTACAGGAACTGGGCTTGGCTAGTTTAGTAAAGAGAAGGATCAAGGAAGACATGATAGCAGTTTTCCAATATTTGAGGGGCTGCTACAGGAACAAAGGGGTCAAGCTATTTTCTAAGGCACCTGTAGACCAGACAAGGAATGGATGGAAACTGAAGAAGGAGAGATTTAACCTGGAAATAAGGAGAAACTTTCTGACAGTGACAACAATCAACCAATAGAGCAGCTTGCCCTCGGAAGTTGTGGGAGCGCCATCACTTGAGACTTTGAAGAAGAGATTGGACTACCATTTGTCAGAAATGGTGTAGGGTCTCCCGCTTGGGTGGGGGGGTTGGACTAGAAGATGACCTACAAGGTCCCTTCCAATTCTGGACTATCCTTGCAGTTTATTTAGCAAGGTTTCAGAAGTGGTTTGCCATTTCCTCCTTCCTAAGGCTGAGAGAGAATGATAGGTCCAAAGTTGCTCAGAGTCACTATATCGTTGAAATGGGTGGCATAGAAATTTAACAATAATCAATAAATCATTAAATATATTCTTGCCCAGAAGACTGTAAAAGGGACTTGAAAGTCTTTAGTTTTCAAGCCATTGTCTCTGGTTCACAGCTTCCCAGTATAGAATCAGATAGGCATTATGCTTTTCAACAATACAAGCAGTATTCAGAAATAGCATATATAAACATTTTTAAAAATTATGTACCTTGGCAAGTTATACAATGGTGCCATCCTGAAACAAGCTACAACAGCTCTTTTGCGTTGTTTAGACAAGAGTTTGTGCCAAACTGCTTTCTTTGACCTTAATGGTTGCTCAACCTACGGACATTATGAATGAAGATATTTTAACTGATTTTCACTTAATCCAATGCCAAAGACATTAATATTTATATGATATGATATGTTAGCAACATTTCTTGCCTCCCCACTTAAAAATAAAATTTTCATTGGAAATTTCAAAAAAACTTCATAATTTTCATTCTAAAGCTTATGACATTCAGAAAATGGAAATCTCATTATATTTGGTGGTTTCCTAAAATTTTAACTATTCCTCCAGAAAAATCTTAAAATCACTTTAATATTATAGTATCTGGGGGCATCTGGAAGCTTGTGGCTTGATTGTCAATCTCTGCATAAGACTATAACTGTGGTATAAAAATAATAATGTTTTATATTTATCTTTAGATTGCCTTATAATCACTTTGCAAATATACCTTACACACTATCAAAGATCAGTATTATTATGCAAACATCCATTCTCCCTGCTCTGTCTCAGCATCCTACTTAATCCTCCAGAAAGATCCTTAAGGACCACAGACTTTCCCTGGACATAAAATGCTCAGCTTAGCCCATCCCAGCCCCATCCCAGTTTATTCACTGTTTAACATCAGTTTGTTGAGGTTAGATGTTAATGCCTTATTTTACTGTACCAAAGGAGTTGGAAGTGTTTTCCCCCACTATCCACTTCTTTTTTTTCCTCCTCTAACTTCCCTACTATTTACTTTTGTATTCTCTTTGTATGCCATATTATAAAGTAATAATTTTTTTTAATAAAAAGATCAGTTTGTAGAGTTCCTGTTTACTTAACCATTAATGTTCAGCCTGTATGTCTCACTTTTAAACATAAAATAATATTTTTGTTACCTGTTCCAGATGATAGACAGCTGCTGAGATCCTTTGCACACGTTCAATAGTTTTCTCGGGATCAGCAGGTTCGTCAGTTTTCAAAACATCTTTGTAGAGATTCAACTGCCATTTCACAGCAGGGTCATCTGACTATCAAAAAATTTGATCCACTCTTATGCATACTTAATATTAAAATATATAGAACACTTATTTAAATAAAATTTATTGCCATTTTTTGCACCACTATATTGAAGCAAGGGGAAAAAGCTATATGCTTATTGCTAGGAAGATGAAAATTATGATATTTCTAAATGATAATGCAATGATACATTACAAAATCAAAGATAGGAAGATGCTACAGAACTCTATTGTGCTATGAATATACAATTTTATTATCTTGTAGACTATCTCTGGACAACCTCCAGTTCCTCCTTGAGGGAGATGGGAGGTCTGGAAACACAAAATATAAATAAATATAAGTAACTAATTAACAAAATAAAATCTCTTTTTCCCTGGGCATTGCCTACATTGGTCCAATGGGACTCTCATTAAAGGTCTCTTCCCATCTATGGTTCTTGGGAGGAATTCTCTCACAGATGTACAAGCTGGTTTCTAGTCCTTCCCTTCTAGTAAAATCAAAAGAAAGAATTTTTTTGTAATAGTTTAAAAGCTGTTGTTACACATTTAGTAAATTCTGGAGGAAATAAGGCTATAGTATAATATACTATACTATAGTATAGTATTCTGTGTCACACTTATCCTGTCTATGGCTCCAACACTGACATTGCCTGCCAGTGGAAAATTGGGGAAATTTGTGATCAGGATGTTGGGAATACTATATTGCAGTGATGGCTAACATTTTCGTCATCGTGTGTTGAAAGTGCAGGTGCACATGCATGCCTGCACCCATAATGCAATGCATGCATGACCCACCCACCACTGTGCATGCATGTGTGTGTGGACCCCATGCCCCTGCCCCCCATGCATTCACGTGTCTCCCAAACGTGGGTCTTCCCCTGCACATGTGCAGCAGATACCTGACAATCAGCTGGCTGGTGGGGGGCACACGTGCATATGCAGTGAACCTGTTCTGGGCCACAGCTCGTGTGCTAGCATAAATTGCTCTGCGTGCTGTTTCTGGCACACAAATCATAGGTTCACCATTATGGCTATATTGGTATACTTTATGGCCACACTATTTGGTGCCAGTAAATTTCCAGTAAGCTCTTTAGCTTGCTACAAGTTTTGTATTTATAAGTGCCATATTCATTCCCTGGCATGACTGACCGAGCTAGTAAAAGTTGAACCTCAACATCTGGAAATCAACACATTGCTCATTCATATGATTTCTTCATAATAAATATAACTTTGCTATAGGAATACTCTATTAAATGATGAAATATATTAGCATGCTTTTTGACCTCAGAAAAATATTTAACTAACTGATTTTTTGACATTTTGAATATTACCTTTTCCTGCAAATGCAAGTTATTACGTAAATGTTCTTTGACTTCTTCTTCAGTGTCTTTCTGCAGATAAATAAAGGCATATTGATCTAGGTCATCTTAAATATATTTTGACCAATAATAAAACAGGAGACAACCTATTGGGATATAGCTGCATACTCTATATATAATAAAGAGAGCAAGTTTTTGTAGTAAGGAGCTTCCTGTAGCTCTGTGTCCTTGTGTAGTTTAAAGTTCAATAATATACAAATATATAGTTTGTTTGCTAGGTTTTGAAATGTTTTAAAAATATCTGTATTAGGAGGATATTTCTTATATCATAAGGAGAAAAGATGATATAGATAGATTAGATAGAAATAGATGATAGAGAAAAAAATGTCTCAGATTTTGGATATACTCAATGGACACTGGCACCAAATCAAACCCTCCCTCCCTTCCTCACTCCCTCCAATAAGCCTTTCTTAAACTTACTTATTTGATCATTTCCATGCTTCTAGAGATGGATGGTACTTATATCTAAAGACTGCAAAAATGCTTCAAACCCATCATGAGTATCCTTAGAGGAACTTTTCTAGATTTCAGGTTCAAGAAAACACTTAGTTTTAAGTGTTAAGGAATTATTATGGAGTTGGCAACACCTGAACTGAAACCACTATTTCCCTGAACAGGAAAAGTTGTGGTGACTTTAAAGAGCTGTCAATAAGCACACTGAGTGTATGAACATCAGACCTGAATTACCTTTGTCCACTTCAGATTCAAATACTGCATGTCTTTATTTGAAACCTTTCAGATTACAATCAGTAAGAGTAAAATATTGACTTACACAGCTGTACCTGGACTTAGCAAGAGAAATTAGCTCTTGATCTCCAGGGGTACACATGTTCAACCCAATGGGAAGCATTTTTTTAAGTGCAGCTACAATCAGAGAAGTCTGTACTGAATATAAATCCCCTCTATGTTTTGCTTTTTTTCGTTCCTGATCATGACCTCCAGACTGCAAAAAAGAGACATATAAAATAAATGGATCGTTATTTATTTCATACTAAAATAATCATTGTTCCTAATTATACAATTAATTTAGATATTCATATTAAATCTTAAACCATTTGAACATTTATCCATTTGAATAGTAAAACCAAAGTGAAACAAAAGACTATCATGAAAATACATGATTTTAGTGGCATTTTATAACAAAAATACTTTCGAAATTGCAATTTTCAAGAATTGAAATTTCTTTGCAATTTTCAAGAAAATAAATACAGCTGCAAATTTTCAGTATGTTTATATTGATAAAACACAGACACACACACACACACACAAACAACAACATATGAAATTGATAAAGAGTGACACCATTTATAATTCTGAGGATTTCAGTGTTTGAGATATGTGCCTGCACAACATTTAAGAAATGCAAAGTGTAAGTTCCATAAAACTGGACAGTTGTAAGCAAGTCCGCTAGAAAACTACTTTGCTGTAGAATCATTGTCAAATGATCTCACTACATTGTCAGCAGATTTAATCACCTGAGGTATACAGAGCCTTTGCAAAAAATTATCAAATAGGCTGCACATTAGCATTACGTTTAACTTGTTCAGGATGCAGACAATGTACAATTTCACTGGGAAAAAAACTTTTTAAACTAAGGCAGTAAATCAAAGCTCTGAGCAACAGCATTACAGTTTATCACTATGAAAATGATGCTAGGGACAGATTAAGATTATTATTTTATATTATATTTTTTGAATCACATGCATAAAAAAAGATGAACAATGACCCTGATGAGAATTGAGCCATGTGCATGTATTCAAGACCCGGCTTGCATCTATCACAATCAGAAACTTTTCTATTAATTAATCATGTCTTCTCCTTTTGCAAAGAAGATTTGAAGACTCTGGGCCTTACACTGTACCCACCACTGATATAATAAAATTTATTTAATAACTTCTATTAAAACAGAAAAGAATGCTCAGGGCAGTCACATATTTTGTAAACTGTTGTAAAGCTCCCCTTTTAATAGAATATATCAAAACATCCAGCCATTTTTTTGGCATTCAGTGGGAACCAAAATATTATGCAATGGCTTTCCTCAAGGATGCACAATTGCAATACTTTGCCTCAAAGCTTTGTTTGTGGAATGCCTTCAAAAAGTTTTTTTTTAAATAATAGCAATGGATTTAATGACATTAATTGCTGACTTTCATAGGAGACAAACAAATGTCACAATTTATCACAGGACTCAATGGCATCACTATTCTCTTAGGCAGGAGAATATCTGACAGAACTCCCCTCCCCCCCCCCCAATAAAGGAATCTTTTCAGTTTGTATACCATAAATCTCTCGCTCTGTCTATCTATCCATCTATCCATTCTGTCTCTGCCACCAAGTTCCAGTTCTTCTAAAAGGAAACCTTTGCTGGCAATTATTAAAACATCCATAACAAATAATGAAAGCTTTCTTAATAATATTCATTCATTTTTGTTATATGCTGATGGACAGATATCAATGGGCTTAGTTCTGAACTTTCTTCTATTTATTATCCCATAGATGAATTAAGTATGTATGTACTTTGCTTTTTATAAATGCAGGAGAAAAAAAATGGGAATGGAAAACCAAATCCTCTACATCCCAAATCTTCCAACTTATCATTGAGTTGTTCTGTTCACCTGAAATGATTATCACCTTTAAATTTTGAGAAGAAGATGAAGGATATTTGGTTCCTCTTAAAATAAAAGTGAATTTCTTCATTTCATTCCTGATCCTAAATTTGATTTGGAGGGGGATATTAGTAAGTCAAATATCAGACATATCAGATGCTACTGTGTCCTGTGCTATAGCTCATTGCTTCCTGCAAAGCTGGACTCACAGCATCATTCTGACTCTCCTAATGCTGTGAAATTGACAATTGCACTGAATTTTTTGTACTTAAGTTCTGGAAGGATACAAAATAGCAGCATCAACAAAATCATAAAATGTTTGGTATGATTACTCATTTAAAGAATGTATAAATAAAGGGAATTGGCTTGAATGATAAAATATTCTGTGCAAATCTGGTGTTGAAATAAGTTAGAGTGCTTATACAATGGAACTAAAATATTCACGGAAAGAAATGGAATGCTTAACAAATAATTCAGTACTGAAGAGTAAATAAAACATATGTGATGTTCTTTTACTTTCTTTTTGGTATTATTGATAAATTTGTGGAGGCATTAGAAGTTTATTGACTTGGAATGTGTGTGTGTGTGTGTGTCCTAAAAGCAGGTGACACCATGCTGTTCACCGAGAACCTGAATGATTTTCATCAGGCGTTAGCTAGATTGCAAACTGAAGTAGATTTATCTGGAAAAATGGTGTGAAGAATTATACACAAAGCATAAATAGCATAAATCTAGATCAAATGAAATAAATTAATAGAATATTGACGAAACATAGGAAGGGCAGCTCTGGTGGCCTAGAGGTGGAGCTCTTGCCTCTCAATCAGGAGACTGAGTTCAATCCTAGGTAGAGGCTAATATTTGGAATAGAATCTCCTGCTCGTGGTCCCTTTCAACTCTGTTTTTCCATGGGAAAAATTTAAACATATAAATTATCGAAAGAAAACAGATGTTCTGTTACAAGGAATGAAAAAGTATTAGCATATGAGAAAGTAGCTGTTTTGCAAACTTTATTAGATGAAAGGGAGAATTGAATGTATCAGGAGAAACATAAGTTGAATGTCGTGGTACTCTGTGTGTGTTAAAATAAAAAAAGAAAGGGGAAAGAACAAATGGTTATGCAATTAATGTAGATGAAATATAAGAGATGAGATATATGTGGATGTGGGTGAAGATGGACTGAATCTATTTACACCTATTCATCCCCTTATGAAGCCATGTTTATATTATATTTAAGGTACTCTAAAATACATAAAGAATACTGGGAAGGCATATTTTTAATTCAAATAGTATATCTTTCCTTCAATTCAGTAGCAGATTTTGAAATAATAAATGACAGCTTGGAAATGATTGGTGAAGTACTCAGGTGATTTGTGCTTTTTTTCAGATTGAGTGAAGATTTCTCAAATGGGTTGCTATTGCTATTATAACTGCTGCTGTCTCTAGGTTATTAGTTTTTTGTGGCATGTGCAAGAGGCCCCAAGACACAAATAAGCTCAAATACATTGATCTGGTTTACTTCATTAAACCTGGGTCAGCTCATGGATACCAATGTGCTTACTTGCACCTTCTTTGATGCCTATCAGACTCCCTGGCCCATGTAATTTATTTTACTGTGTGTCTGATAGCCCATTACAGAAGGGGTATCACTCAGCAGGCTAGCTGGCAATTCTACACATAGATTAGGACTATTACCTACTCCACAAGTGAGAGAATTGGAAGTTTCTGTGCCCAGGCCTCCTAAGAGTAAGGACAACTTTTCTCTAATTGGGCTTGAACTCTATCCTGAAAACTTTTAGGAAATTGGAAACAGTAAAGTTTTCAGGGAAAGTATATGAAGATATATCAAGGATCTTTTATTTGTTTTCAGTACTCAATTATATTGCTTTATTTTTGCTCCCATTCTATGACCTTCTTTCTCTTTTATTTCCTTAGTATATTAATGATTAATATATTTAGCATAAAATGTCAGCCTCCTGGAAATTAATGCAGCTAACTCATTTCCCCAAGTCTTTACTTTGTTCCTTTTATTGAATTAAAAATCCTTTAATCTTTGCAATCCTAGTGTTGGGTTTTGAAATAGCATCACATGCTCCAAAATCTCTTTCCTGGTAATTCTAGTTAAAAAGAAAAAAGTAGAGACACTTACTTAAAAGCTAGGTTTTGGAGAAGGGGAATTTCCTATTGAGCCCTACCCATTTCTGGAAGAAGCTCCATTACCCAAATTAAGATTTGGTTGGGAGGGTATAACTTCTAGTTGGGTGAACTCCTCACCTGAGGAAATAATTAAATTGAGGCAATCTTGAAGTTGGAAGATGAAAGCAAGAAAGCTCCATGCTTGTTTTAGTGAGAGATATGCCCACCTGGTCTAGCTAAAAAAACCTCAAGAGCATTTCTAGATCCTATAATGTATAGGGTTCTATCTCATTTATTTGTTTGGAAGTGTTTTTATTTATTCAGAAAAAAGAAAGCAGAGTTAGTGGCTGAGGAATAGCTGAAGCCATTTGTCTTTTGGTCTCCTATTTATAACAGCAACTTTACACGCTGTCAGAATTACAATTATGCTACCAATAACCACATATTGATGGTTCCTATTGGCACATTACCTAATATGTTTGTTTCCACAGAAATCAGTATGTTCAAAGGAAGTTTTCAATATACATGCCTCAGGCATGTAATTCATGCATGTATATAATTCATGCAGTTATGTATTGTTAAAATACTAAGTGTTCTGGAATAGCTTTGCAAATGTTATAAGAAACACATAAATACTGATAGGCATAACATGGGTGTACCAAAAGAAATACATGTACTTCCGTCAGCCAAAAGCATTAATGTGATTTATCAATATTTTCTTCCTGTCCTAAAGATTGCTGACTTTAAAATTCTTGAACTTCAGTGAATTTGTGAAAGGCTGGTAATTTATTGTGGGCATGGAAGCCACAGGTTAGGGTCTAATAGAATTAATTTTTAAGTCATTATCACATCATTAATTCTCTTCTTGAGATCAACAATGGATGACGTTCCAATATGGTATAAGGTACAATATGGTTTCTTGTACAGCAAGAAATGCATTCATTTTTGCCTCTATCTTATCCATATTTCCTTGTTCCCAAATATGATACAATAGTTTCTCAGTTCTCTGGAGGAGATCTGAACTGAATGGAGGAGGGAATGGAATGGATTCTAGGATGTTCTGCCACTGATGTCCATTCTAGTAGTGGTTAGACAATTAAATGCAGCGTCTACTTCCCACCCAGCATTAAAACTGCTCTTGAAACTATGCAGATAATGAAATAGAGATTATTTAAAAAACAAATGTCTATTTCTGCACAGATGCTGTTTCTTCATGTGTATTTAAATGAATTTATATTTTTAAAAAACCCTGCACTTTTGTAACCATGGAGACACTGGCTTATAAAGCAAGCAATTGTATTAAAGATTACCTTCTAATTCTTTAACTCTATTTTTATCCCAATTGAATCATCCCATCATTGTCTTACAACCAGTGAATTGCATATTTTTTGTATGATGCTATCTGTTGAACTTATATTTCAAGAAAGAGATTTTAAACAGCCTTGGTACATAGCTATACAAATGGTTTAATATACCCCCATGTTATATTTCAGTATGTCTTGAGTATGTCGTGAGAAGAACTAAGATCAATATGAAAGTCTCACTTTAAAAAAAACTCTAATTATAATAATAGGCAATAGCTTTAATGACCACCATATTATTTTAGTATTATTTTGTTTTCAGTAGTAAAATTTCCTATTCTTCTACTGCTCTGTTGAGGAATTAAGATACTTTAGTAAAATCAGTTATATAACATGAAGAAGGTGACAGAGACAGAAGAGATATATTATTGGACTACTTTCCTACTTGTGAAATCTGTACCCGGTTTTTATACTGGAGAATGAAAACAGACAAAATCTGCCTAAGTTTTCAATAGGGTTTATATAGGCAGGACATGCATTTTCCCTTTGTGACGCCACTGCTATGATCAATAGAAAGAATGTTGAGACCTTGGTCATTTCTAAAATTAAAACATGTATACATATTTTATACAGTTATTAGACCTGTACCTTTACTTGCGTGGCCTGTATGAAAGAAAGAAAACAATAACAAAGAAAGCAAATAAGGATGATGAAAAGGTGAACATTTTGCCATTTACTCAGAAATAAGATTTTATATGTCAGCAAAGCAACTAACAGTGCAGTCAACTTCTTAGAAATAAGCCCAGAAAATTTAATGATTTTGTTTGAGAGTAAAGCCAGTTAAAAGAAAATCTATTCATGGAGCCTATACCCAAATCTAATCATATACATATGCATTGTAAAATATGGCACGTGTATAAACCACCAAGTATCCTATGGGATCATAGTCAGGTATAATAATAAAAAATAATAAGTAAGTAAATAATCATTCATTCATGAAACCAAAACACAGTTACATGTTTTCTTAAACAATGGTATAAGAAAATATACAAGTAAACAAATGTATTTCTATTGATCTTACTAAAGGGTAATTCTCAAAATAAAGAATATATTGGAGATTATTAATCCTTCCAACCATCAATATCTTTATTGTGCCACTCACAAGATTCACTAGCTTAGTCTGGGCCAATGACTCTTTTTCAGTCCGATCTATCTCAGAAGACTGTTGTGGGGAGAATTGGCCTTATGCCTTATGTTCCAGGAGGAAAGATGGTATACAAGTTCAACAGGTAAAAGATACCCATTTTAAATAGTGAACCCATATCTTTAAAAAGCAAAAGAGAAATAATCTTATCTACAATATATATTTTATAAATATTTTAATATTTTAACAGGCAATCACTTTATATTTAGACTTCATCCCCGAAGGAACAATATTTCACATTGAACCAAGCCACCATCCATGGAATCTAGGCAGCAATGTCAAGGACTGAACTGAACCAAAATTCTGTGACAGAAATAGGTGAAAGTATCCATTTGATAATTTAAGTAAAATAAGTAAAACTCCAACTTCCCACCCATTATCAATTCTGTAAGTGAAAAAAGAAAACACTGTATATAATTTTGTATATAATTTTGTTTTGTTCAGAGATGCCTGCTTGAGGATGAACAGATCTTGCAACTAAGCCCTGCCTCCTTGTGCAACATCTAGGCCAGGGGTGTCAAACTCATGTCATTACAGCATCATCATGTGATGTATTGGGACTTTATTCCCCTTCGTTAAACCATGCATAGACATGGCCAGCATGTGATGCATCCAACCCACGGGCTGGGATTTTGACAGCCTTGATCGAGGCAAATACAAAGATATAGGGCTTTGATCATGAAATTGCGTCTGCTATCTGGCCTCCACCATTGCAACATATTTCCTTGTTTCTGTTATCAGAAGAGCCAAACTCAATGTCATACTTTCCTTAAGAGTGATTTTCTCCCCCAGCTACCATTTGTGTCAGATTTCACCCAGCACTGCCAAGAAAATATTTTCACAGACAAAACAGCTATTAATTTGTATGCCATTGCAGCCTTCCATATGTACTGTTTACCCAAGCATCTGAAGCATTGGCAAATAGTCATTTCAAGAAAAATCTAGTTTTAAGCCCTTAATTTTTAGATTTAGCTACTTTTTAGATAGGGATCTTTGGCTTTTAAAAACAAAAACCTGACAAACTGAATTATGTGAAAAAGAAAAAACCCCAAGGTTTGATCTTTTCTACATGATGATTCAAATGGGATGTACATTCATTCTGCTTTTGCATGCTAGCATTAATGAAATGTTCTGTATCAGTCATTTCCATATAAATAAGACTTGATTCTGAACATTTTGACTTTCTTCTTTCACCCTAAGTTCCTTTGATTAAGTCAGAAGCATATGAATAATTTTAAATACCTATAAGGCAAATACTATTTTAATTTTAAAAATATGACCTGAATGTAATACATTTATAAACAGATGCTGCATTATGTTTTGAAAGGGAAGTGACATAAACTATAATTTTAAAAATAGCTGTATGTGTCCTTTATGAAAATATCCACACAACCTTAAAAAGAAATAACAGATTAAAAGAATGAATGTTGTGTTTTATTAATTAACAAAAAAAAATCTGTTCTTTTAGTATCACCAAGTAAACTGTCTTTGTCAAACTAAATGTTCTCTAACTTACCATTCCCCTTGGAGCAATCTGCTGCCATATTATCAGAAAAGAAAGGTTAAAAGATTTTGCTCAGTTGTAAGTAAATTTAGTAACAAAGATCAATAAACTATGTTATTATTAAAAAAAACATTCTGATCTATCAGTATGTTTTCTAATATAACGAGTGACAAAAGTTTTTAGACTTACCTTTTGTGTACAATAACAAAGTATATCATACCATGCTACATGCTGCATCTATTACACACACACACACAAACTAGACACAAGAACAGTTTTTCCCCAAATGCCATCATTCTGCTAAACAAATAATTCCCTCAACACTGTCCAACTATTTACAAAGTCTGCTCTACTATTACTATTAACCTTCTCATCACTCCTTATCATCCATCCCCTGCCACTTGTGACTATATGACTGTAACTTTGTCACTTATATCCTTACGATCTACATTGACTGTTTCCTAGTATGATTTGATTGCTCATTTTACCCTATGACTATTATTAAGTGCTGTAACTTATGATTCTTGATTCTTGACAAATGTATCTTTTCTTTTATGTATACTGCATTTGCACCAAGACAAATTCCTTGTGTGTCTAATCACACTTGTCCAATAAAGAATTCTATTCTATTCTATTCTATTCTATTCTATTCTATTCTATTCTATTCTATTCTATTCTATT
>BLBF01000005.1:42792913-42803704 GCA_015471245.1 Laticauda colubrina | reverse complement strand
TTCTATTCTATTCTATTCTATTCTATTCTATTCTATTCTATTCTATTTTGCTGTATTTTTATTTGTTTAATGAATAAACAGGGTTTCCCAGGTATATTTTACAAAGCATGTTAGCCTTAAGCAAAGCACATCTGCTTGAAGCATTAAAACAGCAGGGTTTGTTTTTTTTAGAAAACTCAACAAAGCTGCTTCAAAGCCCCTGATAGTCTGGATGTGCAAGTAAACAATACTTCTTTCTGAGACTGCCAGCAGAGTAAAGCAGATGTTCGTTACTCACACATTCAGACGCTCAGGTTCTGTTTTCCAAGCAGTCGGCTGCAGCTTTGCAGAAATCATGACAGTTTGAGTGCTTTGAAATCTGATGCCTTGCTCAGGTTAACAAACTTTAGGAAGTTGCTTTTTTGAATGCTTTGCACACTAGTTTTCCTTTGCTTGTAAATACTGAGAAATTTTGGTGACACAGGAAATATTTTGGGTGCTTTTTCTGTGTCAGAAAACATTACAGATTAAGCTAGGGTTTAGTTTTATGGTTGGTCATGGATTGCATTTTTCCTCTTCTCTTATTCAAGTTAAAGGATCATTCCAGAATAATAACTTAAAAATAAAGCTTACCTCCTATCTATTCTTAAGAAAACCTAGCAAAATTCTGAATTGTCAGAACTCTACTAAACTGAAAGGACCATACCAGATCTGATTCTTCCAGGTTGCTGTATTGGTGAAACTTGTACTAAAATAATAATACTGATAACATTTCTAACATAGTTAAATCATTAAAAAATATTTCTGAATAAAAGACTATTAAATAGGTGCTGAAGCTCGCTCTGGGTTTCACGCTATCTCCTCTTGCTGTTGGAGTGACCCTTAGGGATGCACACATCTTATAGAGAAGTGTGCCAGTGTGGGGAGACTCAAGTCGTGGTGTGGAAAAGGCGATTCTCATTGCGAAGTAGAGAAACCCTGTGGAGACCGATTGTCAGTAGTGGTGGCCCTAAAGTCAGTAATCTGTCAGTAATCAAGAGATTGTCAGTAATGGTGGCCCTAAAGTCTTGATCGTTGCATACAAGAGGAAGCGAGTGAGTGAGAGTCTGTGGTGAATGAAGACTGTGAGTGAAAGAATTTGCAATCCTGATTGAGTGCTGAATATTGGAGAACCTTAGTCAGAGTGAAGCCCGAAAACAGCGGCCAGATACGAGTGGCAGAGAAAGCGAAAGGACTCGTGAGATGGAAGAGGGTAAGGACCCAAGTGATCAGACAGAGAAGATAAGAGAATTGGAGGGATCTGAAAGACTGATAATAATTGGGGGAGAAAAAAAGAAGAAAGAAAGAACAACATATTTAATTGAAGGGAACTTTGAAAGATTTGAATTGTGGATTTTGGGGAAAATTGGAAGGACGAACTTGAGATTGGGGGAGATTTGAAGTAAGGAATTCAAAAGTCTGATTACAACTTTAAATATTCCATGGACAAAACTGAATAATTTACTGGTCTCTTTTTGGACTATTGGACTGGAACTGTAGTAAGTGGAGAAGATTTATTAAAGAAATAAATATATATGAATCAAAAATTGATGTGTAAGACTTTTAAACAAGAGGAGAAATGTCTACAGCGGAAGTACGGTGAGACAGTGAAATCAGAG
This sequence comes from Laticauda colubrina, assembly GCA_015471245.1. Classification (NCBI taxonomy): domain Eukaryota; kingdom Metazoa; phylum Chordata; class Lepidosauria; order Squamata; family Elapidae; genus Laticauda; species Laticauda colubrina. The sequence goes on along the minus strand of BLBF01000005.1, from coordinate 42,802,067 downwards.
ACATTACTCAGCAAGTCTGTGCTTCCGGTGCACTCAGTGAAGGAATCTCAAAGAACTGAACAATTATATTAAGACACTTTAAGCTTTTAAACTTTGCGGATTGCAATAATTATTTCTTGACACCAACTCAACTGATTTTTGAAGGTGGTAAACGTAATTTATATATGATTTAATTGATACAATAATAAATATTGAAGTTTATATTTGGTTATAACACACAAAAAAGGGAGGTGATAATTAATTAATTATTTAGGTGTTGATATTTGATTATAGGCGTTGATTAGATCAAAATAAATAATTAATTGTGATTAATTGTGATTACTACAGATTAACTAATTAATTATTGTATAGCAAGGTTGATACATTTTCATTTAGATTTGTAAGTATTTGAAATATTATTTCACAACACTATTTTGAGATTAGGGATTCTATAACACTTATAGATATACAGGTTAATAGTATTTAAATTTAAATAGAGGAATTTGATATATTATTAGGATCTACAAATCCAAGTATCTGATTTAGAAATTAGCTTTAAAATTGTTCTGGAGAATATATATATTGACAAGAGAGATTAATCCTGTAACATATTATATTAATTAGCTTAGTGGCCATATAACTGATACTTCTCAATAGTGAATGTTAATTTGGAATAACATATTTAACATAATACAAAAACAAAAACAAATTTTACAAGAAATGACCTCTGTCAATAACACAATGCTTAAAACTGGAAAGAAAACTTCTTCAGTACAAACAACTGTGATGCCATCACCCTCAGTGATGGCACAAAAGACAATTGAAGAAACTCTACCTGGAGAAAAACAACCTACCATCACGAATGTCAATATCCAATCAACCCTTCTTACTTTACAAGAGTCCATGCTGAAGCTTTAGGAAATAATGGTGAAAAATCGTACCGAAACAAGAGCTAGCACACATGAATTAAAAGAAGAGATAGGAAACTTAAAGGCAGAAATGAAATTAGACATCTTAAAGTTGGATAAAAAAAATTGAAACAATACAGCAAGCACTAGAAAGGAATAAATTAACAATAAAGGAGGTTGAGAAAAGGACAGAACAAATGGAAAAGAAGCTGGAAATGGTTGGTGAGCAATTAAGAAATGTGAGTAAGAAATGGACGATTCCTTGGTATATCTGGGAATGGACAAGGCTGCAGCATATCTGAGATTCCAAAATATAATGGAATCTAAAGAAGAGGATTTCGAACAAGTGATGATAGGAATATTAGCAGACCTACTGGAAAAAGATAAGGATGATATTCTGAAAAAGTTAGATGAAGTATATAGAGTGAGTACAAATTACACGCAAGACAATATAAACATCCAAAAGAGGTCCATGTGAGATTTGCCGGAAGGAAAGTTCGAGATATTATATGCAAAATTTCTAGAGAAGAAACAATTACAAATAAAGGAAAAGAAATCTTGGTGCTTAAACAAATCCCAAGAAGAGTGAGAGAGCAGAGGTGAGATTATAAATTCTTGGTGAACCAATTAAACCAAAAAGGCATCATATTCAGATGGCTAATCCCAGAGGGAATGCTAATCACATGGGAAGAAAGAAAAATTAAAGTAGACTCCATGGAAAAAGCCCAAGAATTCTATGAATGATTGATAGGCCATGAAGAATCGAGTAGTAGAGATGAATTAGAAATGAATTCGCAAGACGACCAAGACTATCAAAAAAATAGAGATGGGAATCATAGGAATTTGAAAAATAAACAACATCAAGAGAGAGAAGAACCAAAGATGCACAATCAGCCACAAAGAGAGACAGGAGTAACTACAATTAGGTGTCAATTAGAGTCAATTAGATGATGGACAACAAAAAGAAAATACTATCAATTAACATAAATGGCCTAAACTCTAGGATAAAAAGGAAAAGAATACTAGCCAAACTAATTAAAGAAAATGTAGACATGTTTACAGGAAACTCATATAAGGAAGGAAGAAGAAAAATATCTAGAATGCCGCAAGCTCTGGAATTTGTATACATCGCTAGCAGATTTTAGGAAAAAGAAAGGGATAGCAGTATATGTGAAAGACTTCTTCTCGAGTCACTACACAAGTCCTGTCCAGTGCAGAGCGCAGGATCTGGCTTTGGTGTTGAAAGTCTCCAGGTCATTGACAGTGCATGGCTCTGGTAGGAGGGGGCAGACCAAAAGATGTTGCATTGTCTGATCCTGCCCACAATCGCAAGCAGTTTCTCCATCCCTATTGTAGCCCCATTTCTGCATGAGGACTTTGCATCGTCCTGTTCCTGTCCGTAGGCGATTCAGGCATGACCAGATGGGCCATGCCTCACTTGAACCCGGAGGAAGTGATTCACTTGGTTCATAGGAGAGCTGATGCGTCACAGACTGGAGGTGGTTGGACCATAGGGTAATCCTTCGACCGTGGGCGGTGTCATCAAGGGATTCGGTTGAATGAAAGACGACATGAAAGCAGAGCCAGTTTGGATAGACCCCAATGGAAGAATTCTGGTGTTACAAATTTGGATTAAATCAACTCCAATTAGTGTTAATTTATGCCCTTAATGATAACCAAAAGGAATTTTTTAAACAATTACATGGGAAAATAGTGGAATTAGAGAAAAGGAATATTTGTATCTTGGGGGATTTCAATGCTATTGCGGACCACCAGAAAGATCACAGTAGTAGGGGGTAAAAGAAGAAAAAAAGAGAACTACCAAAAACATGTGAAGAAATGATGATTGAACTAAACTTGATAGACAAGTGGAGGAAATTAAACCCTGAGAAAAAGCAATTTACATTTTACTCTAATCCTCACCAGTCATGGACACAAATCGATATGGTGTGGATGAATGGTGAGTTTGTCAATGAATTAAAAGAGACTGACAGTTTACCAAATGAATGGGCAGATCACAATCTGATTCAGATAGTGTGGAAAGGTAGGAAGAAACAAGGAAAAGGTGGATCCTAAATACACAGCTAATTAAAGAGAAAGAATTTATTAATAGACTTGACGAGGAATTAGATTATTTTTTAAAAGAAAATAATAATGAGGCAACTACAAAGCAGAATATTTGGGATACAATGAAGGCAATAATAAGAGGCACAACAATATCATACACTGCTAAAAGAAATAAAGAAAAATATGCCCAACAAAATAAATTAGAACAAAGAATCAAAGAATTAGAAATTCAGCTGCAAAACACCCCAAAAGATTGTAAATTGGAAAAACAGATGATAATAACTAAACATAAATTAAATTTAATTGAACAAGAAGGAATGGTTTCAAAGCTGAATACAGCCAGACAGATATTTTTTGAACAGGCCAATAAACCAGGAAGGTGTTTGGCCTACAAATTTAAAAAAGAAAAACAAAAAAGATTGATCTACTAATTAATAGATGAGAATAGGAATGCCCAACAAGGGATAGAACAGAAAAAAGAAATTGCATGTAAATTTTTTGAAGATCTTTATAAAAAGGAGGAAAATGAGGACATGATAAGAAACTATTTGGGTATTACTAAAGACAAAATAATTAAGGAGGAGATGAAGGAAATGTTAACGAGGGACATTATGTGACCTGAGTTAAAAACAGCAATAGAAAACCGAAAGAACAATAAAACCCCAGGACCTGATGGGATACCAGGGGAACTTTGTAAGAAAATAGGAGAACAAATAGGACCTCTCATGGTAGAAGTATATAATGAGGTCCTACTAGCAGCAAGAATGCTGGATTCATGGAAGAAGACACTGATATTGTTGATTCCGAAAGAAGATTCAGATTTACGACTTATACAAAATTAGAGACCAATTTCCCTGTTAAATACTGATTATAAAATATTTACCACAATTATAGCAAATTGAAAAAAATACTGAATGACTATATACATAAAGATAAAAATGAATTCCTTCCCAATAGACAAATTAGGAATAATTTATGAATAGTATTAAATGTTTTGGAATACTACGAAGTCCATCCGGAAAAACAAATAGCCCTTGTATTCTTGGATGCACAGATGCAATCTGTCATCTTTAGATGACAATCTAAATTGGCAATTCCTAATCCAACAAATTTACAATATAAATTTAGGCACTAAATTTGAAAACATAGTGACTACAATGTACAATTCACAAAAGGCGAATATTATAATTAATGGAGGGTACACATGCTCAATAAAAATAGAGAAAGGAGTGAGGCAGGGATGTCCATTATCCCCCCTGCTCTTCATATTATCTTTGGGAACATTGCTTACACAAATTAGACAGAACCCAGGAATAAAAGGACTAAAAATTAAAAAAGAAGAATATAAACTCTAGTCATTTGCGGATTATATGGTATTTTTCATAGAGGAACCAATTGAAACAGGTCAAGAACTATTGAAAGAGTTAGATCGATTTGGGGAAGTTGCAGGACTTAAAATTAATAGGGGGAAAACAAAATTAATAAGTATTTTTATTAATTTTATTTAATTAATAAAACAAAATAATTTTACAGAAAAACAAAAAGTAAAATTGGAAAAGATAATGGGATTACAAATGATAAAAAACGTTAAGTACTTAGGAATTTGGTTGACAGCTCAATGCAAAACTCTAATGGAAAATAATTATCATAAATTATTACAGCAAGTCAAAAAAGATTTAGAGATATGGGTTAAATTGCAAATCTCCTTATTTGGGAGGATTGCCACTATAAAAATGAACATTCTGCCCAAATTTATTTACTTATTCCAAACAATACCAATAAAAAAACATAAACATTACTTTGCGGAACTTAACAAGATAATTACCAAATTTATTTGGCAAGGGAAAAAACCAAGGATAAACCTAAAGGCAATGCAAGATATCAAGAGCAGGGGAGGTATGGCATTCCCAAATTGGGAATTATACTATGGTGCAGCCTCCTTACTTTGGTTGAAAGAGTGGGTAAATCTGTCGAATAAAAGAATCTTATTTCGAGAAGGCCATGATTTATAGAAGTGATGGCACGCATTTTGATGGGACACTGGAAAAATTAAGCAGAAGTATTTCCACAGACATATTATTAGAGATTCCTTATTGGCTAATTGGAACAAAATAAAAAAATATATTATTTAAAAATCCCAATCTGGATCTCAACGATTGAGGCGATAATATATCCAAATAATCTAGATCTTAATAAAATGATAAAACACAAAGACCTTCTTGATGCGCGAGGAACTTTAAAATCATGGCAAGATCTCCAAGAACAAGGGCTACAAGTAGACCAGTGGGCTTATTTGCAAATTCAAAATAGATATAGCCAGGACAAGAAAATTTTTGGAATTTATACTAAGGTATAACAATTAGATAAAATCCTATTAGGTCCAGATAAAAAAAAATATAACTAAATTTTATAATTATTTATTAGAGATGGAATTAGAAGAGGAAGTAGTCAAAGGCAACATGATAGCTTGGAGTAGAAACATAGGACGTAGCATTACATTATTAGAATGGGAAAAGGTCTGGACAAGGAATAATAAAACTACAAAATCAGCAACTTATAAAGAAAATGCCTATAAAATATTTTATAGATGGCATCTCTCGCCCTCGAGAATAGCGAAAATGTCTCCTAACATGAATCCGAATTGCTGGAAAGGTAAAAAGAAACACAGAACATTCTTTCACATGTATTGGTCCTGCACTGAAGCCCAAAGATACTGGCACAGAATTAAAAAACTGGTTAGAGGAAATAACGGTGGAACAAATTGAATTAAAACCAGAATTATTCTTATTGGGGATATTTAATGGACAAATTTCTAAAAAAGTCAAATATATAATACTGCACATTCTTACTGTAGCCAGAATAATCTTTGCACAGTGTTGGAAACAAGCAGATATTCCAACAGAGGAAATGGTCATTCAGAAGATAACAGCCTGTGCAGAGATGGATAAGTTAACCTTCGCACTTAAGGAAAAAGAAACATCAGAATATTATAGAAGCTGGGAATGCTCGTATGACTGGTTAGAACAAAAATAGAAAATATATTAGTAAACAATGTAAAATGTAAAAGAGGTAACAATGTGTTTGTTTGACATTTTAGTTGTATAATCAATAAAGTTTGTTTAAAAAAAATAGGTGTATAAATAAAAATGTGCTCCACAGTGAATTATATAGGCTTGGTGTCACCACTGACAAATCTCTTTTTTTGTCCCTCATGCACTTAATTTCTAAAGGGAAGTGGAATTCTTAAAGATGGAAGTGAAAGAGGGAAAGATTCCAATATCTTGGACCCTAGTCAATTAAGGTTGGAAAGATTATGAATTGTAATCATAGTTTTTTTTTTCTTTACCAGTTGAACAGAAACTAAACAGTCTATTAGATCAAACTGGATTCTACAACTGTTGCCTTCAATTTAGCATTTATGAATTTTCTCTAGGGTCTGCTATCTGAGATGTTGTTTTCATTCTTTCTTCTAATCCAAAAATAACAGAGAAAACAAACTAGGAAAAGAGCACGTAGCCTATTTGAAACAAAGGAGAATTACTAGGTTCCAGTGATGAATAACAATTCCTAAATAGCCTTTTAAATAGTAATTTTATTAAAAATTACATTTTAAAAAATTTAAAACGAATACAACCTAAAAAGTGAACAAAAATAAAAAATAGAAAGTGCAGAAAACAAGACTAGAAAAAGAAAAAATAATATCATCAAGAAAAAGAAAAGGAATATGCAAAAGAATGACATCCCCTTGATCACAAGCAATTTTAGTAACATCACCTTCTCTTAAAATACAGCAAATATTCTCTTTTTCTCATAACCCATCTCTTATCTATAAAGAAATTCTTAAAGCCTTGTCATTTAGTCCTGATCAGCAAAAATCTAGTTAAAATTACCAGAGATACAGTTAGTCCTTGACTTACAACCAGCCATTTAATGACTGTTTGGAGTTATAATGGTCTTGAAAAGAGTGCTTTATGGCCCATAAAGCATTTCTGGTCATGATCAAATGTTGCATCCACTTTCCCACCCCCACCCCTGCAGTTACATGACTTCATTTTGCACGCTTGTAACTGGCTCACATATACAACTGGTTGCAGTGCCCTGTGTTCGATGACTACAATTTGCAATCTTTTTCGCCCATTTCCAACAAAACGTGATCATTCACTAGAATGGGTTCAGATTTACAAACCTATGATTTGCTTACCAACTATGTGATTCAGACTCACAATTTTGTAATTTGCCTAATGACCACTGTAAAAACACTTGTAGAATTGGGTCAAACTGGTGCTTCGACACAACTGTCATGACTTATGACCAAAATTCTGTATTAGTAAAATTTAAATATTCTACTCCTTTAATTATAATCTTCAGTTCCTTCTGGTTCATTCTTGTGCCCAACCTTGAACGTTTCATCACACTCATCCTGACTAGCACTGATGATGTTACTAGGTTGGATAATGAAATCCCTGCAAGAAAACAACTGAGTTTAGAGAGCACTAAGGACACCTCATTTCAACCTGAACTATAAATATTCTCCTTTATTAGTTTTATCCTATTATTTTTTTAAGAAAATTTAAAGCAAAAGCATTTTCTTACACAAACAATTCTTATAATTAACTCCAAAATCTTATTTCAAATCCATCTGAACCCTTAGTTTGTTTGTAATTTTCTAAAATCAAAGTTCTATTGCTGTTTTGTTTTTTGCTGTTTATTTATTTGATTTCTACAGCCACCCATTTCAACAACTGCCTCTGGGCAACATGCATCATAAAATATAAAAAGAATTTAAAACACATAAGAAAATATGAAATAAATATATATGGTACCAAGTAAAATTGTTACTATCAGTACGAATACTGCCAGGAAATAGGGCCTAGGTCTGAGCACATTATTCTTATTTATTTATTCCAAAAGTTTTTTTTTAAGTTCTTAAACTTGTATTTAAAACTTCTTTCACTAAGGATTGAAGTAAGCTCACCCAGTGTCAAATAATGAAAACTTTAACAATAGGAAACTGAAAAGAGTATTTGAAAAAGAAGTATTTTAAAATATTAATTCATAAGCATTTTAAGATGCATATAATTATCTTTAACATGTTTTATAGCTCTGCAATTGCTTCAAAAGCTGTGAATAATAATTTTCACTGAGTTTATATTTTATGATCTGAAGCCTAATTTACTTGTCAGTTCCATCATATGTTTTAGATTTATATATTTGCGATCAACAAATCCAGTATATTTCAATAGGTCTCTCATATGTGGATTATATTACAATTATATTACTATAATTGACTATTATGTACTATAAAATAATTATAAGAATATAATTGACTATTACTATAAAAAACACAAAGAAAAAAAAAGAAAACAAACTGTGAAATAGCAAATAAAGGATTGTTAAGCAGTTTTTGGGCTTACGGTGATTAGAAGTAACCATTTAATGTTATTTTGTTATTTAAACAATTATTATGATTTTGTTGTTGCATTGTTTTACTTACTGAAATATTTTACCATTGTTCAAATATACTTTCAAGCATACCTGTGCTGTATTTCCTGTGTCACATGAGAGCAAATCTTCTGTCCTGGTCACTTTTTACAAAGGCACAATTGAGAGCATTTTAACAAACTGCATCACTGTCTGGTTTGTTTTTAGCAGTGCCTCAGATAGAAAGTCCATACAGAGGCTGGTAAGGACAGCCAAGAAGATTATAGGAAACTGGCTTCAGGTTACTGCTGAAGCACTATGTGCTTCACAATACTGCTCAAGCTATGTGCTATGTGCTTAGCGCTCAAATCAATGTTAGGGACCCCACGCACCCACTTTATGGTCTGTTTCTGTTGCTCCGCTCTGGAAGGAGATTTCAAAGTATTTCTATCAGATTCTGTAGCAGCTTTGTTTCCCATGCCATCCATCTGGTAAACATGCAAGATTCATTTTTCTCTCCAGTACATGTATACATCCAGACTAGACTGTGTTGCTTCTCTGTGTAACATGATATATATCAGTATATGCATAATTTTGTATTTATTTATTTATTTCATCATGTTTATGTAGTGTATATTGGAGGTGGTGGCCCTTTGAGAGCTGTATGCAACAAAATTTCATTTTAATGTATGGCGATTAGTGTACATTCAAAATGACAATATCTATCTATCTATCTATCTATCTATCTATCTATCTATCTATCTATCTATCTATCTATC
>BLBF01000005.1:42772067-42792903 GCA_015471245.1 Laticauda colubrina | reverse complement strand
ATCTATCTATCTATCTATCTATCTATCTATCTATCTATCTATCTATCATCTACCTTCTGGGCTCAGAATGAGACAGTTAATCAAATTGATTTTGATTATGGACCATTAAGTTACTGTCAATCCTTGGTTGTTATACAGATTTTTTTTCCAGGGGGATCTGTTCTCAACCACACACACATCACTTCTAGGGCTAAGCCCATTTACTTGGTTGCTAGTCAGACTTTATATTTCTTTCCTTCCACCTTTCCCAGATTATGGGCTTCTCCATAGAGCTGGGTCTTTGCATAATGTGTGCAAAGCATGAACTCTTGAGCTGATTTATTTGATGATCCATTTGCTTGTTTTATTGGCTATCCAGGGTATTCTCAGGGATCTTCTCCAGCAGCAAAGTTCAAAAATACCAATACTCTTTTCACCTTATTTCTACAAAATCCAACTTTTACTTCTATGCAAGGTCACAAGGAAAATCATTAGCTGTATAATTCTTATCCTTATAGGTATAGACATATCCTGGCATCCAAATATCTTTCCAAGCCCTTCATTGCTATTTGATAAGAAGCTAGTCTGTGGTATATTTCTTGACTGCTGTTTCTTTTGCTGTTCAAATTTATCAGTAATGATAAATAAATAAAATATTGCAACTTATTTGTTGCATCTTTTTTTGAAGAGCTTTATCATAGGTTCATGTTTTCCATAAAGATGGTAGCAATAGCAATAGCATTAGACTTATATTCGACTTATATACCACTTCACAGTGCTTTACAACCTTCTCTAAGTAGTTTATGGAGTCAGCATATTGTCCCCAATAATCTGGCTCTTCATTGTACCAACTTGGAAGGATGAGTCAACTTCGACTTGTTTAGAATTGCTGAACTGCTGGCAATTGGCAGTCAGCAGAATTAGTCTGCAATACTGCATTTTAACCATCACGGTAATCAAGCAGAACTTGTGCTACTACAGAAAAAAAGCTATATCAATTATCTATTTTTAAATTTCAGTCTTTACATTGAAATTACTTTTGTACTTAGCATCTTTTTCTTCCCAAAATTCACTTTTATCATTCTCATACCTCTTGGATCTTATCTTGTTTCAAGTGTTCTTGCCTCTTATTGCTTTGCAATTAAATTCTTAGACTTTTATTGCTTTTCTAGTTTTTCTTCTTCCTTTCTTCCTTTAAGTGCATAAAGACAACTGCATAAAGACAATTTCTGGCATGAAAACAAAGCATTTGTTGCAGTCATACATTATCAAGGGAAATAACACAAATGCATATTGTATATTAAATTTCTGCTTTAAATAAACAGGAAGAACATAGCGGCAAGATTTTACTTTCCCGAAAGGGTCCAAAGAGACAAATCACAAGACCAAGAAGGATCCAATAATACTTAGTCTCCAGTTCATAGTTCAGCCTGGTAATTGCCAAGAGAACAGGGAATTTCAGGAAGGAGGGTAGAATGTTATATATTACATTTTTAAGCCCCACATCTTCCTATAAGATGACTCTGGGCAGTTTACAAGTCATAAAAGAGGTTAAAAAATTATTGAAAGATTAAAACATTAAAATTACACATGTTACTTGCTAAAAATTGCTTGTTGGACAGATGTCCCCTTTTTATAGACTGACTGCCAGCTTGATTACATTGCTGAGTCTTGTTCAAGTAGAGAAGTTCTGTTTTGTGGCTCTTCTATTTGTAATTTATGATATGTTGTAGGGCTGGAGACCTTGCCTCATTTAGAGCCAACTGAGCTACCTTGTGATTTTCTAAGCTTGTGGTTTAGTGAAGCTAGTTAGGTTCTTCACTTTTTAAATCTGTAGATCCCGGGCAGGTTGGTTACTCATAAAATTATCTGTCTGTTTTATATTGCTGCAACAACCATTCTTGTCTTTCTGCCCTCTGTGGGAATTCCCCTTTAGATGAATGCAGCATCTTTTTGCCATCTCTCTTCTTTTTGTTGCAGCCCCTCATGGATTTCAAGGGGCTGCTTTCCACTCTTCCTTTCTCTGCAATTTACTTTGCATAAGACAAAATTAAGGAAAACCAAACTACTCCTCTACTTTAATCTTCTTTTCCAGGTCAAGTTTGCCTGTCTCTTTTCAGGTGTCCAGACTGCTGGATGGCTAATTACAGCTTCTCCATTCTCATTTCATCTCCATGTCTCCACCCCTCCAAAAACAATCTTTTTTTACTCAGTTCATCATTTCATTTGCTTTCTCCTTGTGAGTAAAGAGGAATCATTGAATGGATAGAAGAGCACCTGTTCTCGTTCCTTCCCTTCCCTTTTCAGCTCTTCCTCTAGTGGTGGGACAGCATAGTTTACTATTTAATCACTGATGTGGTAGGGGAGAGTGAGCATTTCACTATATAACCACATTAAAGGTAGTTGGACAGACAGATGGACTAACAACAGAACCTGGGAGGAAAAAAATGGAAAACTAAACTAAAAAATGGAAAACTCAGGAGAAAAAAATGGAAAAGTAAAGCTTTTCATGACTGTATAAAATGCTGATTGAATCTAGTAGAGGTTACTGGAAAGGTTGAAGCCCAAGTACAGTAGCAAAGCCACAATCCTGCTGAGTTGAGACCATCAGTGGTGCTAGCAGCTGGGAAACTGGGGTGTGAAAATTGTTCTCCATTCCCTCTAGCCTCAGGTTTTGAATGGAAGCAAACAATCTTCCAATCTGAAAGAAATCTTTGACCCTTTCCCACCAGCACATTCACTATTAAGAGAAAAAGTAAAGTAACACATGGGACAAAAAATGCTGAAGAGCTTTTGCTGGCCTTTGGCAGGCAAAACAAAATGAAAGGGGAAAAAAGCCAAAGATAAAAGGCAGATAGTTTGGATTAGAAAAGAGGCTACTAGTAGAATAGAAAATATAGAGATATAACACTAAAGAGATATAGAGATGTAATATTACAGCAATATAGAAATACCACAGGAGATAGATTTTGAAGATAAAAAAAAACCAAAATAATGAAATAATAGTCTTAGGACATTGGGGTAGGAATAAGTTAATAGAAAAAAACAGGCATCATAATAGTAACATAGAAGAAGCATTAATCAAGTACAAGGCATAGGGTCCCAAAATTACATAGGGGAAAAAACCCAATAATATAAAAGAGAATATATGTAGCTGAGGCATGAACTCGAGGTCTTGGTGCTCTCTGGGCTCTTTTGAATTGTATGTAAATATAGTTTATTCCAATGTGTCTGTTGATGGCTGATTTGTCTGAATGACTAATTTGTCTGAGGTTGAAACCAGTACCATCAGAGGTGGTATTCAGCAGGTTCTGACCAGTTCTGGAGAACTGGTAGCGGAAATATTGAGTAGTTTGGAGAACTGGCAAATAGCAACACTGACTGGAGATTTTACAGTACCCTTCCCCTGCCACATGCACCAAGCCACACCCACAGAACCAGTAGTAAAAACATTTGAATCCCACCACTGAGTACCATGAATCAAAAGAACAAGGAAGCAAATTCAAGCAAGATAGCACGGGGAACTTCTTGGCTGTTTGAGCTGTCAAAGAATAGAACATAAACTGGTAGGTTTATGTAGAATAGTAGAATTCTACTACTTATGTAGAATTATGTAGAATAGAACATAAACTGGACATTTTCAAACAGAGGCCACATAAACATTTTTGTATATTTTAGTGCAGTAGCCCCCATTCTTTTTGGGCACCAGGGACCAGTTCTATGGAGAAAGGTTTTTCTGTGGATTGGAGGGGGCATAGTTTCATGGGGTGCCTGCATCCCATGAATCGGGCTTGGCTTTTTTGTGTGTCCCAGTTTTTTGGCATGCGAGGACTGGTACCAGTCCATGGACTCCTGTTTTAGTGGTATCTAAGCAATTCTAAATAGCCTTCTACCAAGAATTTACAAATTATTTATTTAATCCTCTTCTTGCCCAATTCCATCGATTATCTCAGTAAGAATGGGTTTTGCTTTTCCTAAATGGTAATTCTCAAATTTAATAAATTTAATAAAGAATGTGTTTTTAATATTTTCTCTTTTTCTTATAAAAATACACTAGTTTCAAAAATATTTAAGAATTGCTCATCTATAGTATGTGCATCTCACTTCAGTTTTATTGATAAAATGGATCTGTTCTAGTAATTCTGCTATTCCCTAGAGTAGTGATGGCTAACCTTTTCATCATCGTGTGATGAAAGTGTGTGCGTGAGCACGCATGCGTGCCTGCACCCATAATGCAATGCGTGTGCACCCCATCCCCTGCACATGCACATGCAACCTCAGTGCATGCACACGCATCTCCTGTGCATGCTCTGCCCCCCGCGCATGCGTGGCATATACCTGATAATCAGCTGGCTGGCGGGAGGTGCGCACGCATGCGCAGTGGATCTATTCTGGGGAACAGCTTGCATGCTGGCAGAAATGGCTCTGTGTGCCACTTCAAGCATGCGTGCCATAGGTTTGCATCTATTGAGATGCAAGCTTTCTTTTATACACACACATGCATGCATACACAAATAGGCATCTGATTAAACAAATGTGTTAGGTTCATCTTGTGTCAGTGCAGCAAAAAGAACAAAATCAAACTCCCTTAATACAAATTTCTACAGATATATTTCTATATAGAAGTATGTTTCTATCAAGGAAATTATATTTCAAAATTTAAAAATGGATTACATTGCCTTTTTACGCAATGTTATTGAATGATTATCATTGATTTCCACTTTAAACTAACTATTCAACCTCAGCAAAAACAGATTCTTTTGTTTAACTCAATTGTTACAACAAAGAATGTTTTAATACTAAATACTTTTTACTTACTTTTGATATCTTGCTCTTATTGTCACCTGTCAAAAATGCCAAATTGTTAATTTCATTCTGAATCACAAAATTTTGTTCTTCTCTCTTAAAATTCTGGAAAAAAATGATAAATATGTCATTTAAGCACATACATATCAATATGTTTTCACAATTGTAAAACTAAAATGTGAAATACTATCTTACATGTGATTTACACCACAGGATGAAAACTTCTGCCACCATTCGGAAAAGTTCATCAGAATCAGCCTCTGGTTTTTTAAGCCAGTTGGATCTTAAAAGAGAAGCAACATAACTTTATTAGACTGAAGTCTATGGGATCATCACTTTTTAATTTTAATTTTAGCACTTTGTTTCTGGTACTATGCATCAAATTATCAGCGTGTATAGGAGAATTGTTCACAATGCTATTCTTTTTACTGGCCGGATGCAATAATAGTGCAATTCAATCCATGTCTCCACAAAAGTAAATCCCACTGAGCTTAAGAATGGAACTTAGTTTTTAGTAAGCGTAGAGGGATATCTGTCAATCACAACAGCAAAATCAATCAATATTCCTTTTTTTAGCAACTTAAAACCTGAATACATTTCCACAGTTTAGAATCCATAGTCTTTTTCTTTTTATTCCTTTCAGGGATTATATATCCTCTCTAACACTACAATATTAGAAAAAGCTTATGTTTAAATATAAGAATGTTCATGTTAACAAAGAATTTGTAGGAATTGCCTTGGACCACAAGGATTAGAAAAACATGATTTTGTATTTTAATAAACCACAATATTATCAATATTTTAAATAATTTCAATCACTTTTACAATAATAAATCTGTAAATGGTAAAAGTTGCAACAAACCGCTTTGAAAAGCTAAAACACAGAGTATTAAAAAAGCTTTTTATATATCTTCAGTAAAATCTCAAGTATCTTTACTATTCTGAATGTGTCATTTGCTTGAGATCCATTTGAGTTGATATGAAGGCAGTCATTCAAATGTTTCTTTTTCTGACTATCCTAAATTTAGTGAAGCTTGAGGACAATAATGTTCCCTTTGTCCTATTCATTATTGATTTTTCTCAAGAAAGCACTCTATTCTTTGTTGTGTCAGGTGTCAACACTATCAAACTTTCCACTTATCAGGATTAGTTAACATTGGTTGTTGGTCCATGAAGTGACCCTGGCTCATTTCTTGTGAATGACCTTGACTTTTTTTTCCCTTGAAAAGATAAGATAAGGAGAAACTATTATTTATACATCATATGAATTTTCAACATTATTGCAGCAAGCAAGCACATAATTTGTATGTAAGGCAAAATGTTTGATAAACTGTATATTTTAAAGGGATGTTTTTAGAATATATTTTAATTCCTCAAATATTAACAATGAACAGAAAAGCAATTCAAGGAATACATGGCCAACAACAACAAATCATCAAGGGGATGGGGTGGGTAGGGTTTTATGGATTTTATTTTATGATTTTTTTAATGCTGTAAGCCAATGAGGGTCACAGTGCTTGAGTTGGGCAATCATATAAATGTGTAAATAAACAGTAACAATTAACCACTAAGGGAAACTGGGGAATTCTATAAATACATTTGAAGCAAATAAAACAGCCAGGAAAGTGGCCCAACCATCAGATGACAAAGGAGTGAAATTATGTTCCTGGAAAATATGAATATTAGAGACAAACTGAATGAATTCTATACATCTATCTTTATCTTCACTGAGATGAATGGCTATTTACTGATTAATAAATAAATAATGATGTGTGATAGCTATTGATTTGGATATTGTTAAAAATATATACATGGATGGTGAACATAGGTATCAAGGATGTTTTGAGACTTTTTGCAGGTTGGCCAGAATATGCCTTGAAACATGAGTAGCAAGGGAATAATGGCAGGTCAGCACTTTTTTCACCTTTATTTGCACGAGTGCCCCAATAACACCCATTACTCATTTGATTGTACAGTATTACTTTCAGAGTGGATTTCAACTATCCTTGCTGTTTACCATCCATTATGACTTTGGTTTGTACGTTTTTTTTTTTTTATATATCCTTCACTAAACAGGACACAGTGCTTGCAACATTCAGATTTTGTAACATTGTTGTGTGTTTTATGTGGGGCTTTCACTGAAGATAGTCTGATACATAATACCTAGATTATTATTATCTTGAGACCATATGTTAATCTACACTGAAAAACCTTACTGACTCTCATAATTTTCGGAGGTAGATTCCAAATTTTAGTTTTCAAGCCAGCATTACTTGGACCAAAAGCCAATATGGACCTTCTGTATCTTCCCTGTTTATTTTCACTTGTAGATTTCGAGAGTGCTATTGTTGGCAATCAAGAGATACAGCATTTTCATTAATGATCTCTGTTTGGAACATTCTCTTTAGGGCATCCTGGCATCCACTGGCTCCTCCAGAAGTTATCCCAGCCCTCCTGCCCTGATCTTTAAAAACTAAAAAATTACTTAAAATCTATCTCGGTGTCATGCAGGAACCAAAACATTATTAGATTTAATTTTGTGTTTTCATCACAAAAAGTATGTGGTGGTATTTAAAAGCTAGGAAAGTCAGTTTTTAAATGCCAGGTCTAACATTTATAGATAGAGGTTAACTTACTATTTGGTCAAACAAAAGGTAGTTATTTTAGGTATTTTTCTTTTTAATCTATTTGTACTGATGCTTATTCATTTTGTTAACCATCTTGGGAACATTTATGTTATGCTGAAATACTGCAAATACTTTTGCAAATAAATATATTTTAAATTCTCCCACCTGTTGTTGTCTACATAGCGGATCAACATAGGATAAAAGGCATAAAGATCTCGACAAAGAACTGCAAATTCATCCAGAATGAGAAGTTCTGCTTCTTGGGTATCAGTTTTATTGTCTGCTTTCAGTTGTTCTTCTTCAATCACTATTTTAATGGCTTTTTTCTTTAGCTTTTCCAAAGTTGGAATAAAATGACTTTTCAACAGATCTGGTCTGGCTTTACTTATGATTGGCTGAGCATACACTAAATGCAAAATATATATAAAAATAATTTTTAATAGAAAATATCACATTGAAAAGAATTATATATACAAATTTATTCAAGTACTGGTTTGTTGCTGCACTGAACTTTGAGTCTTAAGACTTAACTCATGAATAACAATAGCACACTGTTGTTCTGCACATGACCTGTAATTTCACGCCAATTTGCCATTATCTCCAATCTGAAAAAATGCGTGTTATGCTATTTGTAGTCTGATCAACAGTCAAGGCGAGGTCACATCGGCCGACAGATGCAAAACGTATGTAAAAAGGACACAGCAGACGAGCAAATTTTCCATCCATTGTTATTCGCTCTCAAAAGTGCCCCAAATTTGCATAAACAGAGTGGACAACAACAGAAAGGAAAAGACGGGGGGAGGATGTAGCGAGGATGTTAAGCGGATGCTCAACAGAAGCCTAACGGATGGAAGTGGATGACACATCCGCAGGACTTCTGGGAGAGAACAGCGAAGCGGATGCGCAGCGGAAGGAACTGATGCAGAGCGGATGCCTAGTGGATGACGCAGATGCATCACGGATGCCTAGCGGATGCCTAGCAGATGCCCAGTGGATGCAAAGCATTCACTGCGCATGCGGGGAGGATGCATTGCATCAGCCCCGCGGATATAAAGGGAAGCAGCTCGCAAGCAGATCAACATTCAGAGGAAAGACCTGCTGCCAGACACATCTTCAGCCAACAACCATGGGAAGAAGAAGAAGCCTGTGCCTACTCCTGCCAGCCCTGGCAAGAAGGACAGGACCACCATCCCACCCCCTGGCGCTGACTCTGCTTCTGCTGGGGCTTCTGCTGCTGGTGGTGACTCTGCTGGTGCTGGTGCTTCTGCTGGTGCTGATCCTGGTGCTGATGCTTCTGCTGGTGCTGCTGGTGCTGGTGCTGGTGCTGCTGGTGCTGCTGCTGGTGGTGGTGTGGTGGACCATCCCCTAGAACCTCAAAGCCCTACTGATGAGGGCCCAGAAGGCCCTGCCAGAGGGAGGAAGAGGCATATGCAAGAAAAGGGTGAGAGGAGACAGTACTCCATTGCAGAGGAACATGAGAAGGAGGTGCTCGAATGGCTGAGGGAGAACGAGTACCTCTGGAGGAAGGGACACAGGCTCTATCGAGACACCAAGCAGAAGCAAGCGGCTTGGAGAGAGAAAGTTGAGAGCCTGGGCTACACTTTGGATGTTCTCCTGGGGTGGTGGAAGCACATGCACACCTGGTACGGGAAGCTGCACCTGAAGAAGTCTGGCCAGGCCGTGGTCAAGCTCACTGACCGGGAGACCTACATGATGGTCAAGTGCAGCTTCTTGGAGGGTGAGATTCGCCACCAAGGAGCAGCCCCTCTGTCTACCCTCACTCTCAGGCAGCCCACAGAAAGCCAGTCCTCTTCTGGCCAAGAGTCAGCTCCTGTGTCCAGGCAGGTATCTTTGGAGCACCCCACAATGGAGACCCCCCCCCGACAGCTGCACTCCCCGTGGCGGAGCACATGGAGGACCCCCTGACGCAGTTGGAGAAAGAAGAAGCCACTGCCACCAGAGACCAACCCACCCCCACCCCCAGCTCCACCTCCAGAGAAAGAAGGCAGAGAGCCAGACCAGAGGGACAGAGCCACACTGTCCTCTTGAGATCAGGGACACCATCAAGAGCAGCGTAGATCTCCTCTCTCAGCTGGTACAGTCCGACATACCATCCTCTAACAGAAAGCCCTTCCTCACCTACGTCAACCAGACCCTGATGGACATGCCCGAATCCCAGTTCCAGGTGATCAAGGAGAGGATCACAGGTCTTCTGCACCATCCTCCAGGCCCAGCTGAACCTGCTCTGACCCAGTCCAGGTCTGCTCCTCCACCCCAGGTGATGTCACAGCCCTTCCAAGGCTTTCCACAGCCCCTCACCTACCAAGGCTACGGCTACCAGGAGTTCCAGCAGCACAGGCAGCCCTTCCCAGTCCAGGCACAGGTACATCGCACACTACAGGTGCCACCGAAGCCACCGATATCACCAATTCCACAGGTGCCACCAATGCCACTGACGCCACCGATGCCACCGACGCCACAGATGCCACCGACACCACAGATGCCTCCGACACCACAGATGCCACCGACGCCTCACCTCGCTCACCTGCAGACCAGACAGCCACACTACACTCCTCCTTCCTCCACCCCACAGCCAAGCCCGGTCTCAGAACATCTGTCATCAGTCTTGGGACTGACACCCCATGTCATGGAGGAAGGGCCTCTCAACCTCACGGGACTGAGCCAGCTCTCTGAGAGCTTCCTCCACACACCATCCCCTGTTGTCCTCTCAGGGTCAGGCACCCCAATGGCACCTCAGACCAGCACTCCAGCCACTGCCACCTCCACAGCACCTGGACCCTTCACCCCTGAGACCATGGGTCCGCCTCAGAGTGACTGAGAAGAGTGCCAGAGACTGGGTTGCTACCTGTTGACTTTATCTTTGCTTGAGACACTTTACTTGGGTCATTTTGCTTTTACAGTTTGTTATTAATAAAGTTTATCTTTGCCTCACACACTTGGTTCAGTTCTTTTAGTAAATAAAGTCTTGGTGGAAACTTTTAGAAATGGTTTAAGCCTTTGCATGCTTGTGGGATGGTTAAGGATAGCTGTGGGATGGGCAGGGATACCTGTGGGATGGATAATAGCTGTGGGATCGTAAGGATAGCAGTGGGATGGGCAGGGATACCTGTGGGATGGGTAATAGCTGTGGGATGGGTAAGGATAGCAGTGAGATAGATAAGCCTCCAGTGCAAGCATAGTAGGACTGTATGGTCCACCCTCTCAGGTGCCACACCTATGGCCCTTTATTATCAATAAAAATTTAATCATTCATCAACACATTTCAACATAAACACAACTCTTTATTAAATGCCCTGTTCACTGTAGGGCCACTCAACATACATGGCACAATCTCATCAGTGTGATGAGACAGGCTGAAGGAAGCATCCATTAAGCATCTATCATCCTGTCTTGCCACTTCACTGCTCCAGCTGGTGAGTTGCACCAGTGTTTCAGGAGGTTGCGCTGCTTCTTCCCTTCACGTGAAGCTCTGTTGGGGCCTGGAACATCCACAGTGTCTATCAGGTTTACTCCTTGCCTCCATTCCCCAGGCTCCATGTCCCCATTGCCTTGTTGGTGGTCCACGAGCCTGTTCTGCAAGACTGGGTAGTGGGTGCGCATGAGATTGTGCAGGATGCAGCAAGCTTCCACGATCCTCTTCTCGGTCTCTGGGTGATGCTGCATGGTGGTGAGAAGTACCTGGAACCTATTGCCCAGGATGCCAAAGGCGTTCTCCATCACCCACCTTGCCCTGGACAGCCTGTAGTTGAAGATCCTCTCTTCACGGGTGAGGCATCTGGAAGTGTAGGGCTTCATGAGGTAGGTTCTGAGGGAGAAGGCGTCATCCCCCACGATGAAGTAGGGCACATCTTGTGTGTCGTTGGGCAGGGGGTCTGGATCTGGGAAGCCCATGATGAGGTTGCGTTCCAGCCCCTCCTTGAGGTGACTGGCGTTGTATACCTGGGCATCTGAAGCTGACCCGTTGCCTGAAGCATCGATGTACATGAACTTGTAGTCAGCATTGACCATGGCAAAGAGGATGATGCTGAAGAAGCCCTTGTAATTGAAATAATTGGACCCTGAGTTGGCTGGAGCTTTGCAGGCCACATGCTTCCCATCTATGACTCTTACAGTGTGGGGGAAGTTCCACTTCTGATACCACTGCTCTGCAACTTTCTTCCAGCCTTCTTCAGTGGAGGAGCACTGGAGGAGCTCCTCCAGGTATTCTTTGATGATGGCCTGCACCACTTCTCTGACCACAATCCTGATGGTGTTGTGTGGCACCCTCCAGGCGTACTGCATGTTCCTGTATGTGGTCCCGGAGGCCAGGTGGCGCAGAGTCAGTGCCACCTTGAGCCCAGGGTCCAGGCTGGGGTTGAAGTTGGTGTTTGCCTTGGTCAACCTGGGTCTCAGCTGCTCCACAACTTCGTCAAACATGGCTGGTGGCATCCTCATGAAGTGCTGGAATGCACGAGGATCTTTGTTCCTCAGCTCCACCATCAGCTTGTCATACAGTCCATACTCGGCTCTTCTCGCGATCCATCTTTGGACCCACACACTTCTTGGACGCCTCCTTTTCCTTGCGTAGAACAGGTGAAAGAGCCTGTAGTGGGCTTTGCACTGTTGTAGAATGATGGCGGCTACCAAAAGGAGTGTGCGACGATTCATGGTGGAGATGACTGGATGCTGTGGAAGAGCAAGAGCAAGATCAAGGCTGAAGAGGTCTGCACCCCAGGGCTGCTGGACTGAAAGTGAGATCCAGGTGATTTCCTCCCCCTTTTTATAGGAAAATAGGTTTTCCGCTAGGTGTCCTTCCACATACTCTAGACATCCTCCAGACATCCTAAATATCCGATGTACGTCCTCTATACGAACATTTTTTCCGTTTTAATGCTTTATATGAGAGCTGAATCCGCTTACATCCTTTCTATGTCCATGCTACTAACGCTGCGCGGACGTTCCGCATCCGTTTCGCTTCCTCCCTCTTTCCATTTTCCACTAGAGCGGATGCAATTTGCGCGGATGCGCAGCGGATGCCTAGCGGATAAAGCAGACGTGTAACGGATGTAGAACATTTGTTCCCCGTATGTGTCGTGGATGTAGAATGGACGCTGTGGAAAGTTCATCCACTCAAAAAGTTTTGTGCAGCTCAAAACTTTTTGAGTGAATGAAATCTCAGTAGACGGATGCTGGATGGATAGAACATATGAATCACGCACGCAGTGAGTACAGAACGGATGCATCACGTTAACCAATGGATGGCAAGCCTTTTTCTCCGTTTTACATCCTCTTTCCATCCGTTGGTACAGTGTGACATGGGCTTCACTCTGTGACTGCAGATTTTGGTTTGTTAACTAAAAATGAACTTTCTATGTTTTAATGCAATGGGAATCTGCTGTTTAATTAAAATGATAGAAAATTTGTGTTGCTTCTTAAACATAAAATTTTGAACAAAGTAGCCCAAAATTTACCATGGATTATTTTTTAATGCATGATTGGATGTGACATCTACACCAAGCTGTAATTTCAACAAAAAATAACATTTTCTAGAACATAATGTATCACATCTGGGAGGCATATATAATACCCATTATAATACCCATTCAATGTATTTAAATGAAATAGAAGCCAAGCATGCCATAAAGTTTTTAAAAGCACTTTAAAATTGCTAATGAAATATTTTTTTTATAGACGTTAAGAAGTCAGTTCTAAATAAATGAGATACTCAGAACCTACTCAATGATGCAGGCCTCGTGAATTTAGCTACACTTTTCATGTGCATATTTTCTTACAGAATACATATTAATGGATGAACATGGATGAACTTATTTCTAGTAATCCTTTCAATTGCCTTGATTAATGTTTAAAATCTAACTACTTCCTGGAAAGAGATCATATACACTGCTCAAAAAAATAAAGGGAACACTTAAACAACACAATGTAACTCCAAATCAATCACACTTCTGTGAAATCAAACTGTCCACTTAGGTAGCAACACTGACTGACAATCAATTTCACATGCTGTTGTGCAAATGGAATAGACAACAGGTGGAAAGCATAGGCAGTTAGCAAGAAATCCCCAATAAAGGAGTGGTTCTGCAGGTGGTGACCACAGACCACTTCTCAGTTCCTATGCTTTTTGGCTGATGGTTTGGTCACTTTTGAATGCTGGCAGTGCTTTCACTCTAGTGGTAGCAGGAGATGGAGTCTACAACCCACATGGATGGCTCAGGTAGTGCAGCTCATCCAGGATGACACATCAATGTGAACTGTGGCAAGAAGGTTTGCTGTGTCTGTCAGCATAGTGTCCAGAGCATGGAGGTGCTACCAAGAGACAGACCAGGACATCAGGAGACATGGAGGAGGCCGTAGGAGGGCAACAACCCATCATCAGGACCGCTACCTCCACCTTTGTGCAAGGAGGAACAGGAGGAGCACTGCCAGAGCCCTGCAAAATGACCTCCAGCGGACCACAAATGTGCATGTAGCTGTTCAAACAGTCAGAAACAGAGTCCATGAGGGTGGTATGAGGGCCCAACGTCCACAGGTAGGGGTTTTGCTTACAGTCCAACACCATACAGGATGTTTGGCATTTGCCAGAGAACACCAAGATTGGCAAATTTGCCACTGGTGCCCTGTGCTCTTCACAGATGTAAGCAGGTTCACACTGAGCACGTGACAGATGTGACAAGGTCTGGAGATGCCATGGAGAACGTTCTGCTGCTGGCAACATCCTCCAACATGACCAGTTTGGCAGTGGGTGAGTAATGGTGTCAGGTGGCATTTCTTTAAGGGGCTGCACAGCCCTCCCTGTGCTCGCCAGAGGTAGCCAGAGGTAGCCTGACTGCCATTATGTGCCGAGATGAGATCTGGTCTGACCCTTGTGAGACCATATGCTGGTGTGTTGGCCCTTGGTTCCTCCTAATGCAAGACAATGCTAGACCTCATGTGGCTGGAGTGTGTCAGCAGTTCCTGCAAGACTAAGGCATTGATGCTATGGACTGGCCCACCTGTTCCCCAGACCTGAATCTAATTGAGCACATCTGGGACATCATGTCTCGCTCCATCCACCAATGCCACGTTGCACCACAGAATGTCCAGGAGTTGGGGGATGCTTTAGTCCAGGTGTGGGAGGAGATTCCTCAGGAGACCATCCACCACCTCATGAGGAGCATGCCCAGGCATTGTAGGGAGGTCATACAGGCACGTGGAGGCCACACACACTACTGAGCCTCGTTTTGACTTGTTTTAAGGACATTACATCAAAGTTGGATCAGCCTGTAGTGTTTTTTTCACTTTAATTTTGAGTGTAACTCCTAATCCAGACCTCCATGAGTTGCTAAATTTGATTTCCATTGATAATTTTTGTGTGATTTTGTTGTCAGCACATTCAACTATGTAATGAAACAAAGTATTTCATAACAATATTTCATTCATTAAGACCTAGGATATCTTATTTTTGTGTTCCCTTTATTTTTTTGAGCAGTGTATATTTCTATTTTTGTTGAATAGGGAAAGTTTTTATTGCCTTCACTTAAAAGTTTCCACTCGAAAGAAAGCCTATATTTAAAACTGATATTATATTTATATAATTATAATTATATAATTATATTTAATTAAATGCTGAACTCATAGTCTTTTACTTGTTAAATGTGAACCCGGCATTGTGGAAACATCTTCATCAAAATTTAGGATAATTACTAGAATAACCAACAAATGTAGAATGTAGCTTTATAAGTACCTGCAATTCTTTTCATCCAAGTTGCTTCATCTATTCCCAAATTATTGTTGATGATTTTCAAAATGTTCCCCAGTATTATACTAAGATGCTCGGATGTCACCATTGTGCAGCAAGATCCATCACTCTCTGAATTATTTTCAGGTCCTTTTTCCCACCAGTATGACAGATAGTTGCACAGCATGGGCAAGATCACTTCAATTACATGCGGCATTTCAGTATACCTGGCTCCAGATTCAGCCAAACTATTTATTTCTTTCATTAAGCCAACCAAATGAGGGATTTCTGGACACATTTCTTCAACTGTCTCAGGCATGCCTAAAACTTTATATCATATAAGAATATGTTTAAATCGGCTACCGTATTTATTTTTTTGAAAAAGCTAAAGTATATTTTAATTAATATAAAAGCCATATTTTTATCCCCTACTTCTTAGTTGGAAAGAGATTCTGGGCTGACTATCCCACAGCAATAAACATGATTCAACAGATCTAACTTCTCTCTAACAGCATAACTTTGCTTCTATGCTACATATGGAGTTTTTCATTCATTTCACCTCAGCAGCCTTGTTGTCATCAGGAATTAAGGAAGAAAGCTCCTGCTAAGAAAATAACACTTTGATCTACAAAAAGGAACTGATTGTTGATCCTAACTCACACAAAAAAATTCCCATATACAGCAGCATGTTATGATATTTGGCATTTTTGTTCCTGACAGAGATATAGCGAGAAAGCAACACAATGCTGCAAAGTACAACAACTTAATAGGTGTTACATTGTTAAGATGAAAGTAAGACCAGACAGATGAATGTTCTCTGAAAGGTAATCTAAATATACCACCACTTATAAAAATGAAGTAAACTAATACAGAGGATTATTTCTTGAAAAATCTAAAGAAGTGTCCTCTATTGTTTCGATAATCCTCTCCCCAAAGTTGAACTTTCAACAAATATACTATAAACTATGGGGTTATGACTTGCCAACTATTACCTGTTCTCAAGAATTATTATTATTATTTAACAAACGGTATTTCAGGAGTTGTTTTTAGTTAAGAGTCCTGATGGCGCAATTATTAGAATGCATTATGGCACGGCGAATTCTGCTCATAGTCTGGAGTTCAATTCTGATGGGCTTCAGATTGACTCAGCCTTCCATCCATAAAATGAAGAGCAATATTGTTGGGGGCAGTATGCTGACATTGTAAACTGCTCAGAGAGTGTTGTAAAGCACTATGGAGTGGGATATAAGTCTAAGTGCTAGTGCTATTAAAAAGGATGGCAATATATTCAACTCCTTTAAATATTCAAAGTTTGATATCTCCTGCTTAATACCATTACCATTATTAAAATGCCCATTACCATTATTAAAATCAGGGATAATCTGGGCCATTTGCTTAGAGAATCAAACTTGATAGTTTTAAAAAAAAAGACTGAGACAAATGCTCAATCCCTGAATCCATAATAATTATTTATTTCACAGCTGTGACTGTTATAAGCAATCCAAAGGGAAGAAAGTTAATATGTCTGTATCATTGCCAATGAATCTTATAGAGTCAGTATCTTTAATTTTTAGCAGTTTCCATGTGTGCCTTCTTCACATGGTCCTTTTTAGGGAGGGGTACTACTGAATCTATGAAAATTCCAAATTAGGGCTGAACATATATGGCACTCTCTATGTGTTGAAACACTGAACTCCAAGTAGCAAGATCTCCATTATGGACATTTTATCCATGGACTGATTCTATGCTGCTATTAGATGCATACAATAAAACTCAATGGCTTACTCTTCCAATATTATTGATGAATCTATTCCTGTCTTCTATATATTCTTTTTGCTTTTAACTTTTACATCTGTCTTGCTCCTCAGTCCTGCCTCCTGATTTAAACATTGTTCCTGGACTGGTTTGCTGTTTTATTCTGGTTTTGATTTACCTCATAGCTTTATGTTCCAGATTTGGATTTATTTTGAAGTGCTGCCTTGATTCAATCCTGACTCTTATTAAATGAAATCTCGTAACAGTAGAAGACTGTTTACATCTAAGTGGGATATTTAATCCTTCAAATTACACCTAAAGATGATATTTTGCTTCTAAAAAGAAATGTGCTGATACTTGAATGTTCATTCCCAAGAGACAAATAGCAACTTCAGGAAGTATGATGCTAATCAAGGATGTGATAGAAGTAGAAAATGTTATGACCCTCTTACTTCAGGGCTATGGTTGTGAACTTTATTCATCCCCACCTCTGAAACATCAAAGGAGATCAGGATCACAGATTTCTACTCTGGCTTTTAAATTACTTATGAAGCAGAGGTAGTATTCAGCAGGTTCTGACCAGTTCTGGAGAACCGGCAGCGGAAATTTTTAATAGTTCGGAGAACCAGCAAACACCAATTTGACTGAAGATTTTACAGTATCATTTCCCTGCCATGCCCACCAAGCCACGCCCACAGAACCGGTAGTAAAAAAAATTGAATCCCACCACTGTTATGAAATCTGATTACATAAATATGGAATTAATACAACTATACCATGAAACAAAAACACTTAAATGAAAAAAAACACAAAAAACTGCCTACCATTAATTTGTGCCTATGAGATTTAAATAGATTATAAGAATGAGAATTCAGTTAAATATAATTCATTTTATTCATTCCAAAAGGAATGGAATCTTGTTATAGGCATATTTATCATGTATAACTAAAGGATGCATTAATACAATTTTATAAGAATTTTAGACATTTTTTAAAGAAAACAATGCATTCATTACAAAGAATTTTATATTTTCTGAAGTACTTACTCGCTTTCTCTCTGGCTGATTTTGTGTTGAAGACAGAGAGGGGATTGTAAAGATTGAGAGAAGGTTCAAGGAAGGCTACTGGAATTGCTGCTACAAGAGAAGCTAAGCACTCACCAAGAGCTGGTCTTTGCCTACAAATGAGAGAAAACATTTTTAATTTAGAAAATTATTCTCATTATTTTAAATCTTTAAGAAATGAACCTATTTCTCCAAATCACATTGATGTATCCTCAGCTTTTGTATAATAAATGTTTCAAAATGAAATAGTGTTTCAGAATGCAATTTGAAACAATAAGTATTTTAAAATATATTTAGAAGAACTGTTGTTGGTTGTTTCTGTTGTTGTAAATAAGGTATAGGTAATACCTTTTTCTAATGGGCCAAATTATTATTGGAGACTTGGTATACTCCTTTCTGTACTTTAAAATATTAAAGTACCCTTGTGCTTTAACTGATTTACTTATAACTGATTTACTTTGATTAAAATAACAGCCTTATGAAAAGAGTGAATAAACTCTAAATTATTTAAAAGCTACTGATTGTTTATTTTTATTGTTAAATATTTGTGCAGAAAATGGGAAGGAGTTTAGTCAGGGTTGATTTACAATTATTTCCCCACCTATTTGTTTTTCATGGATTCAAAGGGAGAAAAAAAAGAACTTCATTTGTGTGTGTATGCTTGTGAATTCCCACTTGAAATTTATCACTGATACCATTTGAGCAAGCTGTTCTGCCCATCTCATAAACTTTCTAAAATAAATTTGCATGATTCTTTTCAGTAGTTCACAAATAACATTTCCTCTCATCTCTGGAACATTCCTCCCACGTTCTGTTCCAAATATTAAGAATAGCTTTGTATTGTTATGATTCAGACTAAGGTTCACCCCACATCTAGGATTTATAATGCAAGATTTGTCTTATAAGTTTGCATGTTATACTCTATGAGAGTAAAAATCCAGTTGGTAATGATTTGGAGCTGGAAAATAGATAAAGCATTAAAGCTCCCCCTGATGCATGGCATTAGTGATCATAAGTTACTGAAGTTTAACAGAAATATAAAGCTTTAGTGTGTGTTTAGTTGGGTCTTTTTGACTTTTTCCCATAAGGAAGGAAAATGGCATTGCTCTTTAACTGAAGTAACTCAAGCAATTGCACACATATTTTTATCAGATAATTCTAAACAAAGATCAGGTCATAGTGTAAAAACCAATATTTTAAAATACTACTAAGTTCTGTATCCTATATAGACTTAATTTTTCTGTTAAGAGAGAGGCGTACTGATGTTTAGACTTTTTTTTCTCTTTTCACTTTCTGCAAATTCTCTTTTTCAGCTTTTCTTTTTACAACATCTCTTCTTTCATCCTATTTCCATATAGCAGGTAAGATCAAGTTGTTCTTATCTGAGTCTGAAATTATCGCATGCAGTAAGCTTTTGAAATTAGTTGAAGGGTACATTAAATTGGGTATCACACATAGCAGGAGACCCATAAATTATAAATCTATGAGCAGATTATTTACACATTTAACTATCAAAGTAATAATTATTTTTTCTTCAATTTCTATTGGATGTAAATAGTAATAGGCACCTTGGGTGCAATCCCCAAATACCTGGAGCACCGCTTAAACACTATCAGCATTGACAAATTCACCATCGGTCAATTGCAAAAGGCAATTTGTAACAGCTTACACCCTACGATGACACATCTAACACCATAAAACATCAATAGCTGTCTATTCCAGATCCTTGGAAAGGACTTGACAGTGAATAAAAATGCCAAACCCAGTCTGAACATCTGGCTGACAATGTGACAAACCATAAAGGTTATTCAGTATACATATCCAGGAAATAACAAAATGTAGGGAGATCCTTGTTTATAAGGGATAAACTGGTAAATAGCACTGGTAAATTTAATGTCTACTTAAAACTAGCTTTAATAAAGCCATATATTGCTGGGAATACATGGTCAGAGGAACCTAACTGAAGTTATTAAAAAACAGGGAATTCCTAAGTGATGTAACGGTGTGATCTGGTGCAATAGAAAATTAGTGAAACTAAGAGGAGTATGAAGATACAGAAGTTTTAGTTAGGATAATTGAAAGCAGAAGATGTGTTACCATAGCTAGCCAGGAAAGGAACATCCTAAGTAACAATTCTGAGGGACAGCTACGAGTCAGATTGGTGACAGTTGGCTTCAAGAAATAATAAAAAAAAGACTTCAGAAGAAAGAATTGTCTGATTCTCCCCCTACTCCTAAATGTCTAATGTTTAAATAACAGATCAAAAAAGCTCTTAAAGTTTCAGGGCTATGTAATTATGTAATCCTGCCAACAAAATTTGCCATTCTCAGCATCCTAAGGCTGATTGGGAGGTAGGTGATTATACTGAATGTAATATCACTGCAATGAGTTTAGAACCTAAAGTTTAAAACCCCATCTGTTGTCTTAGTCTAATAAAATGAATTAAAATAGAATTAAATAATTAATTTCTATATCCTGAATTCAAAATAGTGTGCAATATTTTGATTATATTTGGAGCAGTCTTGCTGTTAATACAAAAAAAGTTCATTTTTAACCAGTTATTTTTATTAAATACCTTTCAACATAAATGTTCTTTCCTGTCCCAAGAGAGTACAGACTACAAAGAATTCTGTAACATGAAATTTGGACATCATTTACTGAAAGAAAAAAAGAAAGAAATGTTGTATTCCTCTTAATACAGATGTTTCAGTCATTTCTCCTTACAATTCTTTTTCTTTCTGTCTTTTGAGACCGTAAGTCTCAAGGAAGTATGTGTCAGTTTTGTGTTTTTATTAAATCATCCTGGATGTCTTTCAGACTGCATTAATAATAATAATAATAATAATAATAATAATAATAATAATAATAATA
>BLBF01000005.1:42735197-42772057 GCA_015471245.1 Laticauda colubrina | reverse complement strand
TAATAATAATAATAATAATAATAATAATAATAATAATAATAATAATAATAATAATAATAATAATAAACAACTCAAATTGGTCCTTTGCAGGATAAAAGCCTCTCCCCTGAGGGTCATGAACCACAATGCAATTAGCTTGTTCATTGCATGTAGATAGATATAATAATATAAGGATGATTACAGAAGGTAACAAAAACAATTGAATATTTTCCCATTTCTAAATAAGACATTTATTTATATTTCTTTTTTACATGAAATTTTACGAGAGATAACTCTTTATGCTTGTTGAATGTTGAGTCATATTAGCCTCCAATCTGTTTCGTCGTGGGTAAATAACCAAAGTCTTACATGGGAGAGAGGAAAGGACAAACATATTTTATCAGCACCATTCAATCATTTTGGAATTATTTGAAGATTTGAGCCTTATCCAGGATTTGATTTTTGTACAGATTTTAGACTTTTGGATAAGTAACATCACATTCATGCCTCCTTTATTACAACAGAACAATTTTCTAGACTAAAAATAAAAAGCTAAAACATTAGAAGACTTACAAAGCAAATCAGTACCAAAATTATGCTGAGCGACATGTTCAAAAATGGATGTTAAAATAGGCAGCAGTGCCACTGTTGTATAGTTGATATTTTGTGAGACTCCTTTAATCTGAGTTCGGGAGTGGGTAAATTTTCCAAGTTTAAGGTTTTCTGATGTCTTCTCTAGATCTTCTGCAGCATTTTCAAAGAAAGCATGCAATCCTGCTTTAACCATTTCTGAACCAGATTTCATGACCGTTCTACAAGATAAATTTGATAATGTCATTTAGAAAGCAAGTATATGTATGGTTAAATATTATTTTATTAATTAATGTTTATTGGTTATTATTTACATTTATTCATACAATCTGTGTTAATCCCAGACGGGGTTTTTATATTGTGTGCATTAAAAAGCTGAAAACTGATTTGATCTTTTGTAGATTATCTTAAAGTTCTTACTATTTGGCAATTTTGTATTTAAGCTACACTGTTTCAAACTGGAAAAGGAAGCTTATATGACTCATGCTTTTGTATAAAACAGAATGCACAATTTGTAATCTTCCAAACCTCATGTGCAATTCTAATCTGCATTCTCACTAGCTAGTTATATAACCCACTGTTACATTTATGACACAAGTAGCTATATAAATATATTCAAATAAATAAATGTAAAATACAAAAGGTATAGTTACCAGGTCTGAGACTATAAAAATTGAGAGAGGCAAATTAATGGGAATCAATTTATAAAATGGATCCTTTTTAAAAAAGAAAAATGATTCTTCACTTTGGGTATATGGAATTTTTTCTTTTTCCACATTAGCATTTTTCCTTGTTCTATCCCCATGTGGCACTAATACAAAGATATGTAAGTGCATGGACATGTACACACACACAAAGACACAGACACACACAA
The DNA here is from genome assembly GCA_015471245.1 of Laticauda colubrina. Taxonomy (NCBI): domain Eukaryota; kingdom Metazoa; phylum Chordata; class Lepidosauria; order Squamata; family Elapidae; genus Laticauda; species Laticauda colubrina. The sequence continues at coordinate 42,770,613 of BLBF01000005.1, read as the reverse complement.
ACACACAAAATCAAATAAAGACTTTGACATCTATACACTCATATTACAGGTAGTCCTCAACTTTCAACAGTTCATTTAATGATTGTTCAAAGTTACAATGGCACTGAAAAAAGTGACTTATGTCTGTTTTTCACACTTTGTAGTGTCCTGGGGTCATGTGGTCATCTTTTGCACCTTCTGACAAGCAAAGTCAATGGGAAAACCATATTCACTTAGCAACTGTATTTGTAACTGAACAACTGCAGTGATTCACTTAACTGAGGCAAGAAAGGTCATAAAATGGAATAAAACTCACTTAACAAATGTTTCATTTAACACCAGAAATTTTGGACTCAATTGAGGTTGTAATTTGAGGACTACATGTGTAGAATATGAAGTTTTCCCATAAAATTATATAGTGGAAAGGAAAAAGAGCCCAGGTTTCCCCCCTTCTTAAATATAAATATCAGTGGGTAGAAATTGGAGAAAGAAAACTTGGAAAAAAAATACTTCAGTTACATTACTGGCAGCAAAAACATAAAGAACCTAATGGCAATTTAATATCTAATAACAGTGCACTTTAATGATCCATGGATATGAACTCTTGCCCATGAAAGCCTAACCCATAATAAATATGTTAACTTTTATCATGCTCTGAGACTGTATTTTACTTTATCTTGCTGCAGCAGCCCAACATGGCTTCTCCTCCTTTTACTACTGACTGGTAGGAATGGAAAACAGGAGTAAATAATCAAACTTACCTTGTATCTAGAGTCTGAGCTAAGATATGTAGGCAACTAACCATTGTTGCAGCATCACTTCCTAATCAAAATTGAAGGAAATAACAACTGTTATTCTTCAAAAATTCTCTACAACAAGAAAATTATTTTTAAATAAAATGTGTACCAAATGTATTTCTAGTAGGGAAATCTGCTATCCTATTCTAATAATGAAAGTTGAAACTTGTCTTTTTTCTCACTATTTCACCTAAGCATGCAAACACTAATCAGACATTAATGCTTGCCTTTTGTAAAAATTTCCCCATTAATATTTCTATATTTCAAGTATGAATAAACAACTTCTTTGTAGTAGCCTTTCTACCAATTATACTAGTTAAAATCATTTAAAAAAATCTCCTATGATAAATTCAGCATGTTTGCAGTGCAATCTAGGGGTCTAGTAGTGGACCTTCATTGAAGCTATGGAGGACACATGTCATTTACAGGCTACTCACCTGTGATTTAAAATGTCAATAGAGACATGACTCCTCTGAACAGGATTTTGTCATTTTGTTTTGTATTAGAACTCCATAGTTATTCTAAACAGTAAACCCATAACCTTTCCACTAATTATTTCTGCCATGGATAGCTACAAGTTACCTGAAATTCATAGAGGAACTACAAAAGTACATCTTCCTTAGCTTCTGTATGAACCTCTACTTCACATTTATATTCAGATAACCTCAAATCTTTGCTGAAAATATACCATGGCTTCCTATTCCTGGAGCAATGTAAAATAGCTGATTGGGACTTATACTTTATCACAGTGTTTGTAGTTACGATATTACTTTTTTCATGATTCATCATTCAGCTGGGCCACCCAACTTCTCTCTTTTTTCTATTTGCTTGAAATGGAGTACTTTTTCATCCTGAAACTTCATCAGGATGGAATAAATCATCATTTAAAAAAATAGGTCCCATAAAAGAATTGGTAATTTACTCAACTTTGATACTTTGCTTTGATATTTACTTATTTGTAATTTTTTATTTGGGAAGAGTTTATGGAGTGAGAGCCTTTCTAATAAGATTTGCTACACCTGCCTATGGCTGCATAACATCTGGAATACTGACTTCTGAAGCACCATAAGATTAAATTAACTTTGTCACAAGTATTTTGTGATCAGCCTGCAATAACTTTTAGTTGTTTCATTGTTTTCTAAGTAAGTTGTGACAGCAAAAAACATTAAGCCCAGGACTTGTATCCAAATCTTTACATGTTAAATAGAACACATAATTTAATAATGGCAATGGAGCTACTATATAATTTAATGAGTTTCTGCTAAGACATTTCAGCAGTCAGGTGGATAAGTACAAGTGAAAATGACAGAACTAAGAGAACCTGTTAAATGAGACCTAAATACCAGATTTAAATAATGTGAAGGTCCAGAAAGAGTGGACTATGACATAAGAGTTTAGTTGGGGCTGTTAACATAATCCATAAACTGTTAACATCCATAAAAATATTTTATCCACACAGAACACAGATAAAATATATATGTAGTAAATTGATTTATGTAAGGAATGAAATAATGCATTTATAATCAAATTTCTATTTTACAATTTAATCATATAGCTTCCCTGTACAATAATGTACTTTGTCTAAGTAGCAAGAGACATATTACTGATAACAGAATAATTAGGAAATAAAACATGTTTTAAAAGCAGCAAATATAAACATTAGAAGATTGTACAGCATTGTCCTCCAAAGGTAAGTGGATGTATAGTGCTTCAATATCGAAAAAAAAAAACATTTTGTCACAAATTGAGAAGCAACTCAAACTAAACTTCATGCACTTTGAAACTTCTGCAAAATCTTTTTTAACTTACCAAACAGTGAAATTCTATGTCTAACAAGAGCAGCAAGTTTGCAGAAAAGGCTAAAACAAATGACAAAAAATATAAAAGAGGATGAAGCAGACACAGAAAGTATTTGTATAGATAACTAAGCAAAAACTATATCTCCTTTTACTTTGAAAAACAGTTGCTGTAACTGTTTTTAGAAATACAATGAGCCTACATATTTCAACACCTAGAAAAAACCCCTCTATTTCATGTGACATTTACTTTGTTAACTGTTTCTGAAGTTAAACAGTTTCTGAAATGTTATATACCAGGGGTGACAAACTCATGGCATCACATTGTTGTCACATGATGTATTGTGACCTGCCCCCCCTTCAATAAACTGGGGGATGAGCGTGACCAGTGCTTGATGCATCCGGCCCACGGGCTACGAGTTTGACACCCCTGCTATATACAATTACAATTTAAACTAAGGGGAAATGATAAATTCTATTTTATTTATTTTATTTTTCAGCAATCAGACAACGTTAATTATGAAAATGCTGGAATACATTCACCAACACCTATGGTAATTATTCATTAAAATATTTTGGGTGGGAGCAAGGAGAGGAAAACACACTTTAATAGTTAATACTTATCATCTACTTTAAAAGTCTACCTGGGAGCCTGTTGAAACCTCCACTGAGAGGAAGAATGACCTTATCTTATATATACTTTAGAGAAGATAAAGGTATCTGCTCAGTAAACTCAAGTAAGGTTGTGATGTATTAGCAATTTGAATTCCTAAAGTATTTTATTCCCCATTTGTATGCCAATATTTTCACTAATAATTTAATTTATTGATAACTGCTATGTTTTAAAATAAAGAGTTTAAAAACCTTAAGAAATGAAGAAAGAAAATAAATAAGACATTTAAAGCTCAGTGAAATAAATACCCACTGATCTTTTTTAAAATGTACTGATGCTCTCTTTGTATTACAAGGAAGTCTTATCGCCAGACTGCCTGAAGGCTGAATGGTTTATGGCAAAAATATAGGAGAATCAATTCCTAAATATGACAGAATGTAGAATTAATTTAGGAATGTATTAGATTCTTCTGTTAACTTTCCTCATAGTGATAATAGTATAATCTTTAAATAAATGTCCTACTATCTACCTTCCTCAAAGTTAAAACCCTTTATTGTCAGATATCAGAGCTATTAGGAATGTAATCTTTAATGCTAGGTTTTTGAAAGAAATCTTACAAATTGGCTGAAAAGTGGTTTTGGATAAAGAACTAGTTTTATAAGAAAAAGGTTATATTGTGTTTCTCCAACAATACAGTCTCCCCCAAGACATGCAGTCCCAGCATGTTTTATAGGCATAAAATCAAATTAAGCCCCTCCCCCCAAATTAAGGCCTATATTAAACATGCGAAATGGGGGGAATGGCGGGGGGGGGCTTGCTGTTAGGAAGTACTTTTGTTGAATACTCAGATATAGTGCTGCCTGCGTTGACCTCGGCGTTGGTGGGGCACTTCGTATCGGGAGACCTTCTGCCATCGTTGCTTTCCCTTCTCCCCTTGCTGCCGCGGAGTTTAGAGCAATGCCGTGGCGTTTGGCACAGCCACACACGGCCAGCCAAGGGCTCCTCTTTGCAACTGGAGCCTGGTGGAGACACTCAGCTTCAGGGGCTCCTGTCGCCGCCTTCCCTTCACCTTCAAAGGCAAAGCCAACTCTTTAAAAAATGATGCCCTGCTACCGGTACGACAAAGCCTCCCCTGCCCGAGAGGCCAGCCCAACCCCACATGGGGAGATGAATCTCCTGGGGCCACAGCGCAGGATCGGCCCACCCTGGGAGAAGCAGCTGCCACCCCTGCCTGGCGCTGGACAGAGCAAGAAAAGCTTTGCCAGGAGTGCCCAGTGCAGCTGGCAGGCAGGCCCTCCTGTCTGGTGGCAGAGCTTTCACCAAGGCACTGAGTGCCTCCCCGCCGGGCCTTCCGCTTATCCCACCAGGGCCATGCCAGAGCCATGTGGGCTGGGCAGAGCCGGGAAAGCGAGTCGCACCTGCCTGTCAAGTGAATGCACCTGCCTGTCAAGTGAAAGAGCCGGGCTGACCCAAGCTTGGCTTCCTTCCCAAGTCCCTCCAGCCCAAACCCGAAGGGACCACCAGGAGAGACCGCCCAAGGCAATGATAGCGCCCACCCATCCGCAGACAGAGAGGCAAGGTGACGGCAGTGCTGCTTCCCTAGATGGCAGGTCCGGTGGATAGAGCCCAAAGCCACCCATCCTTTCCACCCCTCGCCCAGCCCGTCCCCATCCCCATGCATCTCCAAATGCACCAGAAGCTCCAAATAATGCAGCGGCATGGGCATCAGGCAGAGGCACTCACTCAGTGGGGCTCAGCTCAGAGGAGGACGCGGTGCAGGCAGTCGCCTTGCCTCAATGTCCATGGATGGATGGGTGCTATCACTACCTCGGGCAGCCTCTTGGGAAGGAAGCCAAGCTCGGGTCAGCCTGGCTCTTTTGCTTGGCAGGCAGGCGTGCACCCACGGCTCACTTTCCCAGCTCTGCCCAGCCCGCACAGCTCTGGTGCGGCCCTGATGGGATAAGCGGAGGGCCTGGCAGGGAGGCGTTTGCTACCTTGGTCAGAGCTCCGCTGTTGGGCAGGAGGGCCCACCTGCCAGCTGCACTGGGCACCCCAGGCAAAGCTCTTCATACTCTGCCTGGCACCAGGCAGGGATGGCAGCTGGACATGTCTCCTGGGGTGGGCCGATTCTGCACTGTGGCCCCAGGAGATTTGCCTCCCCACATGGGGTTGGGCTCTCCTCTGGGGCAGGAGAGGCTTTGTCGTACCAGTAGTAGGGCATTGTTTTTAAAAGAATTGTCTTTGCCTTTGAAGGCGAAGGGAAGGTGGCGACAGTAGCGCCTGAAGCCAAATGTCTCCGCCAGGCTCCGGTTGCAGGGAGGAGCCCTGGCTGGCCACGCATGGCTGCGCCAAATGCTGCAGCATTGCTCTAAACTCCGCAGCAGCACTGGGAGAAGGGAAAGCAACGGTGGTGGAAGTTCTCCTGATACAAAGTGCCCCACCAACGCCAAGGTCAACATCCAAGCCGTTGCTGCCTGCCCACCCAAGAATGCTGGGGGGGGGGGGAATTAATTCACTCCCCAAAAGACGGCCTAGCCATTTTTTCGGGGTTCAAAAAAAAATAAGGCCCAGCCTTATTTTGTGAGAAACACAATATATACTATAGAACATAAGGAAGCAATATTTTTCAAAGATCATTTAAAGCATACATGTCTGCACAGAGGTTTTGAACTTGGGTAAGTTAAAATTAAGGCATGTGGGTTATATTACATGAATACATTATCATATCCTGTCAATTTACATTGTTCTATACTATGCAGTGTAACAAAAATCAATATAGCATTTCATGGTACTTTGGCTCCTCTAAGCAGGACTACCATAACTAAGTTACAAATAAGAGAAACAAAAGAATCCCCCCCAATTTTAGTAAATGGTATTGTAAATGGTAAATATTAGGTGCTATACCTGTAATTAACAAATTGGCTGAAAAGTGGTATTGAATAAAGAACCAGTTTTATAAGAAAAAAAGACTTTGATTATGTGACTATGATGATACTATAGCAACAATAAATCTATTTTTATCATCCATAGTTTAATATATGTTCCAATTGTGGCTATACATTGAAAATTACCCCTATGGCATGGCTGTTAAACTCATGGCCTGCGGGCCGAATGCTTCATGTGCTGGCCATGTCCGTGCCCGGTTTAGTGAAGGGGAAAAAAAATCCCAGTACATCATGTGACAGTGCCATGATGATGTAAGTTTGATATCCCTGCCCTATGGACACATTTCTGTGACACAAGCACATTGACTAGTATCATATGCAACTATTTTCATTACTGATTCATTTAATATACATTGCTGTATACAGGTTTTTCTTTCTACATACCTTGCTACCATTTCTTTTTCTTTATTGGAAGCATATCCAATAAAGCCAAGTGGCTTTGTTGGGGAAGACAGGAAGTACAAGCAATGATTGGTGAAATACTGGTCAACCAATGGTAGCAGAACCTAAAGAAGCAAAGATGGATACAAACTGTAGATTATCTACAGAGAGTGATAGCTATTTCTCTACAGTTGTTATCTATGGAGATTTTCAGTCATCCAGGTCATGGTTGACTCATTGAGAATCATTATTAGATCTGAAAAAGTCACCAGAAGACCTCAAAGGAGCTGATACTAGCAAAAGAATAAAGAATTGTTTTTATTAACTTGTAATTGTAGCTTTTTAAGTGATGCTCTATAAATGCACGCATACAAAAACTCAGGTTGGGCTTTTAAAAATGACATTTTGTAGGAGGTCCCACTATTCTACAATATACTACACAAAGACAGAGCCCAAGGCTGTCCATTGTAAACTATGATGGTGTCAAAATGCAGCATACATGCACTGATATAATTATTACAATGCAATGATTATGTGTTTGTTTTGGAAGATTCTATCATTATTATGTCAATAAACATGTTATTTGCTCTTCTATGAGTCTCCTAAGGATACTTATAATGAAACTCCAAGCAACTTATTTCTGTGACTATTTTTAGCCTGGCTGTGAATGCCTCTGGATTATCTATTCCATATAAACTACTCATCCAATGAGATTTAAGAGAGTTACCATGGGTCCATATCTGGAAGCACTGTTATTGTTAGAAAGGACAAGCTTTATCAGTGAAATTTCCCCTCTTTTGGAACAGCCTGCATTCAGAAATCAGAATATGCCCCTCTAGCATCATGTGAGCCTGTGAAATCCTAGCTTTTCTAGAAAGCTCCTGAAGAAAAAGTGGACTGTTGGTTGTTTCTTTCCAAGGTTAGAATGCCAAGTGATGGGTTTGGATGAATAACTTACAACTATTTGGATTGATTTGACTTATATTTTGTTATATTAGTAGTTTTTAATGCTAATAATGTATGAAGGGGCGTAATCAGAATTGTTTTGGCATGAGTAACTTGGAATAAGTAAATAAATAAATGGATTCTTATGTGGGACGATGGGATGACTGATAAATGAAATAAGGTCTTTTTGGTTATTGAGGCTACTATAGGTGCATCATTTAATGTTTGAAGGAAAACAATAATTGTAGTAAGCCTGGAAATGGTAGCCTTTAGGCTTTGTTCAGAAAAGACCATAATCCACAATGTGCCTCTTCACTGAAGCACAGAAATCAACAATATGGGAGTTTACATCCACAGATAGTACAAGCACTTCCTGACTTCAATAAAAAAAAGAACAGAAATGGCCACAATGGACAAAGAACAGCTCAATTCATTATTGATGCTCTGACCTTTATTCGTGGAGAGAAGAGAACTGAGGGTGGGAATGAGCTCCATCTTTTGATATAGCAGAGACCCAATGAAAGAATAGAGTTCCTATTCTGAACATTCTGAGCAGTAACCGTGCTGATGTAGAATATATATGAGTAAATCTCAAAAATTATGAAGAATGAGAGCTCCTCATTACAGTGCTATACACTCCCTGTACACTAAGCCAATCATCTATTATGGCAGGAGAAACCATATACCAAACTCAAGTATATGATATCTCACTATAATCAATCATTAGAATAATGTATCTCAATACCATTTGTGCTCAACAGCAGTCGACAGAACTATCACAGCATTACTTTCATATATGCTTATAACATCTTAGTTACCAAGTGTATCAATGACGTAGAACCACTGATAATTGTAAGATAAAGCTCAACATAGAAATATTGACAATAAAATAAACTATGAAAACAAATAATATTGGTGAAATTATGGCTTCAGTGGATTACTATTATTGACTTTACAGCTTAAATGGAATATTGAAATTGAATTTGAAAAGAAATTTGAATCACTACAATTTTTAAACTTGTACCTCCATATAATAATTTTGGAACTTCATATATTTTTCTTATTTTTTATTTCTCTTTATTTCTTCTATGATCTATAGTGAAGTCAGATGTTTTATTCTACACATAGTTCTCAAAATTATCAGAATGTTGGAATTTTAAAAAAATGTTTTAGATAACACATTACTCACTTTGGCAAAGAATTTGATTTCTTGATCATGTGGAGATTTCTCAGTTTTTCCACTAGTAACAATGGCTTCTATGAAGAAATAATGTAAAGATAAACAGCATTAGGCAGGGTTATTATCACACTATTTAAGCTTATGGAATTCCAGAAGGAGCAACAATTTATTCTGCAGGAAGGCTAAACATAAGGTTCTCCTATTTATCAATCCTCTCCCTTGAATGTAGTCAATACTAAGATGATTTACAAACTTATAAATTTGAATCAGTGTAAACAAGTTCCATTCATATTGCCCAATTCCTCGTTCTGAAAGAGTTTTTGGAAAAAATAATTGCCATTATAGAGAACATATTTTGTATGTACCTTTTTTCTGCATTCTGCTAAAAATAATTTCAGCTTCAATGAGAAAGGGGGTAAGAACTTGTTGAAGATTATAGTGCTGCTTGGATTTTTCAAGAATTGAAAAACGTGCAAATCAAGCTACAAAAATAATACGTGGAGTAAGTTTTGTAACTGCTGCTTATTAAAACTCTATTTTACATATAAAAAAATTTTAAAATTTTTTTTTAAAATTTTTAACATTTAAAAAAAAAACACCCAGTGTTGTGTTGAGTCCAATGTGTTGGATAAAGACCACAAAATTCAAATTCATCCTAAACTATGGAGGCTCACAAGGTGGCTTTGGGCTGGACACTATTTCTCAGCTCAAATTTCTCCACAGGGATTTATTGTGGGAAGAAAAAGGAGGACAGAAGACATTAGCAAAGAAAGATTAAGAAAATATTACATAGCATAACACAGAGCTAGACTCCTAATGACATTAGTTCTCCTCTTTTAATCTTCCTACAAGGCACCATTTCTATTAAGATGAAAGCTTCATGTGGCCAAGAATAATAGTCTCCATCCCCTCTGAAGAAGAAATACTGGGACATGTAAGACCATGTTCATAGCTAGTTTGTCATCTTGTCTCTTGATCACAGAAAGTTGGTTTCAACTTTCAGTAGGAAAACTGGCCAAGGCTTCCACCTCTTCTAACATCTCCTGTTTGTAGAAGAATCTAAAAACTATTTGAGTCACGTCTTCTCATGAGAAAATGAATATTTATTAGTACACTATCAATAATGAATACAATGCTTATAAAAATACTTAATATAAGCAATGGTGTAACAATAGGTGTCTTTTTCATTACTAGCTTTTAAAAACATTAACAAAACTTACCTAAATGTGCAATGAATTCTTGAGCTGAGTCAATATATTTAAGGATCCTTTTGAGAAATTTATAAGCAAACCTCCTTTCCATTGATGAAGCATCCAATTCCAGGTCATTTAAGCCTCTAGTGAAACAAAGGTTTAACCTATAGTTTTTTAAAAAAAAATCTAGCAAGCAGCACAAAAAAATTTCAAATACTATGCTTATTGCAATTTAAGTTTTGTCACTTTAAATCAGTTTATTAAAAATTATGTTTAAAATTTCAGATGATCAAACATGGCACATATTTAGCATTTACCTCCTTAAATTAGGTTACAAGATTGGAGCATATATTTACTGGCCAACTAGGACAAGATTGGCATTAATATTTATTTATTTTCTTAAAATTTGATTTTAATTTTCACTGACAACTATAGTGGAACTCTTATTTTTGTGGCCAGTATGTAGAAAGCATGAATTTTATAAATATAAATTAAGATTTCCAATACTCTCATTAACAGGCTGAGAGTAATGTGAAAATAATATTCCAATTTATATGTTTTTACAAGTATATATCTATTTTCTTTATATCATGATCAAAATGTATCAAGACTGCCCATGTCTTGCATTACAAAGATTACAAAGACCATGCATTTGCTCTGAAGAGTTGATGCTTACACTATGCTTACACGCCTCTGAATTCTGAATCCTTTTTTACAATTTTTTTCTGAAATATTGCATTAACCAGTAACTTTATGTGCAATTCCATCAGATGCTAGGAGAAGCAATGGAGACTATTTCCAAATTTCACCAACCAACTAACATGATTGCCCTTGGTGCCCTTCAACCCAATCAAATACTGATTATCTTTGATACTCCTCCCATCTGTCAACTGAGCAATTTTCAATCCTGGGATTATGCCCCCTTCTAATAGAAAGGAAATACCTCTATGAATTATCTGCATGAAAAAGAGACATGAAACAGTAAGATTATGTTCAGTTGTGGAATAACTTTGAAGAGACAGGAAAATGAATTTCTCAAAACCTTTGAAAATAATATTTATTGGTGCCTGACGTCAAAATATATTTCCCTCTGGGAAGCAAAAAGCAATTAAGAATATTTTGATCTTTGACTGATGCCACAAATGGGACATATTTCTGTGGAAAAACTGGATTTTTAAGCCATAACAGAATGTGATGGAGGGAAGGAAAAACTGAAGGGAGGCCCACTTTCTCTCAATCCATAACATGGCTAGCATCTTGCCATTCCATTTATTCTTTTTTAAATGTTACCAATAATTATAATATATTTTATCTATTTCCTGTGGAATCCCTTCAGCCAGGGTAGGATATCATTTTCTTATGAAGGTAGGAGTTCTTAGGTGGTGGTACAAATCAATTAATGCATCCATAAGTGAAAAGAGCCTGCCTATCTTTGCATAGCATGAAAAAATTATATAACCACAGATTTTCCCATACTACACACCAAAGTCATAAAGTGTGATGGAAATTCCAGCACTGTTGGTAAATCACTGTTGGTTATTAAGCAAGGATATCATGGGGTCACCATTTATATCTTCCTGGCAATTTTCCCATTAACTTTGCTTGGAGGAAACTTCCCCAAAAAGTCTCAAATGGTAACCAGGAGGCCAAAGGATAATGCAATGTCAAAATTGCAAGCCGGGCACCAAACAACTGAATTGTGATCATGTGAATGCAGGAAAGTTGAGACTGATGTAACTAGGATCACAACTACCATTTGCTCAGCACCCTCTTAATTTTGAATGGTTCCCTGAATATGTGGTTGTTAACAGAGTGCCATTTGTATGTTGTGCATACAAAACTTCCTCTTATTTAATTTAAGATTCTAAGTGATTGCTTGAGCTTTTGCTAAAATCACACAGTACAAAACACTTGAATAGAGAAAGTTATTTGTATTTGCATAACTTACCTAGATATGGAAATTCCATTTACAAGAAGAAATTTGAATAGTTCTTGGGCTTTCTCCCTATCTCGACCTTTTTCTTTGGCCGTCAATGTATCATAAGGTACCAACAATGGATGACCACCTCCTCCTGTAGGAAAACCATAACTTAGTAATACCTAGTGCAATTGCAAAATTTTGAAAATAGTCACAGACAATTACATCCTGTTTTGGGTATTTTCATATATTCCTATATCGAATATCAGGTGCTGATTAAAACATTTCATTCTTACCTTTATTTTCCAATTCTATTTTCTTCTTTTTTGCCCAAATGTTATGATAGTTTTCTGCTATTACTTCTACCATTGCCTATATCCCAAAGAAATCAAGAAACAATAATTTAAACATTAAAATAAGCATGTGATAAGCCATAGATATTGTGGCACTGAAATATATATTGCGTTATTTGCTGTAATTATACATGTCATTAACATGATTATAAGTATTATGTAGAGAAAGGAGGTACACCAATAAAAATTTCTGCTCAGGGATAATTCTTTTCCACATTGCTTTTCCATGCGCTATATAGTGCTTGAAAAAAATCTAACAAACCTTTAGTTGTTCTCACAATGAGGATTTCCTTTTTTTTTTCAACCAGAACAAAGAATGTAGGGCAGATATCTTCAAACTCATAAACAATTTAGCAATATTATTATTTGGTTAAAACCAGAATGCAAAGCAAACAAGCAATTTTCTCAGTGGAAGAAAATAAGTGTACTCCCTCAAAGTTCTGTGCTGGAATTAATGTTTTTAAACTTGTTCATAAATTATCTTGGGTTAGTGTTAAGCAATCAGCTGGCACATTTGTAGACTGGTGAGTAGTAGAAAAAATCACAGTAACTCTCAAAGGAACACTGTAAAGTGGCAGTTCGATTAAAATAAATGTAAAGCCCATGTCACACTGCACCAACGGATGCAAAGAGGATGTAAAATGGACAAAAAAGCTTGCCATCCATTGGTTAACGCGATGTACTCACTGCCTCGTTTTGCTTCCTCTCCATCCGTCCAGCATTCGTTTATTGAGGTTTCATCCGCACAGAAAGTTTTGAGCTGCTCAAAACATTTCTGCGGAAAATGTATCCAATTTGTCCGTTCTGCATCCGCTACGCATCCGCTAGGCATCCGTTCTGCATCCGTTACGCATCCACTATATCCGCTAGGCATCCGTTCCGCATCTGCACAACTCACATCCGCTCATAGGCAGGGAGGAAGTGGAACGGATGCAGAACGGATGCCTAGCAGATGCAGCATGGAAACAAAGCATTTAAAATGGAAAAAACCTTTGCAGAGGGGACCTATCTCGGATATTAAGGATGTCTAGAGGATGCCTAGAGGATGCCTAGAGGATGCCTAGAGGATGCCTAGAGGATGCCTAGAGGATGCAAAGGGACACCTATACTGCCTATAAAAAGGGGGAACAACACATCTGGATCTCACTTTCAGACCAGCAGCCCTGCTGCAGACCTCTGCAGCCTTCATCTGCCTCTTCCTCTTCCACAGCATCCAGTCATGTCCACCGTGGATCGTAACACAGTCCTTTTGGCAGCCACCATCCTTCTGCAACAGTGCAAAGCCATCTACAGGCTCTGTGAACTCTACTACGGGAAGAAAAAGAGGCGGCCAAGAAGCGTCTGGGTCCGATGATGGTTCACCAGAAGAGCAGAGGACGGACTGTACAACAAGCTGATGGTGGAGCTCAGGAATGAAGACACTCATGCATTCCAAAACTTCATGAGGATGCCTCCAGCCATGTTTGACGAAGTTGTGCAGCGGCTGACACCCAGGTTGACCAAGGCAAACACCAACTTCCGGCCCAGCCTGAACCCTGGGCTCAAGGTGGCACTCATTCTGCGCCACCTGGCCTCAGGGACCACCTACAGCAGCATGCAGTACGGCTGGAGGATGCCACACAACACCATCAGCATTGTGGTCAGAGAAGTGGTGCAGGCCATCATCGAAGAATACAAGGAGGAGCTCCTCCAGTGCCCCTCCACTGAAGAAGGATGGAAGAAAGTTGCAGAGCATTGGTATCAGAGGTGGAACTTCCCCCACACCGTTGGAGCCATTGATGGCAAGCACATGGCCTGCAAAGCTCCAGCCAACTCGGGGTCCACTTATTTCAACTACAACGGCTTCTTCAGCATCATCCTCTTCACCATGGTCGATGCTGACTACAAGTTCATGTACATCGATGCTTCAGGCAACGGGTCAGCTTCAGATGCCCAGGTATACAACGCAAGTGACCTCAAGGGTAGGCTGGAATGCAACCTCATCATGGGCTTCCCAGATCCAGAAACCCTGCCCAATGACACACAAGATGTGTCCTACTTCATCATGGGGGATGACGCCTTCTCCCTCACAACCTACCTCATGAAGCCCTACACCTCCAGACTCCTCACCCGTGAAGAGAGAATCTTCCACTACAGGCTGTCCAGGGCAAGGCGGGTGGTGGAGAACGCCTTTGGCATCCTGGCCAACAGGTTCCAGGTACTTCTCACCAACATGCAGCATCGCCCAGAGACCGTGAGGAGGATCATGGAAGCTTGCTGCATCCTGCACAATCTCATGCGCACCCACTACCCAGTCTTGCAGAACAGGCTCGTGGACCTCCAGCAAAGCAATGGGGACATGGAGCCTGGGGAATGGAGGCAAGGGCGAAACCTGATAGACACTCAGGATGTGCAAGGCCCCAACAGAGCCTCAGGTGAAGGGAAGAAGCAGCGCAACCTCCTGAAACACTGGTGCAACTCCCCAGCTGGAGCAGTGGAGTGGCAAGACAGGATGGTAGATGCTTAATGGATGCTTCCTTCAGCCTGTCTCATCACATGGATGAAATTGGGCCATGTATGTTGGATGGCCCTACAATGAACAGGGCATTTAATAAAGAGTTGTGTTTATGTTGACATGTGTGGATCAATGATTAAATTGTTATTGATAATAAAGGGCCATAGGTATGGCACCTGGGAGGGTGGACCAAACAGTCCCACTATGCTTGCACTGGAGGTTTATCTATCCCACAGCTATTACCCATCCCAAAGGTATCCCTGCCCATTCCACAGCTATCTCAACCCATCCCACTGCTATCTTAACCCATCCCACAAGCATGCAAAGGCTTAAACCATTTCTAAAAGTTTCCAGCAAGACTTTATTTAAAAAAAGAAATGAAGCAAGTGTGTGAATCAAAAATAGACTTTATTAACAACAAGCTATAAAACAAAAATGAGTCTCTGGCACTCCTCTTGGTCGCTCAGTCTCAGGGGTGAAGGGTCCAGGTGCTGTGGAGGTGGGTGGTGCTGGAGTGCTTGTCATCAGCTCCTCCAGAAGCAGAAGCAGCAGAAGCCCCAGCCCCAGAAGAGCGAGCCCGTGTTGCAGAAGCCCCAGCAGAACCAGAGTGAGGGCCAGGGGGTGGGATGGTAGCCCTGTCCCTCTTGCAAGGGCTGGCAGCAGATGGCTGAGGCTTGCTGTGCTTCCGCATGGTTGTGGGGTTGCTGGCTGGCAGGGAGGCTGGAAGGAACCAAGGCTGGCAGGAAGGCTTGCAGGGAGGCAGGCACCAAGGCTGGCAGGAAGGCTGGCAGGCAGGAGGCACCAAGGCTTGCAGGAAGGCTGGCAGGTAGGCAGGCAGGCACCAAGGCTGCAGGCAGGCATGAACCAAGGCTGGCAGGCAGGCAGGCAGGCACCAAGGCTGGCAGGGAGACTGGCTGGCAGCAAGGCTGGCAGCAAGGCTGGCAGCAAGGCTGGCAGGGAGGCTGGCAGCAAGTCTTGCAGGCAGACATGCAGGCAGGACAGGCAAGGCAGTCGATGTGTCTAGAAGCAGGTCTTTCCTCTGAATGGCGACCTGCTTCTGAACTGCTTCCGTTATATCCGCGGGGCTGATGAAATGCATCCACCCCGCATGCGCAATTAATGCTCGGCATCCGCTAGGCTTCCGCTCTGCATCCGCTGTGCATCCGCTGTGCATCCGCTGTATCCGTTCCGCATCCACTTTGCTGAGGTCCCCCGGAAGCCTTGTGGATGTGCCATCCGCTCCCATCCGCTTCCATCCGCTGGGCTTCCATTCCGCATCCACTTTCCATCCGCTCTGCGTCTTCCCCGCGTCCGTGTTATCCGCTCCGGTTATGCAAATTTTTGCCCCTTCTGAGAGTGGATAACAACGGATGGAACATTTTTCTCGTCCGCTGTGTCCGTTTTGCATCTGTTGGGCAGTGTGACAGGGCCTTAAATTCCCCCAATTTCACAAATACACTGAAAGGAATCTGAAGCAACCTATAAATTTTTGCCAGCAAAAATATTTAGATTCATTGTGGATATGTTCCAATGAAGTTATCTTTAGGCTTTCCAGCCAACACAAGATAATAAATTAAAGAACCTCTCACATCGCACTGACATTTTACTACTGTTTTCCCAAGGCTAGCTTTGGAAAAAGTCTCTAAGCAAAGAGGAAACCATCTGTCTCTATCAGTGCCTGGTAGCCACTTCTATCTATCTCATCCCAATTTCTATGCTCCATCTACTTCTCATGAGTCTGGAAAGGTTGGGAGTTTGTCCCTTTTTTCCTTCTGATTCCTAAAACTGGAGTCGATTTTCCTTTTTCTATCACTATCCATGCAACTTTATCAAAAAGTCCCTTGATCACTCAACCCAATGCAGCACAACCAACACAAACTCTAGAAAGAATTACACTGCTATAGATCAAGAATATTTCAAAACTACCAATAGACAAAACAACCACATGGAATCAGCACAACACACAAACAAACTAAAGCCCTTCAAAACATCCTAAGCAGACCAAAAGACCCAACAACCCCAGAATAAGAAAAAAAGGAGTCTACAACATGCAACATAAGGACTGAAACAACCACTATGTAGGACAAGCAGGTGAAGACTGGCAGAACGCATCCACGAATACCAACTAGTTGTCAGAAGACATGATGCAAATTCTTAAATTTCACAACATGCAGACAGATCTAAACCATAATTTCAATTGGGAAAATGTAACTATCCCAGATCAAGCCAAAAATTTCTAGAAGCCTGGAACTCTGGCAAATCAGCTGTCAATAGACATACAGACATTAATAAATCTATAGATTTTGCAAAAGTGAGCCAGCCCTAAAAGGAACAAAAAGATCTCAAACAGTTCTGCATCAACAATCAGCACTCAGATCAGCATAGATTAACTCCAAGATTGACATCAGACCATCAGTCAAGTAAACAATATCCCAATCAAGAAACTGCCAAAGAAGTCAACAGCCCAACCAAAGATTCTCTAAGACACCCCCACCAACACTAGAATATGAACTGACAGCAAACTTTTCCCCTTACTAGCAAACTTTCCCCCTTACTAGCACTGATGATGTTACCTAGTTTAGCTAATGAAAGGTCTACATGAAAACAAGAAAGCTCAGAGAGTACCAAGGACAGTTTCTATCATTATCTTTTACCCAAAATGCAGAATATCATTTTTTCGAGTCACTATCTCTCTCTTTTCTCCATATAGAACACTAGGACACTACATACAGGTAAAACTTGAAAAATTAGAATATCATGCAAAAGTTCATTGATTTCAGTAATGCAACTTAAAAGGTTAACCTCATATATGAGCCATGATGTGTCATAATTGAGATGATTATGGCTTACAGCTCATGAAAACTCCAAATCCACAATCTCAGAAAATTAGAATATTGTGAAAAGGCTCAAAGGCTCTCTTGGCTCAAAGTGTCCCACTCTAATCAGCTAATTAAGCCATAACACCTGCAAAGGGTTCCTGAGCCTTTAAATGGTCTCTCAGTCTGATTCAGTAGGAAGCACAATCATGGGAAAGACTGCTGACCTGACAGTTGTACAGAAAACCATCATTAACACCCTTCACAAGGAGGGAAAGCCTCAAAAGGTAATTGCAAAAGAAGTTGGATGTTCCCAAAGTGCTGTATCAAAGCACATTAACAGAAAGTTATGTGGAAGGGAAAAGTGTGGAAGAAAAAGGTGCCCAAGCAGCAGGAATGACCGCAGCCTGGAGAGGATTGTCAGGAAAAGGCCATTCAAAAGTATTGGGGACTTTCACAAGGAGTGGACTGAGGCTGGAGTCAAGAGCCACCATACACAGATGGACCCTGGACATGGGCTTCAAATGTCATATTCCTCTTGTCAAGCTGCTCCTGAACAACAAACAACATCAGAAGTGTCTTACCTGGGCTTAAGAAGAACAGAACTGGTTTGTTGCTCAGTGGTCCAAAGTCCTCTTTTCTGATGAGAGCAACTTTTGCATCTCATTTGGAAACCAAGGACCCAGAGCTGGAGGAAGAATGGAGAGCACACACTGCAAGATGCTTTAAGTCCTGTGTGAAGTTTCCACAATCTGTGTTGATTTGGGGAGCCATGTCATCTGGTGTTGGTCCACTGTGCTTCACTAAGTACAGGGTCAACATAGTTGACAGGGTCAAGTACAGGGTCAACATCTACCAGGAGATTTTGGAGCACTTCATGCTTCATGCAGAAGAGCTTTATGGGGATGCTGAATTCATTTTCCAGCAGGACTTGGCACCTGCGCACACTGCCAAAAGCTGGTTCAATGACCATGGGATTACTGTGCTTGATTGGCCAGCAAACTCGCCTGATCTGAACCCCATAGATAAGCTATGGGGCATTGCCAAGAGAAAGATGAGAGACATGAGATTGAACAATGAAGAAGAGCTGAAAGCCGCTATTGAAGCATCCTGTCTTCCATAACACCTCAGCAGTGCCACAGGCTGACAGCTTCCATGTCATAATGCATTGAGGCAGTAAGTGCTGCAAAGGGGCCCAAACCAAGTACTGAGTACATATGCATGCTTAGACTTGTCAGAGTCTGATATTGTTCTATGTACAATCCTTGTTTTATTGATTCCATGTAATATTCTAATTTTCTGAGATTGTGGATTTGGGGTTTTCATGAGCTGTAAGCCATAATCATCACAATTATGACAAATCATGGCTTGAACTATCTTGCTTTGCATGTCATGAGTCTATCCCATATATTAGTTTCATCTTTTAAGTTGCATTACTGAAATAAATGAACTTTTGCGCAATATTCTAATTTTTCGAGTTTCACCGAATTTCACAGTTTAGAAATCTCCCTTCTTCACCCAAGGTGCTCTATTTCCACTTTGTCAGGAAGTTCCCTAGTTTCAAAACTCTTCTCACAGATTCAGCCAGACTAGAAATGTTTCAGCTTTTCTCTACATTTCAATGTTTACAAAATATTGAACAATTTAAGACAAACCTGGAGTTCTCTGGACAGTACAACATTTGAAAGATCAAGAGGTGTTGGGCTGTAGCCATTCCCCTGTTGTCAAAAGAAGACAAATTGGCCATTATTGTTCATTCTTGAGATGACTTTCATGTTGTATTATAGCAACTGGGGGAAATTTAGAAATAGCAATTAAGTGTTTAATTTTAAGCAATAAAATAATAAGCAGAATGTTCTTATTCTTTATTAAGTTTCAGATAATGTGAAGAGTTTTGGACTTCATCACCTTAGCAATTGCCATGAATTAAAAACTATGCAGTTCACAATCCTTCTAGGTTCTTTGGCAGAACATGATAATGATTTGAGCGGCAAAGATACATATTGAAATAAGGAGCAGGTCTAAGCAATTGACACTAGCTTTTAAAAAAGTAAATAAATTGTTTAGCTGCCTAGACTTAAGACTGGAATTTCATTGGCAGATTGCATGCTGTTATGTCTTTCCTGTTTTCTACATACAATTTTATTAAGGATTTTGATTGTAGTAGTAATAACCAAGATAAACTAAGTGATAAAAAAGAAGCGTAAAAGTATAAAATCACATGAAAAGATAAAAAGGAAACAAAGAAAAGAAAGAAATATAATGAAGAAAATGAAAAGAAATATATAAATAACTCCAAACAATCATCACGCGTATAAACAAATGTAGTAACTCTTAACCCACTATAAGGTTAAACAGCTATCTCTCCATCCCATACCCCATCCCTTATGAATAATCAAATCCAGAAAATATCAGCTTTCAGCAAAAAATCCATAAAGGTTGCAACTCTGATCAAATAAATCATCTTTATATCCCTTCATTTTACTTCTCACAGTCTTAATTTTTATTTAATTTAAATATTGTTATAAGATTTGATTTATCTTCAATTCTTGTTTATACTATCACACAGATTTCTTCAAGGCTTTAACAAGTCTCCTTTGAAGATCCAATAAGAAAATATTTCACAGGCTCTCTTGATTTGTCATTTGTATTTTCCTTTAATTTTACAAACTTTATCCAGTTTCTTTTACATATCCAATAAAGTGCTATTTTCCAAATGAGTCTCTTGGTCTATTATTGATATTTCCAGTTTTGGTTTCTCTGTCTTGTCAGACAAAATTTGTTCCACATCTATCATTCCCTCATTAACATCTATCCATAGAATCAGATATAATTACTGACACTGTGGATACCATAGCTTTCTGATTTCTGCATCTGTTCTAAAAGTCACCCTGAATATTTCCAAAATTATCTTGTTTTATGTTATTTTTAAAGTCCCAGTAAAGAATATCAAAAGCAGACTTGCATTTTTACTTCTTGTTAAAATCCTCAGTCCCCTCTAATATCCAGTTTGCAAAATCATAACATTGTTATGAGTCAATAAGAAAATAAGTCTCTTTCCCATGAGAAGTTAATCTCTAAAATTAATTTCAAAATATTGTAGTAAAAATCAATATTCTAAATTTAACAACACTCTTAACCTTCTTGTAACTTTCTTAGATCAAAATCTTATTTAGCTTTTTGCTGTTAATTTCAAATTATTATTATTATTTAAGTCCTTAAATTTAAAGCTGTTAACGTTACACTTGCCCAGCAACTTTTCAAACTTGCATTTTAAAGTCTCTAATATTTTTAAGATGAAACAGACAACTTCCAAAAATGATTATAATGAGGCTTGTCAACCTAGTGGCCAGATAACAGATAGCACATAATCAGAATTGGAAGGAACTTGTAGGTCATCTAGTCCAACCCCCTGCCCAAACAGGAGACCCTACACCATTTCTGAGTAATGGCAGTCCAATCTCTTCTTGAAAGTCTCAAGTGATGGCACTCCCACAACTTCTGAGGGCAAGCTGTTCCATACAGCCTTTAAAAGGCTGTACCACACTTGCTAGCAAGTTGATTAAACTTGTATGCAAACATTCATAATATAATTGACCTACAGTCTCCTTATATGTAGCAACTGTTCAGAAGATATGTGGGTAATCTTGTATCCTCCTCCTATGCAGAGAACTTTCAAAAACCAGTGTAATCATTGGTTTTTCAGTTCATTGTAACTCTTTATTGCAATTCTTCATTGTGGTTGTTGGCTCTGGTTTTGCAAATATGTCTTCAGTTGTCTCTTCTGGAAGTCCTTTTTCTATATTATGTAGAAGCATGGCCAATGACTCAAATAATAATCAAGAGAATAGGATCCATGAAATTGTAGATTTATGGACAGTATGCTGAACATGCATAAAATGAGACAATTTTCTCTGAATGTTCAATGACATGGAAATTGAAAACCATTTTTTTAAAAGAAATATTTAGGACATACAATATGCAAAAAAGATCAATTACTAGGAAAAATTAAAGGAAAATAGCAAAGGAAGGTGATGCATATCTTCATTGGATAATCTATATTAAATGTTTGGCAAAATTATAATGTCTTTGTTTTGACAATAATATTAGAAGATCAATAAACACTGATGGTTACCAAATTCCAGCAGGGTACAATTCTAAAAAAGTATTAAACAATTAAATTTATTAAAATGGTTGCATACATCGAATAGCAATTATTATAAAATTACCCCCAAGAAGTTAATGTTTTCAGTTTTTCTCTATATGTGGTAGGAGTTTTAGAAGAAATGATACACCATATGCTAAAGATTGGTATATAAATTAGCTGTTTTCTCTTCAGTTCAGTATTTTTGATAAACCATGTAATATTTACTGTGAGCAAATGTTCCTGAATTAATTATCTCCATTTAAATTAACTATTTCCCTTTTGCTGAAACACAGTAGATAGTTTGCTGTACTACATCTGTGCTATTTAGCTGCGAAAAGATCTAATTCTGCGTGTGGATATATAGACAGTTTGCAATTTCATGTCAGTGTATGAATTGCAGCAAACAGAATATAAAAAACTAAAGTTCTCACATTTTTGCAAAAAATAGTTGACTGATTATCTTTCAGTGACATGGGAAATTGTCATAATGATAAATTGCATAAATAAACTGTAGAGACGAAGCTTTGACAAAGTCCTATCCTATTGTATATTTACTATGTAACCTCAATGAATATGTTTTAATTATAACTTCTAAAAAAATACAAAATTATTCATGTAATTTATGATTCATTTAACCTTGAAATGTCAGAATTTTGAATATTATGTACGTAGAAACAGGATCCTCATTTTCTTTTAATGAATTTTAGTGATTGTATCGAACAGCTAACATATAAAATCTGATTTGAGCTTGATCTACTCAATTTTTCATTGTTGATCATTTATTTTAGAAAATCTATATGGCCGCCCAATTCACTCTCAGTTACTCTGGGAAATTGACAAAGATAAAAACTCAATATAAAAACAATAAGAAGCAATAAGAAGCAATAACTTCTCCCCCGCAAGGGGCATTAAGAGAAAAAAGTTGTTCCTATATTTTGCTACTCTAAATGTTCCCATGTTGATATAGTAAAGCAAGATTTATTAGTGATACACTTTATCATTTAATTTCTGCTAATTCATTGTCTGACTTCACAACTTTTGGTAAAAGTAAAGGAGTGTTGATTAGATTTAAGAAGTTATTTTAGAAATGAACTCTAGCAATAGCACTTAGACTTATATACTGTTTCACAGTGCTTGATAGCCTTATCTAGATGGTTAATACAGAGGGCTATATTATTGCCATCCAGCATATCCCCATTTTACCAACCTCGGAAGGATGGAAGGCTGAATCAAGCTTGAGACGGTCAGGATTGAACTCCTAGAAGTTGGCAGAATTAGCCTGCAATACTGTGCCACCATGGCTTTAGTGAGATAAAGAACTGTTGAAATGTCAATTGCAGGGATTTCACCCTAATGTTTTTGATGCTCTCCTAATATGGAATTCTATATCTAGAGAACTTATCACAAGAGTCCTATAGACATTTAGCTTTGCAGAGTTCTAAGTAGTCACTAGATATATCAAAGGCTGGTAGGCCACAGATTCTCCACCTCCTATTTACCCAGAGATTCCTTCCTAGAGTTGCTTGTTGTGTGTTACCCTGACTATAGAAAGACAAATTCATGAAGGAAGAAGCTGAAGGCAAAATAACTTCTATTTATACACTTCTCTGAAGAAATGTAACATTGCATTAGTTTTTGTCAAAACATCAGCATACAGAGGGAAAATAATATCATTCTAAGTAATTGATATATTAAATTTTTTAATCATTTTCACTGTGTTGAACAATCATTCAAGCAAATACTGATTCATATACATGTATAAAACTATCACATGTGGATTTTTGCTTTCTAAAATGCTGTGAAATGTGATAAAATTTTACCAAATTACCTACTTTAGATCAATTGAAATTATATTTTTATAAGTATGAATATCTATGAATTTAACACTTTTTGGGCAGTTTAAAAGGTTGGATGATAAAATTCTCTCTTCCCCTCAAAAAAGTAAAAAAATAAAATAAAAAATAAAAGTAGCATTAGTTTGAAGAAACAGGAATCTTATATTTTGCTTTGTTTTTACTTTACCTGACTAGATTGTGATATGCTACGGAGCTTTTCGTTTTCACGTTGCTGAGTCATATTTTCTCCATCCTTGTTTCTTTCGAGACTCCATCCCATTGCTAACATGGTTTTTAGAGATTCTCTGGCAGGCCATCGATAGATTTCCTTTTCCTTGAAAAAAATCTTATGTTTCATGTAGAAAAAAAAATCTAAAATATTTTCCCCCCCTGGAATAAACATGCAAGTTTGCAGTCAACTGACCCTGTCTGTCTGTCTGTCTCTTTCTCTGTCTCTCTTACACACACACACACACACACACACACACACACACACACCACACAAGTTTTGTATTCTATGAGCCAAAAGTCACTGAAGACCCACTGGAACATTTGCTCAATTCTACATGATCTCAATGTTGATTTTGAGATATCAATTCCATACCAGCTACTGATGATCTTGGAAAATAAGTATGTCTAACATTCTCTCAAGTTCAAATTCTTTTTCTTTAAAACTCTGCATAAAACCTTTTATGCATATTTTATAAGCACAAAAATTCCACCATGTTTTTATGCATTTCCTTCTAGCATATGGGTGTTCACAAGGTATTTTATATTATATCTTTTTAAAAAATATTATGTACTATAATATAAGCATTTTTGTACGTATTATGTTTTTAAAAAATAGCACTGGAATATCAAGGAAAATGAAAACTAGATCATTGTATTCTAATTCCAGGAATATGAATAAAGTCACTTCATATTAAAGTATGAACCAAATTAATATAATTGGCAATAGTCATGAATACTAAAAATTTACAAGTTTATATATATGTGTTTAGAAAACAAAGCTTAAATTTAAAAAAATGTATACAAAAAATACATCTCCATTTATAGTTTAGCCTATAAGCCATTTTACATTTTCATATTTTTATTTCCATTGACAAAATAAATGGAACATTGATGGACATTAATGCAAACTGTACTCCACACTTGCATGGGAAAAACATTTAAATTTATCTTCATTACCTTTTCAATCAACGTTTTGAAAGGTCTTATTAAAGGATGTGTCTTCATATTTTCATCAAGTAAAGGAGCATATTTCCATCCACAATTACTCTGGAAATAAAAGCATAATCCACACTGCATAATTAATTCCAGGAATTAACTGTCTGGAATAGTCATAATGGTCATTAACATACAAAAGACCAATGTTTGCTGGCCTATGCATGACTGGAAAAAAGCACAAACATCTGACAAAAATGGTTTCAGAGAAAAAAAAAGCTCTTATCAGTATTATACAGAACACATAGGCAGGTAGATAATCTCATACATAAAACTGGAAAGCAAAATTATCACACAGGTTGATTATTAGAAAATGCCATCTCAATATTATCCTTCGATGTATACGTCAGTAAGTGGGGAGATTTCTATGTGAATTAGAAGAACAAGTCTGGTTATAAGCAAACATTATTTTTATTAGCTGATTTGTGCTTTCTGGAGCTTGATTCTATTCCCCCCCCTAAGCATATGTTTTCTACTGGACTCAGAATAATGAAAAATGACTATTAAAAGCAAGCAAATAGAATGAAAAAGGGACTTGTAATAGTGACAGTTAAAGAGATTGGCTAAAAAATAGATATGCAATATGGAATTTGCAGCACAGGTGGGGCATGCAGAAAACATAAGAATTAATCAGCCATTTAAGGACACTTCATCTCCACTGTACTTCAAAAATATAAATCCTTTATGTACATCAAAATTTAGAGTTTTCTCTCTAACGAAAAGAGCATTTCAAAGCAATATATAACTTTATTGAAAGGGAAATTAGGGAACAATACAAAATTGAAAAAAATAAAACCACAAACCTTATTTTTATTTGAATAATATCTATATTGACATAGGGAGAATAGTAATGGACAGCTGACTTCTTCCTCAACCCACAAACGATCATCAGAATGCACAAAGAGACTTTTACAAACTATAGACAATTAGAATTCTCAAGGTGGGTCAGAAACGTTATATAGTTATGTCAATACTCTGCTAACCAATAACAAAGGTAATAGCAACAAAAGGTTTAAGAATTTAGGAGGCTGGCCACTTTAAACTTGGCTCTATCTGGCCATATTTAAAATAGTTAATCTATTAATTATGTTTTTGTCTTTCATTTTAAAGAACAATGCACTAAAGCCCCTGTCACACTGCACCAACGGATGCAAAGAGGATGTAAAACGGACAAAAAAGCTTGTCATCCATTGGTTAACGCAATGTACTCACTGCTCCGTTTTGCTTCCTCTCTATCCGTCCAGCATCCGTCTATTGACGTTTCATCCGCTCAGAAAGTTTTGAGCTGCCCAAAACTTTTGCACGGAAAATGTATCCAATTTGTCCGTTATGCATCTGCTACCCATCCGCTACCCATCCGTTCTGCATCCGTTACGCATCCGCTATATCCGCTAGGCATCTGCTGTGCATCCGCACAACTCACATCCACTCGGACGCAGGGAGGAAGCGGAACAGACGCAGAACGGATGCAGAACGGATGCCTAGCGGATGCAGCATGGAAACAAAGTGTTTAAAATGGAAAAAAAGTTCGCAGAGGGGACCTATCTCGGATATTAAGGATGTCTAGAGGATGCCTAGAGGATGCCTAGAGGATGCAAAGGGACACCTATACTGCCTATAAAAAGGGGGAGCAACACATCTGGATCTCACTTTCAGAACAGCAGCCCTGTGGTGCGGACCTCTGCAGCCTTCATCTGCCTCTTCCTCTTCCACAGCATCCAGTCATGTCCACTGTGGATCGTAACATGGTCCTTTTGGCAGCCACCATCCTTCTGCAACAGTGCGAAGCCATCTACAGGCTCTGTGAACTCTACTACGGGAAGAAAAAGAGACGGCCAAGAAGCCTCTGGGTATGAAGATGGTTCACCAGAAGAGCAGAGGAGGGACTGTACAACAAGCTGATGGTGGAGCTCAGGAGCGAAGACACTCGGGCATTCCAGAACTTCATGAGGATGCCTCCAGCCATGTTTGATGAGCTTGTGCAGTGCCTGACACCCAGGTTGACCAAGACAAACACCAACTTCTGGCCCAGCCTGGAACCTGGGCTCAAGGTGGCACTCACTCTGCGCCACCTGGCCTCAGGGACCACCTACAGCAGCATGCAGTACGGCTGGAGGGTGCCACCCAACACCATCAGCATTGTGGTCAGAGAAGTGGTGCAGGCCATCATCGAAGAATACAAGGAGGAGCTCTTCCAGTGCCCCTCCACTGAAGAAGGATGGAAGAAACTTGCAGAGCATTGGTATCAGAGGTGGAATTTCCCCCACACCGTTGGAGCCATTGATGGCAAGCACGTGGCCTGTAAAGCGCCAGCCAAGTCGGGGTCCACTTATTTCAACTACAAGGGCTTCTGCAGCATCAACCTCTTCACCATGGTCGATGCTGACTACAAGTTCATGTACATCGATGCTTCAGGCAGCAGCTCATCTTCAGATGCCCAGGTATACAACGCCAGTCACCTCAAGGAGGAGCTGGAATGCAATCTCATCGTGGGCTTCCCAGATCCAGAACCTCTGCCCAACGACACACAAGATGTGCCCTACTTCATCGTGGGGGGTGACGCCTTCTCCCTCACAACCTACCTCATGAAGCCCTACACCTCCAAATACCTCACCCGTGAAGAGAGGATCTTTAACTACAGGCTGTCTGGTGCAAGGCGGGTGGTGGAGAACGCCTTTGGCATCCTGGCCAACAGGTTCCAGGTACTTCTCACCACCATGCAGCATCACCCAGAGACCGTGAGGAGGATCATGGAAGCTTGCTGCATCCTGCACAATCTCATGCGCACCCTCTACCCAGTCTTGCAGAACAGGCTCGTGGACCTCCAGCAAGGCAATGGGGACATGGAGCCTGGGGAATGGAGGCAAGGGTGAAACCTGATAGACACTCAGGATGTGCAAGGCCCCAACAGAGCCTCAGGTGAAGGGAAGAAGCAGCACAACCTCCTGAAACACTGGTGCAACTCCCCAGCTGGAGCGGTGGAGTGGCAAGACAGGATGATAGATGATTAATGGATGCTTCCTTCAGCCTGTCTCATCACACTGATGAGATTGGGCCATGTATGTTGAGTGGCCCTACAATGAACAGGGCATTTAATAAAGAGTTGTGTTTATGTTGACATGTGTGGATGATTGATTATATTGTTATTGATAATAAAGGGCCATAGGTGTGACACCTGGGAGGGTGGACCATACAGTCCCACTATGCTTGCACTGGAGGTTTATCTATCCCACAGATATTACCCATCCCAAAGGTAGACCTGCCCATCCCACAGGTATCCCTGCCCATCCCACAGCTATCTCAACCCATCTCACAAGCATGCAAAGGCTTAAACCATTTCTAAAAGTTTCCAGCAAGACTTTATTAAAAAAAAAGAAATGAAGCAAGTGTGTGAATCAAAAATAGACTTTATTAACAGCACGCTATAAGACAAAAATGTGTCTCTGGCACTCCTCTTGGTCGCTCAGTCTCAGGGGTGAAGGGTGCAGGTGCTGTGGAGGTGGCTGGTGCTGGAGCGCTTGTCATCAGCTCCTCCAGAAGCAGAAGCAGCAGAAGCCCCAGCCCCAGAAGAGTGAGCCCGTGCTGCAGAAGCCCCAGCAGAACCAGAGTGAGGGCCAGGGGGCGGGATGGTAGCCCTGTCCCTCTTGGAAGGGCTGGCAGCAGATGGCTGAGGCTTGCTGTGCTTAAGCATGGTTGTGAGGTTGCTGGCTGGCAGGGAGGCTGGCAGGAACCAAGGCTGGCAGGAAGGCTTGCAGGGAGGCAGGCACCAAGGCTGGCAGGCAGGAATGAACCAAGGCTGGCAGGCAGGCAGGCACCAAGGCTGGCAGGCAGACTGGCTGGCAGCAAGGCTGGCAGACAGGCAGACAGCAAGGCTGGTAGACAGGCAGACAGCAAGGCTGGCAGGGAGGCTGGCAGCAAGGCTGGCAGCAGGGCTGGCAGCAAGGCTTGCAGGCAGACATGCAGGCAGACATGCAGGCAGGACAGGCAAGGCAGTCAATGTGTCTGGAAGCAGGTCTTTCCTCTGAATGGTGACCTGCTTCCGAGCTGCTTCTGTTATATCTGCGGGGCTGACGCAATGCATCCTCCCCGCATGCGCAATTAACGCTCGGCATCCGCTAGGCTTCCGCTGTGCATCCGCTGTGCATCTGCTCTGCATCCGCTTCATCCGCTTCATCCACTCTGCATCCGCTCTGCATCCGCTGTATCCATTCCGCGTCCGCTTTGCTGAGGTCCCCTGGAAGCCTAGCGGATGTGCCATCCGCTCCCATCTGCTTCCATCCGCTGGGCTTCCGTTCCGCATCCGCTTTCCATCCGCCCTGCGTCCTCCCCCCGTCCTTGTTATCCGCTCTGATTATGCAAATTTTTGCCCCTTTTGAGAGTGGATAACAACGGATGGAACATTTTGCTCATCCGTTGTGTCCGTTTTGCATCCGTTGGGCAGTGTGACAGGGCCTTAAACAACAAACAAGTTTGTAAATAAAAAAGAAGTCAAAGCCAATCTATGGTCCCTGAATGTACTTTCTGTGGCCATTGGAATGCTGAAAATCAAAACCCAGTTCTCTGTCATGTTGAGGTGTTAAATAGATGGATAACATAAGCTTTTGAATAGACAAGCAGGTTTTTAAAAGCCAAAAATGCCCAGCCCAACTCATACATGTGCAATGACTTTTGGTGCAAATTTAACTTTCATTTCCCATCTCTGCCCTTAATTCATCTAATTATTTAAAAATTGGAAATAAGTCAAAATTACTTCCAATTGTTAAAATTGAAATGAACATGTTTTAATATAATTACAATTTACAATAGGTTTAAAAGCTGTCAGGAAACCCACAGGTATGAGGAAGGGAAAAAAAGACCGTAGAAACATCTTGCTAGAAATATATGCTGCACTATAGTTTCAGAGCCATGGAAACAAGTTGAATACATTTCTAAAGTTCACTTTGAATGGTGGCTGTTCTTTTCTGGCAATTGTTAGAAGTATAATAATCCGTACCTTGTCACAGGCCCATTTTTCATGAGTATGTTCAGCATACTTGTTGACAATAAACTCCAACTTTTCAGGAAGTATAAAACTAAAAACCAAAAGGATATATCATATGTAACTTATTTCAGTTAGGTAATACCATACCAGTTTATATCATTCTTTTCTGAAGCAAACAGAACAATCTATACAAATAATATATGAGTTTAAATCATGTTGCCCTCACTAAATATATGAAACTATGTTTTGTTATTACAATTTATTTATCTATCTATCAAACAAACAAACTTATTTGGCTGTCTAATAAAGTGAAGTGCCTGCCCTTCAGAACATTTTACCCTCTAAGGAAGTGGTTGGGAACTATGGCTCCTTTATGACTTGTGGAGTTCATGGGTATTCCTGAACCAGCATGGGTAGCTCAGGAATTCTGGGGGTTGAAGTCTGCAAATCATAAAAAGGCCACAGTTTCCCCACCTCTTCAGTCTAAGGTAATATCTGCCCGCACCCTCCTATCCTTCCTTCTGGTTCTGCTGTTTGGCCTGGGGACCAAATGGGACAGTTCCACACTTGAGTGGTTGCTGAACTGATGGCATATTCCCCCTACCCCTCAACCTTGCACTCTGCAATTCCCCCAGCCATATTTTTGTTTATCATATGGATGTATTTTTATTGTGTTCTTTTTCATTGTTTCCTTTATTCTATTATTTTACTCCTGTTTACACTCCTTTCATTTTCTTCTTTTTTATTATTGTGAACTGCATAGAGTAGCCCCATGGTGAGACAGGCACCAAATAAATTTAATAAATAATAATAAATTTAACAAATAAAGTGACAAATAAAGGCATCTTTTAGCATTAAAAACTTTGTACTAGTATAGATTTGATTAAGAAATATGTGACTAAGTATTAATATTAATTCTTAGTTACATATTACAGCGTGAGTTACTAAGAGGCTAAAAGATAAATGTTATTACAGCTGCGTTTGCAATTACTATTCTATTCCAAATGAAAAGGTTGACCAGATGGTGGCAATCTAGAGTCCTCCAGATTTTTTGAATTACAATCCACAAATCCTTGCCTTTGGTCATTCTAACAGGGACTGATGAGAACTAGAATCCAAACAATAGTCTTTTCTTACCCTAGATTTATATTTGCACCACAATCATCGCTCACCAATTGATCAGTTAGTATACATACTTTAGAGGAAAAACAGATTATACACAACTCAGTGGAACAACAGAATCAAGTTAACGATATATTATTGAACTTGCGTATTACATTCTGTTAACGAATCAGTGTATTTCTTAGCAGTGCGAAATAACAAAAAAAGACTCCTTATAAAAATAAAGATATTATGACTCACTTCACTGTGCTGATAGGTTTGGGATCAAAATTTCCTTCAGCGTCCACTGACATCTGCTTTTCTAAAAATGAGGTAATTCGAGTGTCTAAATAATCTGGTGGCAAAGCCCCAGCTATTGCACTTAAACAAGGCAAGGCCATTCGGAAGAGCTCTGGATCATGCTTCTGCAGGAGAGATAGGAACTGGTTGGAAAGTCCAATAAAAAACATGCAACTTGTTAGTTAAGGCAAAAAAAAAAAAGGGGGGGCGGCCGTAGAAGCAGCATTAGTGATAGTAAATGGAGAGGCATATTTTTGGAAAGAAAGAAAAATAAGAATGTATGTGTATGTCTCTCCAGCACCTCTTCTGGTACAATCTACTGTGTTAGATTTTCCTATCAGTCTAAGATAATATTCGGACCACATGTGTAGTTACACAATATTGTTTTTCCATTTCTCATGAAAGGCCAAAATAAGGATGGTAGAAAATTGTTTGCATAGGAGAAGCATCCAATCTAACAATGTGTCTGACATATGGTAGCAGAAGAAAAGTGCCATTATCTAACTTTTTATTAATCACTATGTTCTCATAGATTGTGAATGTGATATAAACAGGACAATTTTTTCTGGGTGTATTTGTGCTTATATTGGTGTATATGTATTCAAGTAATGCTTTTTAATTTGAAGTTTTATGTTTACCTTCTGAGAGAGGGAATCAAGAATTCCCCAGAAAAGTTTTTCAGTCAAATGTAATTCTTCTTCAGCTGCTGTTCCATAATTGCCCCATCCTGAAGACAAGCAATAATATTTCCAGCATTGCTCATAGTGATTTGTTAAAAGCTGTAAACAACAGAAAAATAGATTTAAATATATATTAAAACAAATTGAAAATCATTATGTATTTGTATGATATAATGCAGATTATGAACTTTTATTTTTTATGTAGCAAATCTAGTAATTTATATAAATAATGTATTTTTTACCAAAATACATTGAAAAACATTTGGAATGCCAGCTGCCAGCAGTTTGGTTCTCACCAGCTCAGAGTTAACTCAGCTTTCCAGCCTTCCGAAGTTGGTAAAATGAGGACCCAGATTGCTTGGGGGCAATATGCTGACTCAGGAAGCTGCTTAGCGAGGGCTATAAATCACAGTGAAGCAGTATATGTTTAAGTGCTATTGCTAACTAGATTCCTGGTGCTCAAGGCTGAGAAAAGAATGACCAAGAGCCCACTGACTCAAGAAGGTTCAACGAAAATGCTTAGAATTAAAACCTTTGAATGTTTGTGCAAGTAAAGGAAAGAGAGAGAGAGAGAGAAACTGATTATTATGTTCAGAAATAGAGCTTTTGCATTTTTTATTTCTTTGGCTAAATAAAAAGAAGTTTTCTCGTAGTATTGAACTTGTATGATTTTGATGTGCTCCACTTTCTGAATTTGAGAAAAAAGATTAATAGACATTCCTGGAAAGCAAACGAATTCATCTGGGATAGATTGGCATAGCTCACTTTACTTCAGGAGATGGGGAATGGGGAAGAGCAGGAAAAAGGCACTCATAGTCCTCAAATATTTAATGCTACAGCAGAAACAGAAATACTGACCTTTAATGGCATTTTACAGTATTCATTAAGTAAAGGTACATCAAAAACTAATTGTCGTAGAAGTTGTTGTAGCATCGAAGGTCTTAAGTGGCTGTAATTAAAAAAGAAGTTCACAGTAATTTCAATCTTTTTGATGAATATGCAAGGCATTTACTGGATCAGCTGAAATGCAGGACATTTAATACAACTATTTGATTAAAAAAAGGCTGTCTAAAATCACTTCATCAAAAAGACAGAATTCATACAGACCTTTTTTAGACCACATATAATGCAAACATCTCTTTTTAGATCTTTATTATTAAGCAAGCAAAAAGTGACAACTGGTCTTATACCAGTGATTTCACCATATCCTTGCCCACACTTCCTATGGTCCCTAAAATTAAGGATTTCCTTGGAAAAAAAAGTGTGGCTCTTAATTACAAAAAAGGATA
The DNA here is from genome assembly GCA_015471245.1 of Laticauda colubrina. Taxonomy (NCBI): domain Eukaryota; kingdom Metazoa; phylum Chordata; class Lepidosauria; order Squamata; family Elapidae; genus Laticauda; species Laticauda colubrina. The sequence goes on along the minus strand of BLBF01000005.1, from coordinate 42,737,646 downwards.
CCCATCTTTTATATTCTAGGATGACTAGGATAATTTAGTATTTATAAATATAAATAATAAAGTAATATATCTATAAATACTAATTTCTAGAATATTGTTGGATAATGATATTATAGCAAAGTATGAAACAGCAGGAATCTAGATAGAAAATCCCATCTATTTTTCAAAAACATTGTTTTATTAACACATGCTCAATTAACAGATGCTCAATTAACTGATATTGCTCCTAAATAAAACACATAGAAAGAATGGATGTGTAAATTGGAGAAAAAACTTGTTTTTTTCACTACCAAGGGTACCTTCTGCATTTATTTTTTTTTATAGGTGACAGAATATGCTACTTGATTTGGGGATGAAAATGTGTTATTTAAAGCTAACTTGGTTCATACTCTGTAGTGAAGATAGATAAAGTCAATTAAATCTGCCTTGTTCTGTTATATCAGCAGTCCTTGACTTATTATCACAATTGAGCCCAAAATTTCTGTTGTGAATTTTTCCCCATTTTACAACTTTGCTTGCCCTAGCTGTTAAGTGAATCATTGCAGTGGTTACATTAGTAACCCAGTTGATAAGTGAACTTGTCTTCCCCATTGTCAGGAGGTCGCAAAAGAGGATCACATGACACAGCAAAGGTCATAAGTACGAACCAGTTGCTAAGCATCTGAATTTTGATCAGGCGACCCTAGGGATGTTGCAATGGTCCTGTGAACATCGATCCTAAGTTACTTTTTTCAGCACAGTTGAAACTTTGAATGGTCACTCAATGAACTAGTGTAAGTCGAGGACTACCTGTATATGCATAACCTCATCTTCTCTTTGCTGGCATAATTTCTGTTCTAAGTGTCCTCTCAAAATGAATGTCACATAAATTATATTGGAGACATTATTTCTTCAAGAAATAGAAGAAGACTGCATGTAAATACTTACTGGCAGATAGCAAGCAAGCATTCTTCAATTGTGTCTCTTTGTGCTTTTGTAAGAGAGCGTCCTTTGGACAGACGATATATTGCATGAAGAGTGGAATCAATCAGAGAGATGTAATGCTCAGATCCCAAAATAAGAGAAGCACATCGTGTGAGTAATGGGAACACAGCTGTGCAAATATATCTATTTAGAGCAAGAGCTGTCTCTGTGGTACTTAGAGAAATCTGCATAAAAGATACACATTAATATGGTTACTGCCTGATTAATATTTATTCTGTTTTATTATTGAATACTCTGAGCATAATTCTTCTCAGAGGACCACACAATAACTTAAGAACTTCAGGCCAGATACATGAATGCATGTTGATGAAAGCTCTTGCTTCTCTTATTTTTATAGTTTAGTAAAAGCACAGATGTCAGTGAACTTCCAGAATATACTACAGAGAGAAAGGGTTGTTGGCTTGATATAGGAGACAGCCCTACATCATCAAAGCTAAAATGTTTACATTTTACCAGTCTTTCCTTTCCTCCTGAAAAAGATGTTTTTATAGCCTGAAATGTTTTATGTATCCATAACACTGTCAAGAACAGTGGTCACCAACTAGTGGGCCAGGACCACTGATGGTCCATGAGAAAATGGTGGTCTGTAGAGAAATGTTGGTGGTCTGTAGAGAAATGTTGGTGGTCTGTAGAGAAATGTTCCCCCAAAAGCAATTAATTCAAGTTACGTGGGAACACAAGGTTGTGTCACTCACATGGTCCACCCACCTGCTGGCCCCCACTCTTTGGCCAAGTGGAAACCTTACCTTGAGTAGAGCCATGCGAGCAGGAACTGAAAGGTAAGACTAATGGCAGGGGAGGGAAATCCGCCCTGAGGTGGCTTGCTGACATTGGTGGGAAAGTCGGTCCCATATTTCAGAGTTGCAATAGTCACAAGACTGGCCCTTTGGTTATCCCAGAGGAGCTCCTCCAGTCTATGCCAGGCCAGTACACCCAGGTGGAGGAGCAACTGCTCCTGGATGACCAAAGGGCCAGTCCGGTGACTACTGTAGCCCTGGAATATGGGACCAAATTTCCCACCAACATCAGCAAGCCATTGTCAGTCAAAATTCATATTAGTGGTCTGTGGGATTTAAAATTATTAGTTTGGTAGTCCTTGAGGTCCAAAAGGTTGGTGACCCCGGGTCAAGAATATTGGAAAGCTGCTTCTTTAATATCTTTCTTTTTTCTTTGTTTAGATTCTTTTTTCTATTTGCTTTTTTATCACTTACAATTCTTTTTTAAACTCTGTATTTTCTCTTGTGGTTTTTACTTTTATATGTATTACAACATGCAGATACTCAATCTGCAAATAATGCATCCATAGAGCAGTCTACCATAGCTCAAAACCAAAGAATCACTCAATTTTTTTCCTTCATTCTTTGTTTTCATTCTGCATTTAATCTTTATTGTATCTAGTGAGTCAACTCTATCTATCTATCTATCTATCTATCTATCTATCTATCTATCTATCTATCTATCTATC
>BLBF01000005.1:42713542-42735187 GCA_015471245.1 Laticauda colubrina | reverse complement strand
ATCTATCTATCTATCTATCTATCTATCTATCTATCTATCTATCTATCATCTATCTGTCTATCTGTCTATCTGTCTATCTATCTATCTATCTATCTATCTATCTATCTATCTATCTGTCTATCTGTCTATCTGTCTATCCATCTATCTATCATCTATCTATCTATCTGGACTTAAAAAGAAACTTCTAACAGTCAGAACAATTAATCAAGTTTGCTGTCAGAAGTTGTGGAGCAGTGGTGGGATTCAAAAATTGTTACTGCCGATTCTGTGGGTGTGGCTTTGTGGGCGTGGCTTGGTGGCCACTGCAAAATTCCCATTCCCTCCCCACCCCACTAACCTGCTTTCCAGCTCCATTCTCCTGTGAGAGCAACCAAAGAAGACCCAGCTGATCAGCTGGGATTCAGGAGGCAGAGAATAGATGAGGTGGGGCCAGTGAGAAATGGTATTTGCTGGTTCTCCAAACTACTCAAAATTTCCACTACCGGTTCTCTGAACTACTCAAAATTTCTGCTGCCAGTTCTCCAGAACTGGTCAGAACCTGCTGAATGCCAGCACTGTTGTGGAGTCACTGGAGCTTTTTAAGAAGAAACTGGACAGTTGCTTGTCTGAAATGATATAGAATCTCCTGCTTGAGCCGGGGAATGGACTAGAAGGCCTCCACACTCCCCATCCTGATTTAATTAAATCAAATCAGTAAACAAATACTAATACCAACCATATCAGGAAAGACTAATATGAATAAATATTGTACTATTGGCAGTGGACTTTTCTAGTATGATTATGCAGGGGAAAGAAATTAGAAAGGCCCCCCAAATTAGATTCAAGTGCAATGAGTTCTGAAGTCTGATAATTTCGGTGTGTTTTTTTAAAGCTAGGGCCACATTTTTGTAATTACAGATTTTATAGCTGTTAGGGAGCTTTTATTTTATTCTTAAACCACTAATCATTTATTACAACTACAGGCAGGTGGATAGATATACAGCCTATCAGCTATCATCACTTACATATTTACCTTGGCCCAGGGGTGGGATTCAAAACCTTTAAAAACCGGTTCTGTGGGCGTGGCTAGGTGAGTGTGACCATGTGATTGGGTGGGCATGGAGTTTTTTGCAGCACACAATCCCCCCTGATTTGTGGTCCTTCTGGGCATCAGGGAAGCCTCCCAGGGGGAATGTTTTTGCTCCCAGAAGGCTTCCCTGGGACCCAGGAAAGCAAGAATGGAGTGCAGGGAGAGCTGTACCCCCCCCCTCCATTTTTTGCCTTCCTGGGCCTCTGGGAAGCCTCCTGGGCGAAACAGTAAGACAGCGAGGGGAAGCCCAGCACAGCTGATCATTGGAATAGCTGATCATCAGGAGAGGGAAAAAAAGAAATACCTTAAGGAGTGATTAGGCAGGCAAGAACGCAGTCAGCGATGTTGGGCATGCGTGCGATGTTGGGCATGCATGATAAGGACTGACGGGGTGGGGAGGGGAGGGGTGGGCAAAGAGGGCCAGGGCCAGCCAGGGGCATGATTTGCTGGTTCTCCAAACTGTGCAGAATCATAACAACTGGTTCTATAGAACTGGGCCGAACCGGTAGAATCCAACCCCTGCCTTGGTCTAAGTAAGATCTTGAATGAGGCTGTTCTCAGTGGTGTAGTTTGGTTTTCATGTTAACTATCTTCTTTATTATTGTTTATTCATACTTTGTTTCTTTAATATGTTTGGTAAGCCTTGAGAAGTTTATAATAAAAGGCAGTTCACAGTTTATTTAAATTTATAAACTGCTGATAAATGTACATGCAAGCTCTTAATATTACAATGCTCTAATTGCAGAAAATAAATTATCGTGCTTAGCAAACTTCTCAATGCTATCACAAAGCAAACTTCCTTAATACAGTTGGAGAATAATAGCAAACAGTACTCAGCTGTATCCAATGAAGCACATGCCCTTAAATCTGGTAAAAACCCAACTTCTAGAAGGTGAAGGAGGAAGGTTTGGTCCTTTATACCATAGACACGATCTAGAAAAAGTACCATGGGTGCTTTGTGGTCAGGACAGAAAGTTGCAGACATATTTGGCTCAGTGATTGTTCCATCTGACAAAAAAAAAAAAAAGCCATTATCTCAATACAAATATTGCTTTACATTTATTTAATTTAGCTTTATACAGCTTCTGTCCACAAACTAGTGAAAATGGTCTGATATTTACTTATTTAAGGGTGTCATTATTTCAACATTTACTGACTTTATTATATAATTTGTATAGCAAACTAGTTAAATATAATTTAAATTCATTTTATAATGTTTTATATTCTTACTCATTTCAAGTTATTGGCATCCCAAAGGTGGTTTTTTTTCAAGAGGCAACTGCACTTTCTGGTTTTTCTTTGAAGACATTTTGCTTCTCATCCAAGAAGCTTTTTCAGTTTTGACTGAATGGTGGGGAATGTAAGGAATGGATGGTGGGGAATGGAAGAATCCTTTCATCCAGTCAGAGCTGAAGAAGCTTCTTGGATGAGAAGCAAAACATCTTAAAAAAAACCCCAGAAAGTCCAGTTGCCTCTTGAAAAAAGCACCTTTGGGACAACCATGACCTGGATGATTGAGAATCTCCTTAGACAAAATTATTGGCATATAATTATAATATAATAAAATTATACAATTGCAAGAGAAACTTAAAATACTTTACAAACAATTCATGCATAAACTTTTTTAGGAAAGTATCTAATCAAAATCAAACAAAGCAATCTGCCACTTCAATTTTCCATCCCAACTCGAGTTAGAATGATTTTCATAGTTACCTTTGTTTATTGTTGGTAGTTTTAATGGAATACTTATAATCCCAACTAAATCTTCTGTTGGCACGAGGGAACGCAAAATTGACCGTATTCTAATAGCTTCACCTTTCCCAGTTTGGATAAGCTGTAAAAGAATGTTGTATTATTTTTCCTATTTTTATTATCTTCACAAAAATGTTTTCTTATTTTTTACAAATATTCAAGAACGCTAAGATATAAAAATATTCCTTTTGTTTTCCTAAAAGCAACTTATTTTTTCCCCTCCATTATTTTCCCCCATATTAAAATGTTTTAGATTTACTGAGAATATGGCAACGGAGACAGATTTTTCTACCTTAACATCCATTTTAGGAAGATCCACTTAAATTTAAGTTCATTTGTCTTTCGTATGAATAAAGTAGAACTTATCTTCATTCTCACTGAATTAAGATCCCTTTCCTAAATATAGGGGCTTATTTTAAAAGTGATATTGAAAGAATACTTCTTAACATTATTTCTATATACTGATATATACAGTAGGAACAACTTGACTTTTTTTTGATCGGGGTTGGTGTTGACTGGAGTGAAAGGAGAGAGAGGAAAAGGCTTAGTTGTGGCCATTGCTTTATTATAATTAAGAGTGTTTCCCGTATCAGCCTTGCAACTTGAGGTTAGTAAGAATTTAGTTCATCAACATATGAACTAGGCCACATATTCCCTATTCTTTATTTAGTTCATATATGGACTAAATGAAGATGCCATATGCAAAATAAACTAAATGAAGAAGGAAATAGTGTGGAGTAACAGCAACTTCTGGAAGAAAGCTGCCTAACAAATAAGTAAATATATAAAAGCTCCTTGTGCATCAAGTCCCCTTATCTAACAGATCTTTGCTAAACTAGCTTCCATTCATCCCTAAACCTAACCACCTTGTTTTTTGTTCAGAAAATGAAGATAGCTTAGTGGTCACATCAACAAGATTAAAATGTTTCTGTACTGATGAAGAAACCCAGAACTTTCCCCATGTATTGTATTCATCCCCTTACTAGTCAGGAAAGAATGATACTGTCAATTCTGAATGCAACCTCGTTGAAGCCATCTTTTGCTGCTTCATACAGTAGGTGCCACATACTCGGGAAAGGGGGGAGGAGTAGATAGACTGTGTTAGGGATAACATTGTTCACCCTAACTGGTTTAGGTGAAATAATAACTATGAATCATAGTTAGTGTATGCAGCTTTAACTGTAAAATAGCAACTGTGGGTGTGGTTATGAAAACCATATAAAAGTAGCAAGGCTACAGCTTGCTCTCTCTCTCTCTGGCTTTGATGATCCCTGATTACTGCTTGGAAGCAAGACTGCATTGCTCGAACGGGAGAGACAACAACGGACTGATTTATGAGAACTGACAAAAGGATATTCTACATGGACTTTGCTAACTGAATATCCCTGAATGGACTGACTACATGGTAAATGAATATAGGACTGTTTTTGACTATGCTATAAACTTATACTGGAATAAAATATATTCTTGATAGCACAAGCGTATCTGTTATTTTTACTGTATATTAATAAACATACAAGCTTAGCTCACTCATTTATCTGTGTGCCTATCTGACTAACGCTGCACATTCTGTTTAGCTTGTCTACCTAACCCTGGTTGGGGAACCCAGGCTTAACAGACTGTCTGGCAGAAAAAACAATGAGCTTTCCCATGGGAACCAAGGTCACCCAATAGGTGGCATTTGAAGGAGGAGATGAGTGACCAACTGTTTTAATTGGACAATGTGACTTGGGAAACTTGGGGAGGGAAACATTTACTCTTTGAATTATGCTATTAATGCGGGAAACTTCAAAGTTGGCTTTCACTAGCTTTGCTGATATAATGCATCCAATAAACATGTTCTTTGAGCGACCCACCTGCCTCAGATTTCTGATTTCTTTGGGTACGTTATTCAGAATGCTGACAGGTGCATTTTCTTGGAATGCATTGGAGTATTTCTTGAATGTATTTCTTTATACCTTATTCCTTCTAATTCCTAATTTTTTCTATTACTGCATCTTAATTTGATAGTTTTCATTTCTTCTTCTACCAAAAATGATAAATTTATAATATTTATGGAGTATGAATGATCCACCACTGAATGTAGGCATGAACTAAAATAATTCATGTATTGATGATTGAGAAAATTCATGTGTTAAGTTTTCTCTTCCTACAGAAATAACAAAACTACTTACATGGAGTTCTGGTGCACAGCGGCCAAGCAAATCTATAAGAGCTGAATAGAAAGACATTATTGCATTGCCCATGTGGACTATCTCTTCTTCTTCCTCATCTTCTTCTAGGCTAGTGAAAAGAAACCATGTAGCCACGAATAAATATTGAGGTTATTTAGAAAATTCAAAGGCACTATTCTGTTTTTAAGCAATTTGCCTTCTTTAATGTAAGCCATTCAACTAATTTGCTACCTTATATTGTATACTTTTCATAGGTTTTTGTAATGTTAACTCAACAACAAATTGTTACAAACACAAAATGTTAAACTAAAATTGATTCATTTCTTTAGAGCTTTCATAAAGTAAATAGAACATATTCCAAATTGAAATTCCTATTATGCTTCTCTATAGTAGTTTATAAACTGGTAAATTCTTAGGAGGCATTAATTTAGTAGTCTGGTATAGATATTTTTTCCTAAAAGTAATTAAACCTTACATACATATATGTGTGCTGAGTTCCCAATAGCCTTTAAAAGGAAAAGGGAGAGAAAGAAGGAAAATATTATGGAAAAGAGTGATATACAATTAATGCTATGTTTTAATTTTTCCCTTTCCATTATATGTTTACTCCAAATCACCTTTGCTATCCCAGCTGCTTTCTCCAACTAATTTACATAATTATAATACATGTTACAGATATTATAACAGTACCTGCTGAAGATAATTTGTGTGGGGAAGTTGCAGGTATAAAAGAAAAGAATGTGCTCTAACTGATTTTCATATGAATATATCCTTTCTCTAAGCAACTTTTCTTAAAAATCCATATTTTTTTTTTAAACTAGTTTAATTATGTTTAGTTAAGATTACAAAGAACATCTTTTTCAATAATAGAAAAAAGTAAAAAGTCAGCCTCTCTGATTAACCAAAATGAGAGAGACCGTGGCATAGCAGAAACAGAATGCTTTAAGTCCTATTAACCCTTATATTTCATTGCTTGTCTTATATAGGAGATAAAAAATATCTGTTGAAGTGTAGTTTGACATTGTTATCAGTGCAGGAATTAAAATATGACTTCCGTCATATTTTTAATTAATCACTCATAACAGGCAACTTACTAAAAGCACTGTAATGATAAGAAAAAGGTGCTTACCCACTGCAAAGATATGAAAATGACTGTGGCAAAAAAAAGCAAAGATAGCACCAGGTACCTAGTCATAGGTGCCTTGGATACAATCCCAAAACATCTGGAGCACCACATGAAAACCATTGGCATTGAAAAAATTATTCTTAGTCAGTTGCAAAAGGCATCCTTAATTGGAACAATTTACATCCTGCAACATTATCAAACAATGTATGCCTATCTCAGATCCTTGAGAAGGATTCAACAGGTAGATTAAAAATGCCAAATTCAGTCTTTACTGAAAGACAGTTCTATCAACCATAACTGAAAATGCATATGTACTATTGTAAACAGTATAATATAATGCTTTTCATTACTTTTTGACTTTTGAAGAAACCTTAAATTTTACAGATAATTCGAGATATGCCATGAATAAAGATGAACAAACTATTAACTAAAGTAATCTTGCAAAATTATTGTTGCAGTTCTACTTGTCAACATTTTATCTCAACAATATATTCAGCCACATAAGGCAAACGAGTGGATGAAAACACTGAAGAAATGCATTATGACTTCATCTCGATATTGTCAGAATTACTGATACACCAGATTTTCAGATTCTGAATTACAAAAAAATGATTAGTAGAAAGACAAATGTTGAGCATGAAAGCTGCCAAATCAAACTCTTGCCATGGCTGGGAAACATTCTCATCTGAAATCCTATGAAGCAGCTGGCACGGATAAGGCACTTCTGGCATTTCTATTTAAGATTACTCTTTATCCTAGTTTGTTATCCTTCTGATAACATTCACTTACAATTTTCTCTTACAACCCTGAGAAGTAAGATCTAGAGCTGGATTCTCAGAAATTTTAATTGCTTCTTGCATCGTAGCTAACAGACCATTCCCTCCTTCTCCTCTGAGAGCAGGGCCAAAACACTCTGGCCGTCGAATAAGAAGCTTAACAAGAACACAGGCATTTTCTTCCACACTTTCACCTGGAAACCCACAAAACACAGAACAGAGTTATCAGAACAAAATATAAAGCCAAATGCAAAAGATCCAGGTGAAAATTCCATCTTGGTAATCTTTGCAGTGTCTTCAAATTTTTGCCTATAAAACTGTCTTCTTAAGCTCTGAGATCTTTGCATATATTTTATTTGATGGTGGGAAGGAAAAAGAACTTGGATTTTTTGAAAAGGAACTGAAGCGGAAGAATATTGAAAACCATGGAATATAAATTTTTTGATTCTAAGAATCTGTAAATCGTGTCCAACTGAATCAGAGACAGTATCAAGCATCACATGGGCCTCTGAGAAAGCAAAGTAAATTTCAGCCCATCAAGTTAAAATGAACACAGAAAGGACCTTGTGCTAAAATAGAATGTGTGATAGCAGAATACTAGCATGCTTATCCTGGAGATGGCAAGGGTACAGGGAGGTTGTAGGTGACCGATCGAGGAATCTTCTCACAGGAATTAGAGGTTCAGTCTGCCAGACCGTTAGGCACCTGTGTGCTTGCAAAAAGACTGCACCATTATATTCCAGAGGCCATTGTAATAATCTTACACTCATCTAAAATTTATATAATTACTATCTGCCTTTAAATTCTCTCTTACCTAATTGGCCAAACATTATTCTTCTGTGCCATGTGTATATTTATATGCATGATACAATGAAATGCGTTGTAATTTGTAAAAAAATATGCCATATAAAGTAGTTTATTCTCTAAAGTAACAAAAGTTTTTAGTATATGTTTGCAAATGTTTCTATATAGCTGATGGTTTACACTATTAAAATAGTTTTAGCTCTCATTCTGCTATGCAGGGATAGGTCAGAAAATTAAATCTCAGCAGTGTAGTCCTAACTCATGTCAATTCAATAGATATGCTTAAGTGCCTTGGGTGTTTAAATTAAATTCGAACAGAAAGTTGTAATATAAATCAAATAAATAAATAAATAAACAAATTACCATTGACAAAGACAGCAAATCTTAAGAATGAAAGATACCGTTCACCCTCTATGGGATTCCAACCAATATCAGGGTATCCGGCTGCTAAAAGCATTTGGCAGCTCTGAAGACCGCAACCTGCCAAGTAGGTCACAACCTGTTCAATACAAACATATCATCTTAGCCTTTGTTCCAAGCAATCAAAATCAAAGTGAGCTGAAACAACATATGTGATACGTGTGAGTTGGGGGAGATGCATGAACAAACATGTATTTTAAGCTTCCAAAAATATAAAGAACATAAGGAAACAATTTCACTGGAGAAAATCATTTTAATTGATAAGCAAGGAGATTTCTACAAATTTTCTCGACATAAAAATAGTTACAGCCATGAGAAAAATACGAGCAGATGGGAAGGACTGATTTAAAATAAAGTTTTTCTTCTTTCCCAAAAAGTGACTGGCGCTGACAGATCTATAGATGAATCAAGGGATCAGTCGAAGACAATCACAAACACAGGAATCCCTGATCAAATGCTTGAGAGCATCTCCAGGACAAACTTAGCTCCCTTTGTTGCCTGTACTGAACAAATCATGTGAGCCCTCTACCACCTCCTCTCAGGATCCATGTTGTTTCTTCATAATATAATATAAATTAGGAAATTATACATATCTGCAATGAGAATACTATATTTGAGTGACAATAGCCATATATAATATACTACGCATAAATAATATACTAAGTAAAATATACTAAGTAAAAACTAAGCCCCATTATGTAAGAGGAAAAGCTGCTATGAATCAACAGCCAGAAAACTCACTTCTTCATGTCTCAACACTGATGAGTTACCTATTCTGCAAGAAAGACAACTAAGATCAGAGATCAAGACTTGTAAGTTATGATAAAATAAAAAGTTGTATAAGAGGTTGAATATTTACTTTTTCTAAGTCTGGCTCCTCTAATGCAAGGGCAAGCTCATTGTTGTCCATTACTGAAGCAGCTGCTACATCTAATGGAGTGGACCCTCTCATAGAAGGAGAAGCTGAAGAAAAAAGACATACTTATGTGTAGAATTAAAAATATCAAGAATGTAGCTACATGAGTTTTGCAGCAGAGGGCAGCAGTTACTTTGTAGTTAGCCAGAATTTAAAACATTCATTATTTTTTTTCAGGGTTTATGGAAAGAATCCATTGATTGCTGTTGTTATTTTGGTTTGCTTTCAGTTCAGCATTTTGTGGCTTAATTAGTGGAGATAATTCATCAACCTTCACTTTTCTGGTTTGTTCCTAGTTATTTTATGGTAATAAAATTATAATTAAATAATAAAGCAAAAGTCGTAGCATACTTTGGATATTTAGGTATAAAATATCAATGGCAAAATACTGTGAATGTTGTGTGCTCTTCAAAATAGCACGATTCTTCTGGGATCAAGCAGAAACATTATCTGGTACTTTCTCACCCCATAAAATAAGTGACGTGCATAAATAAAAAATAGATTGTGTCACTATACAATCCATGTCACATGAAGGTTAGTTTGCTGGAAACTAACAGCAAACTAAACAGCAAAAAACTTGCTTATGCAATGTTATGAAATAATCTTCATTTTCTGAAACACACATGATTTTCCCCCCAAGATACACAAACACAAAACTTCAAAAATATGAAAATTAATAGAGGCCAGAACTATTATTGTAGTTTTGGAAGAATAATCAAGTTAGTTTAAATATAAAATAAGAAAGATGTGAAATAAATATAAATTTCAAAGAATTCTATGAGGCTTCTTTTCAGATTTGTAAATATATGCTTACTGACTAATATGTATTGGGAAATTACTGGTCTGGCTGCAGAAATATTTTAGTAATATTAGAGTACCAATATAAGATCCCAAATGTTGACCAGATCTCAACATACCTGAGATGCCTTCTCTTTCATATATAAGGTTTTAATCTTGAATAGTCACTTAAAAATGTGATCTTATAAATGTGCCTGGTTTAGTTTCATTGAATGTGGTGGACACAATAGGATTATGCTCTATGTCTTTCACAATGTAATTTGTAAAAAGCTCTTGAACAGTTCTTTTAACCTACAGCACAACTTAAAAACCAGCTACATAAATAAAAAGAGTATCAATATGCAAAGTAAGTTAAATTAGGATTTAAAGTAGCAGGTTACAAACTAAACTGTTAACATGTCAAATTAAATCAAATGACTATTAAAATTAAATAGCATACCAAGTCCAACACTGCTGTTTTCAAGTAAATAGCTTAAATGCTCAAACATGGCTTTCTGATTTTGTCGACTAATCCGGCAAAAATAGCAAAGAAACCGACAGCAACTTGCTACCATTTTAGGAAAAGCAATCTGCGGAAGAAAAACACTGTTAAATAATCTGTTCAATTTCTGTTCAAATATTCATATAAATGTTCTTGTTTGCTGCTTTGCACCATCAAAACAGATCTAACACTGCACCAATAACACAGCTTGATTAGGAAATTATCTAAGATATAATAATATTATCCTCCATATCCAACTGCTCAAAAGGGAAAACAAGGATACATGGATATACACCATGCATATAGATATATGAATACATATAATACATATTAGGTTGGAAATTACTTGGAACAAGCTCATGGTAGCCACAGAGGCCATAAACTTCCAGAATGTTTGTGGAATACTTTTGGTAAAATTACAGTTTGGGTATACATGAATGTAAGTATGTTTATTGCAGATGTTACTTTGCTGCTGAATGAATGATTTTTACGGAATATTTATGCAAAGTCACAAACAGTATGAATCTGAAAATTAATAGAACTGAACTGCAAATTAATCAAAGAACAAGGTGTTTTACAGGGAGAATTGAATTGATAATTTGAATGTATACATAAAAGAAAAAAATACACAGACTTACTATGGCAAATACACAGACTTACAGTATGTACCTTGCAAGAATATTTACTACCAATTAGAGAATGGGTGGACAATTTTTAAGATGTATACATGAGGATAGAAAATATTGGGTAGTCTGCCTTTTATTGTGAGGAATCAACATTTGCCAAAAATAGTGAACATATTTGTGTTTATGCCTACTTTGGAAGAGAAAGCAGGACATAACATGAGAAACTAAGTTAAATACAGTGTACAAAAGACATAAAAATGTAAAGGAGAAAGAGGCAACATATGAATATGGCTGAAGTAAGAATGCTTTGCAATTATAGGGAAGGAAAATTAGAAAGATGCTTTAGATTTATCATTCTTTTTTAATGTGACTGTGAAAAGTCAAAACACTAGCGTATATATTCCAATTTTAACCCAATTTGGCTTTATTTTCATATGTTATACTATTTGTATCATTGGTATAAACAATTACTGGAACTCTTAAAGAAGTATCTACCATGTGACTTTATTATATATTCTAAAAGTACAACATGCGTTTCACTCTTTGCCCCTATAAATAGTGTAATTTCATGATTAAAGTGCTGGATTTGGAGGTTCAAGCTTCTATTTCAAAATCATGAATTGACTTTGGAGAAGTCATTTCTCAATCCAAACATTGATGAGAAATTCAAAATATTTGTATATTATTCTGTATGTAGTAAAAGATGTGAAAATCCAGAAATTTCTATCTAATACTAAAAGCATTTGCATTATGGAGGACATGTCTGGGTCAATACTCAAAGCCATTAGCAATTTTTTTTCTGACATCTTAAAACATTAGTCATTTACATTTTTGAGAAAAATGCCACAATCATTCAAGTGTCAAAGTGCAGAGCATCACAGTAATCATTAAACCTCCTAAAGTATCTGCATTAAAATTATTTTAGAATTCAGCAGCTTGAATAAAAATAAATGGTACTCTATTGCATCAAATCTTGTTGACAGCAGGCAATTATTTTGTGAGGATTTTTTCTTGCTAACATTAACACTGAATCATCTGATTGCATCTGAGAAAAGAATTAAAATGTGAATATGTCTTATTTTTTCCTCAGTGAGAAAGTATCATTTCCCCCCATTTTTGTTATCTACACTGAATTAAAATTATTTCATTTTTTTTAAACAATATGTATACTACGTTTGGATAATTTACATTGCAGAATTTGTGACATTCAGCCAATGGTCTTTAACCTAAGTAATTAACTTTGCAGTGGAACGTAGTGTCACATGTTAGAAAAACATAGCAGAAATCTTGTGATTTTATTTCTACTTTCAGATTTGGTCATGGGAAAATCATATGAGATTATTTCAAATTAAATGTTTGAAGAACAAAATATGAATCCAAACTTCCTCCAATAATCACAAAAGCATAAAGAGGCAAGTATAAACTACATTTTGACTGATTATAGATGCAATTATTATAAAATTATAGATTATAGATGTAATTATAGATTTTATTATAGATGCAACTGTTATAAAATGAAATAAATTTCATTTTATAATAATTTATTAATTGTATATTGAATAAAACTGAACAAATTACAGATTATGATGTATACTGATACAAGCAAGCAGCCATTTGTAAGACAGAGCAAACTAAAACACAGATTAATAACAGCAACAGTTCTTGCTCTAAATGGAATGAATTTTATTTCTTCAGTGAAACTTTGCTTCATAAGATTCTATTTGAATTGAAAAGACTTACTGTCTTAAGAGAACTGCCACCTACTATATCCTGAATATTATGTTTTTCATCTCCCTGTTGTAAATAGTTTTCTCCTATTTATGTCAGAAACGAGTCGACAATGGTCTATTATGATATAGTCCCTTGGGTGATTGTTGGCTTACCTATATAGATTGACATCCATTCAATTCAGGCCACTTTGAATTCAATCAATAGGTTTCACTTTATTACATCACTGTCCTCTTTTAATGACCCCATAGTCCCTTGAGGGGTGGAGTCTGGGCAATTGAATGGAGCTGAGTGTTTACTAGCTGGATACTTGTTTACTCCTGTCGCCAATGTGTCATCTAATTCAGCAGATATATTCTTCGTGTGCCCAGAGAGAGAAATATCTGCCTCCACCTAGGATCAAACTCACAGCCTCCTGATTCTGAAGCGAGAGCTCCACCTCTAGGCCATCACACCACTCGTTTCACTTTATTACATGTGCATAACATATTTATACTTACTTATCTTACTTATAGTAAGCATAGAGCACCACAAAGATCAGTGAAATTACCTGGGATTTATCTCCTCCAAGCACATTTACCATTACTTCCATAACTGTCTCATGCATACCCAGGACTCTCATGAGATTAGGATGCTGATAAAATACTTTGTTGTTCATTATATCTCTAAGTGAGAAAAAAAAATGAAATGTAGTAATTTTATTTATTTTATAACAACACCATTTTTATTTCCACAATTCAAAACATATTAGAAAAGAATATTAGAATACATTCTAATTCTAAGGTGGTGACAGAGATTACAAGTTAGTGTCATGAAAAAAAAGACAATGTAGGTCATGCTCAATAAGCATGAGTGACAAGGTTTTCACAGATAAATTCCATTCAATCTAAATCAGATTGTTAAAACAAAAAAAGAATTTAGGATTGAATCTTGAATTCCCTTATGTGGAGGAGCTAAAAACTTTTTATTTGTTGTGGTTTGGGTTTTGTTTTGCTTGTTTTGTTCCCATTTTTAATCAAAATCAGGACTCTTAGAAAGGGAGGGATTAAATTACTCTCTCATAAAGTCATTCCTTAAAATTGCGCGTATGTATGTGAGTTATAAAAGGAAATAAGGAAAAAGAAAATAAAACACACACAATATTTGAGAAATGAAGCAGGTGAATAGTTGTGACCTATTGTGAAATATAGTATTGAGAATATACTGTATCTCGAGTCAGCGTTGACTTTTAACAGTCACAAAGCAGGGACAACCCGTCCCCATCTTAATCCTTCAGATTTTCATGGGATGGCATGCACTAATTTTAATATGAAAATAAGAAAGTTACTTGCCTCTTATAACATTAATTAGGTTGTTATTTGATCAATAGAGGTAGTTTGAAAAACATCTTGTACCTTAAGCCCAGGAGGACCTTTGCCACGGAAAGTCCTGAACCAATGACTATCTGAATAGTCTTGTAACAAAACCAATCAGATTGAAAAATGGGCACAGAGTACATCTTAACTAAGAATCAATAAAGCTTAAAGCTCTAACTATTTTTTAAGCCATTAAAGTATTTATTTCTTACCCTAGGCCATTAATCATCAGCAATTCTTCTTCTTTTCCCATCCTGACACTGAGAAGTGAACGAATTTGCCCCAGTGCTGCTAATAAGTTGATTGTGTCTTGCACGGAGGCAGCACTTATAGTATAAGATTTCCTCAGTGCTTGCAGCAGCTCACCAATGCTATCATACTGCCTTCGAAGTAAGTTAAACATAATGCGAACTAATTCTGGATCTTGGATCTGATCTTCCTGTGCCCAGCGAACCATAGTTTGAGATATGAGCTCTTTCAGAGAAACTGCAATAGAAGGGGTAGGGTAGAGGAAAAACAGAAAACACAAACTAATCTTGACAGTAAAAGCTTGTTGCAATTCAGGAATCTGAAATTTTAATTAGTGATGATTACTTAAAGAGTTTAGGATTTAGAATTTCATCTTGGCTGGGAACAGCTTGTAGTCACAGCCCTGCCAATTATGCAATGACCTTATGTGTATAAGTTGAATTACTTTCAGGCTAACAATGTATATGGATGTTATTAATCTGCCTTCTTTTATCCTCCTGCGGATATCCTTGAATGAGGGAAGTCAATGATTACCCCTTTTGCAATAAAAGGAGCACAGATAGCTGTATTACTGATACAGGAAATACTGATATTTCTATTCATGAAATGCGAATGCACATCACACAATTCCAACAGACATTCAAGTCACATACTCATATCCTCCATGTTTCCTAATATCTGGCCTTTGATGGCAGTAAAAAATTCCAATATGCCCTCACTTCCACTGGCTGTCACTTCAGTATCTCTTTATTCTTCTGCCCCCCAAATATATGCCACTGTTCACAGATTTATAGAACCGAATTGAATGAAAAGCTAACATATTAAAAAAATGGAATTTTTACCAACTTAAAGCCCCTGTCACACTGCACCAACAGATGCAAAGAGGATGTAAAACGGACAAAAAAGCTTGCCATCCGTTGGTTAACGCGATGTATCCGTTCTATACTCACTGCCTCCGTTTTGCTTCCTCTCTATCCGTCCAGCATCCGTTTATTGACATTTCATCCGCTCAGAAAGTTTTGAGCTGCTCAAAACTTTTGAGTGGAAAATGTATCCAATGCATCCGTTCTGCATCTGCTAGACATCCGCTAGGCATCCATTCTGCATCCGTTACGCATCCGCTATATCCGCTAGGCATCCGCTGTGCATCCGCGCAACTCCATCTGCTCCAGCGGTAAACGGATGCAGGGAGGAAGCGGAATGGACGCGGAATGGATGCAGAATGGATGCCTAGCGGATGCAGCACAGAAACAAAGCATGTAAAACGGAAAATACATTCGCAGAGGGGACCTATGTCGGATATAAAGGATGTCTACAGGATGCCTAGAGGATGCCTAGAGGATGCAAAGGGACACCTATACTGCCTATAAAAAGGGGGAGCAACTCATCTGGGTCTCACTTTCAGAACAGCAGCCCAGCTGCAGACCTCTGCAGCCTTCATCTGCCTCTTCCTCTTCCACAGCATCCAGTCATGTCCACTGTGGATCGTAACAAAGTCCTTTTGGCAGCCACCATCCTTCTGCAACAGTGCGAAGCCATCTACAGGCTCTGTGAACTCTACTACAGGAAGAAAAAGAGGCGGTCAAGAAGCGTCTGGGTACGAAGATGGGTCGCCAGAAGAGCAGAGGACGGACTGTACAACAAGCTGATGGTGGAGCTCAGGAACGAAGACACTCGTGCATTCCAGAACTTCATGCGGATGCCTCCAGCCATGTTTGACGAAGTTGTGCAGCGGCTGACACCCAGGTTGACCAAGGCAAACACCAACGTCCGGCCCAGCCTGGAACCTGGGCTGAAGGTGGCACTCACTCTGCGCCACCTGGCTTCAGGGACCACCTACAGGAGCATTGGGTGGAGGGTGCCACACAACACCATCAGCATTGTGATCAGAGAAGTGGTGCAGGCCATCATCGAAGAACACAAGGAGGAGCACCTCCAGTGCCCCTCCACTGAAGAAGGATGGAAGAAAATTGCAGAGCAGTGGTATCAGAGGTGGAACTTCCCACACACTGTTGGAGCCATCGATGGCAAGCACGTGGCCTGCAAAGCGCCAGCCAAGTCGGGGTCCACTTATTTCAACTACAACGGCTTCTTCAGCATCATCCTCTTCACAATGGTCGATGCTGACTACAAGTTCATGTACATTAATGCTTCAGGCAATGGCTCATCTTCAGATGCCCAGGTATACAATGCAAGTGACCTCAAGGGTGGGCTGGAACACAACCTCATGGTGGGCTTCCCAGATCCAGACCCCCTGCCCAACGACACGCAAGATGTGCCCTACTTCATTGCGGGGGATGATGCCTTCTCCCTCACAACCTACCTCATGAAGCCCTACACCTCCAAATACCTCACCCATGAAGAGAGGATCTTCAACTACAGGCTGTCCAGGGCAAGGTGGGTGGTGGAGAACGCCTTTGGCATCCTGGCCAACAGGTTCCAGGTACTTCTCACCACCATGCAGCATCGCCCAGAGACCATCAGGAGGATCGTGGAAGCTTGCTGCATCCTGCACAATCTCATGCGCACCCGCTACCCAGTGTTGCAGAACAGGCTCGTGGACCTCCAGCAAGGCAATGGGGACATGGAGCCTGGGGAATGGAGGCAAGGGCGAAACCTGATAGACACTGATGATGTGCAAGGCCCCAACAGAGCCTCACGGGAAGGGAAGAAGCAGCGCAACCTCCTGAAACACTGGTGCAACTCCCCAGCTGGAGCAGTGGAGTGGCAAGACAGGATGATAGATGCTTAATGGATGCTTCCTTCAGCCTGTCTCATCACACTGATGAGATTGTGCCATGTATGTTGAGTGGCCCTACAATGATCAGGGCATTTAATAAAGAGTTGTGTTTGTGTTGACATGTGTGGATGATTCTTACATTATTATTGATAATAAAGGGCCATAGGTGTGGCACCTGGGAGGGTGGACCATCCCGTCCCACTATGCTTGCACTGGAGGTTTATCTATCCCACAGCTATTACCCATCCCAAAGGTATCCCTGCCCATCCCACTGCTATCTCAACCCATTCCACTGCTATCTTAACCCATCCCACAAGCATGCAAAGGCTTAAACCATTTCTAAAAGTTTCCAGCAAGACTTTATTAAAAAAAAGAAATGAAGCAAGTGTGTGAATCAAAACTAGACTTTATTAACAACAAGCTATAAAACAAAAATGAGTCTCTGGCACTCCTCTTGGTCTCTCAGTCTCAGGGGTGAAGGGTCCAGGTGCTGTGAAGGTGGCTGGTGCTGGAGTGCTTGTCATCAGCTCCTCCAGAAGCAGAAGCAGCAGAAGCCCCAGCCCCAGAAGAGCGAGCCCGTGCTGCAGAAGCCCCAGCAGAACCAGAGTGAGAGCCAGGGAGAGGGATAGTAGCCCTGTCCCTCTTGCAAGGGCTGGCAGCAGATGGCTGAGGCTTGCTGTGCTTCCGCATGGTTGTGGGGTTGCTGACTGGCAGGGAGATTGGCAGGAACCAAGGCTTGCAGGCAGGCACGCACCAAGGCTGGCAGGCAGGCAGGCACCAAGGCTGGCAGGCAGGCAGGCAGGGAGGCTGGCAGGCAGGCAGGCACCAAGGCTGGCAGGAAGGCTTGCAGGGAGGCAGGCACCAACGCTGACAGGAAGGCTGGCTGGCAGGCAGGCAGGCACCAAGGCTGGCAGGCAGACTGGCTGGCTGGCAGCAAGGCTGGCAGGGAGGCTGGCAGCAAGGCTGGCAGGCAGGCAGACAGCAAGGCTGGCAGGGAGGCTGGCAGCAAGGTTTGCAGCAAGGCTGGCAGCAAGGCTTGCAGGCAGGCATGCAGGCAGGGCAGGCAAGGCTGTCAATACGTCCGGCAGCAGGTCTTTCCTCTGAATGGTGACCTGCTTCTGAGCTGCTTCCCTTTATATCCGCGGGGCTTACGCAATGCCTCCTCCCTGCATGCGCAATTAACACTTGGCATCCGTTAGGCTTCCACTGTGCATCCGCTAGGCTTCCGCTCTGCATCCGCTTCATCCGCTGTGCATCCGCTCTGCATCCACTGTATCCGTTCCGTATCCGCTTTGCTGCAGCCCCCCGGAAGCCTAGCGGATGTGCCATCTGCTCCCATCCGCTTCCATCCGCTGGGCTTCCATTCCGCATCCGCTTTCCATCTGCCCCGCGTCCTCCTCCCATCCGTGTTATCTGCTCCGGTTATGCAAATTTTTGCCCCTTTTGAGAGCAGATAACAACATTTTGCTCGTCCATTGTGTCCGTTTTGCATCCGTTGGGCAGTGTGACAGAGCCTTTAGGTCAAAGATATAGTCCCAAGGTTTAGTAAAATTCTACGGTTCTACTAGGAAATGAAAGAAAGATGGATCATGCAAAACCCCAAAAAAGAGGCACGAAGGCAGGAGAAAAATCTCTTTTTTCTATGATTTATGATAGTTAGATATTGAGGGAATATAAACCATTAATTGAGTCAGCTGTCTTTCATACATGAAGTTCTGGAGTACAGCACCATTTATTTTCAAATATCTAAAACATGAAGAAGCATACATGGCTAATTTCATATGTGCAGTACATATCGGACTACCTGACCTATATTATTTTGCACTTCCCATGGGAATCATCATTTAAAAAATTAAGAAAATGTTGCATAGCAACACGATTACATGTGCCATACACATTTCAATGAAATGGAAATCTTGAAAGAGATAATAGCTGAATTCTTTAATCCATGGAGTTCAAGGAGTGCCAGAAACTTTATTTCCCTTTTCACAAAATGAGACAAAATGAGACGTTCTAGATATCTTTTTTTAAAAAACCAAAAATAATCACCATCTATATTCCGGGACATCAGGGTAAGGACTGGTGAGCTAACAAGTCTCAAAATGAGTGGAAATGAAGTGATAGCCATTACCAAAAAACACATTTTTTGGTAATGTGTTATTATTCCAAATAATCTCTCTGGAAAAGAAGAGGGTGTGAGACTGTCTACTTATGTTTCAGACAGCTTCGCCTCATGAGGAAATCACAGGACACTCTTTATCTGGGAGACAAAGAGAAGCCATCAAGCTTTTAGCTGTGGTTAAGTCTTTTTAAAAACACTGGGTGTGTTAACCTCACTTTCTAATCACCTTCAGAAATTAAGTATTTAGCAACCTTAAGTTTAATAGAGATCTTCAAAATAATTCGTTTCGAAAGCCACTTGGCAGGTTTACCTACATTTCAGAATAAAAGAAAAAATAACTACTGTAGGAGTTGAAGAACTGAAAGAATTTGAAATAAACAGCAAAACCTCAATAAGATTTTAATTTATAAGTTATAAACTGATTAAGGAACCAGACATATTTGGAATATTAAGAATTTTGCAATAAGATTATAGAATTAATTATATAAATAAATAGCAATTTAGCATTTATGGAAACAATGGTTTAGTCTATTTTAAGTCATGACAGAAATTTACGACTGGGCACTAGAAGGGACTAAAGATTCCAAGCGGAAAAAGAAAAATGGAGGGTAGGGCTTGTCTTTTGGTTTTGGCCAGCATTGGAAGAAAAGGATAGAGAATGGCATGATATATTAAATACTTCAGAAGTTCTTTGAAGAGCAGGGTCAGAATATAGCAGCCACAATGTTAGTAGTAATGTCTGCTTTTATTAATAGATTATTTCCAAAAGTTGACAGATTTGAAAGAGAATTCCTTGAAAGTCTTTGATTTTTACTATTTTTAAAATTTTGAATTAATTTTTTTTTTAAAAAAGCCTTTACATTCTTCTATGCATGACAAAAGATGAAACTGTGGGATTCAAATTCATAAATTGCTAGGAAGAATTTTAAGATGGAAATCTATACTTACAGCGAAGATGGGAGGTTTCTTAAATGCCTTAAAGTGATTTATTGATTATTTTCAGTCTGTTGCATAAAGAAAAGGAAATTCCCTTAATGAATTCTTCCTGTCAAAGCAGTATGCTGCTGCAAGTCACTTAATTCATTTTTTACTTAAGCAGCATAGAGCACACGTACATAAATAAATTATAAGTGATAAATTGATAAAGGACAATATTTTATCTTGGTTTACTAGACAAGACCAACATTTGGCAAAGATGCTTC
Organism: Laticauda colubrina; assembly: GCA_015471245.1. Classification (NCBI taxonomy): domain Eukaryota; kingdom Metazoa; phylum Chordata; class Lepidosauria; order Squamata; family Elapidae; genus Laticauda; species Laticauda colubrina. The sequence goes on along the minus strand of BLBF01000005.1, from coordinate 42,714,849 downwards.
CAATATGGAGTAGCCTTAGCCTTTCTGATGTGAACTGGAAAAGGAGAGTTTCTCAGACTATAACAAAGAAATGATAAACAAAACCTAAGGGAATATATAAATGTATTGGTCTAGTAAATTCTTCATTGATGCTGCTCAAATTACTTAACAGAAAGGTTTGTTTTGTCTTCAGATTAAAAATTATACACTTGATTATGCCTGCAAACACTGGCAAAACAGTAGGCTAGCTACTGTGACCAGGATGGGTAGGAACGGAGGAGAATAAAAGCAAGAGATGATGGATATGGATTACAAGGCTTAAGGGGGGTTTATATCTGTATAGAGACTTCCTCTTGAAGTTCCTTTTCTAGCTGTTTGAGCTGCCTGGAGGAAGTTTTATGAAAGAATCTCGAGGGAATAAGATCACTTGGAGCTATAAATGAACTAAAGAAAAGTTCAAATGCAGCTTTTCATTCTAACCAAACAACGCTGAGTTTGGTTTCAAAATAAAATATTAAGACATATAAATTTAAAGGGAAAAGCTTCCATCTCATAGCAGATCATATCTTTAAAAGAAACCACAAAAGGACTCCTGCAAAAAAACAATAATAAGCATTGGAGAGCTAGCTTTAATTGCTTTTTCAGCAGGAAGTGTTGAAAGCTTATTGTAAAAGTATAAGGGAAGCAGCTCAAAGGAAAGATGCAGCGCCTATCATCTTGTCCTGAATTTAATGATTCATTATATTTGGTTAGAACACCAGTCTTTGCAGACAGACATGGACAATTAAAGTCTGAGGTAGGCAGTGAGATGGAAAGGCAGGCACTTTGAACTAATTTATGATATCTTCAGGGGGTAAGCTATTTTGATTAGACTATTCAATTATTTTAATCCCAAGAGACAGCCAGGAGAGCATTTCTTTGCAACTTTAACATGAGGGGACTTCAATTCCCATGGTGGCTAGGGAATTCTGGCAGTTGAAGTCGACCCATCTTAAAGTTGCTGAGGTTGAGAAACAGTAGTATAGACACTTTCAAAAAGACAATCTAAATGTATTTTGAACATGCTGTTCATTTTCTTTATCAAAACTTTCTCTATCTAAAATGAGATAATTTTAATTAAGAGCCTAAAGCTGAAGAATATTTATCCATGAAATGTGATCACAGATCACTACACACATAAGAGATGTTCACCATGACTCTCTTGAATGGTCTGTTCAAAAAAGAAATAAAGAAGTAGTTCTATCATGAGAATAAATCTATATGAGATTATAATACTATCCCCAGACAATCTCTCTCTCTCTCTCTCTCTCTCTCTCTCTCTCTCTCTC
>BLBF01000005.1:42690898-42713442 GCA_015471245.1 Laticauda colubrina | reverse complement strand
TCTCTCTCTCTCTCTCTCTCTCTCTCTCTCTCTCTCTCTCTCTCTCCAGCTTCCTTCAGGTATTATCCCACGTCATTGTAGTGCTTTTAAAGTTGTAGCAATGTTTCAGCAGAATCTCATCTGCCATCATCAGGCTTCTGTATTGAGTTTGTATGTGGGTCAGGGTCTCACAGCCGTTGGTTTTAAATTTGAGGCTAGCCTATTATTGTGGCAGGATGTTTTTTTCTACATCCTGATTGGTTGGGAGTCTTGGTCTGTGTTTATTGGACTTGGAGTTTGTTTGATTGGTGTTTCTGGTTTCTTCTGTCTGTTTGTGGCTTTGATTGGCTGGCAACACTCTGTTCCTGTGTTGGAGGCTTTCAGTGCAGCTTGGCTTCGTGTGAAAGGACGGCTATTATCTATGAGGAAGCTAGGTTTCATCTGGGTGCCTGGTGGGGGGGTGTTTGAGCTGGAGGTTTCAGAGGGAGTCTGTTTGTGCCCAGGTGTTTGCCTGGCTTGTGGTGTGGAGATCTTTCTATTTGAGAGTGCAGGCTTCCAAATGATTGACAGTCTGGTGGAATCATCTCTTCTATTCATGCTTTCAGGTCTTTTTTCAATCTCTATGGCTTCTCTGATGATTCTGTGGCTGGGGTTTTCTATAGTGGCTAGGGTTTTAGTGCCATTGAAGTTGATGTTGTGACCTGTGGTTTTAATGTGTTGGACTAGTGAGGAGGTGTGTTCCAGCTTTTTTACTGCATTTTTGTGTTCATCCAGGCGGGTACTTATTCTTCTATTGGTCTGTCCAATGTATGTGGCCGGGCATGATGCACAGGGAACTTCGTATATGCCTTGGTTTTCCAGGTCAATTTTGTCTTTGGGGTTTTTAAGGATGGCTGCTATTTTTTTGTCTGTTTTGAAGGCAGTCTTGATGTGATGCCTGTGTAGTATCTTACTGATTTTGTATGTAGTACCTCTTATGTAGGGCAGGACAGCTGTTCCATAGGCCTGTTGATCTTCTCGATCTCTATTATGTCTTAGTGTGTTTTTGTGGATCAAGCTAGTGATTTTGTTTTTGTGGAAGCCGTTGGCTGTCAGTACTTTAGTCAGGGTGCATAGTTCAGTCTTTATATGTGTCTTGTCTGCCAGGCGTTTGGTTCTGACAATTAGTGTTTTGGCCACGGAATTTACCTGTGCTGGGTGGTGGTGGGATTGGGCGTTGAGGTAGCGGTTGGTGTGTGTTTTCTTCTGGTATATGGTGTGTCCTAGTGTGCCATCTGTTCTTTTGTAGATTAGTACATCTAGGAATGGTAGTTGTTTGTTTATTTCCGTTTCCATGGTGAACTTGATTTTGGAGTGTGTGCTGTTTAGGTGTGTTAGGAAATCATTAAGGTTTTCTTTTCCATGGGGCCAAATCACAAATGTGTCATCGATCTATCTTAGCCATAGTTTGGGTTTGTGGGTGGCATTAGCCAGGGCTCTGGATTTGAATTCTTCCATGAACAGGTTTGCAATGATGGGTAACAGTGGTGATCCCATAGGGGCTCCTTCAATTTGCTTGTATCTTTGTTCTTTGTATATGAAACATGTGTTGGTTAAGCAGTGTTTTGTTAGCTCCATGAGGTGTTTAGCTGGTTGGTATTTATTTTTGATGATTTCAAGAGTTTCATGGAACTTTCACATGTGCAAAACTCACACCATTTCTTGGAAATGATCAAAGATCTACATGTGGAACAAGAAAATCTGCTTGTAAGTTTCGATGTGGTTTCGTTATTCACTTGTCCCAATAAAAGATACTCTTGAAATCATCAAAAATAAGTTCTGTTACAGCACACATGTAAGTAAAATCTAAAAATTATAGTAAAATCTAAAATTAAATAAAAACATCACAAATAACATCAGTAAATCCATACCAACTAACTACATTCCTTCTCCAGTAAAATTCTTCCTTTCATCAGTGAATTGACAGAGCAGAATTATTTAATCAACCTGAATCTAATATTAATTGAAGACTCTCATGAGTTTGGACTTGTAACTCCATACCTAAAATGGAAGCATAACATATTTAACCCATGACACTATTCTAAATTGGATAGCTGATTAATTCCTTCATTTAAATTCCAGATGGATTGGACTCTTGATGTCTCTTTCCTGTGAGGTAGATAGCACTTTTTGTGCGTTAGAAACTGCAAAGTTATAGTTCATCCAAAGCTATCATTTACAGTACTTTAAGGAGTACTGCTATGAATTTAAATTCTTACTAGGGTATTTTTCTTCTTCTTCTGTTGCCTCTCTCTTTTCTGTTCTTTGTTTTCCTTTTATTTTATATATCAAAGAACATAGTTTTCCAGCCCATGAAGTATTTTCTTCCTCTTCTTTTTCTTCATCTAATGGAATACCTGGTGCGTAACAACAACAAAAAATAATATACTTGCAATATTCTAATAATTAAAGAACCATCTTTATGCATCTCATGCAGTAATTAAACAAGCACAATTTTTCAAGGAAGAGCTGCCAGTGAAAATAGAAAAGGATCAGGATAGTTCATCGCAAAGAACAGAATAAACATCAATGAATGGGATAGGTGGGGCAAATGGTTGAATGTGGATTTAATTGTGCTATACTGTGTAAATTCCTGAAGTTTACAGCCCAGACCAAGTCAGTGGACATTAAATTATGTTAGGGAAGTTAATGAGAAAACAGCAAGTGAAATCGCAAACCACTTGAACCTAATTAATCTTGAAAATGTTAAATAGATTGGATCTGATCAGTACATTGATGAGAATTCACCAATGAGTACCAATGGCTGGAAAAAAGCTTCCTATTGAATAGCAATAATAAATCATATCTATACTGCTAGCAAGAAAAGTACATGGATATATCTACATAATAACCAGGAGTTAAGCTCCATTTAAGAGATACTTTATTTTTTTTCTGGGAAAAAGGAGGAATTTTGAAAACCAGCTTAATTGCTAAAAAAAAGTGCTCATTCAAATTAGTTATTTTTTTTTACATTGAAATGTTATTTTTAATTTTGTCCATATTATGTCTTACATAAAAAATGAAATAACAATGGAAGATCTGTAAGTAATAATCTTTCACAGACAAAAAAATTCATAGTAACAATATGACCACTCAGCAAAATGTATGCTACCTACCACAATGAATTAGGAGCTTATCATGAAACTCATATAGCTCTTCCTGAATCTCCACTGGACAAGGACAATCTTCCCCCAACTGAAAATTCAGCAGCATATTAATCTGAAATTATAACATTAAAATTAGAACCAGGGTTGTACGATATTCAGATTTTCACTTTAATTTTTGTTTCAGTCCACTAAAATAACTTTTTTTGAAAAACTCATCAGCATCTGAGAGAGAGGCACTGATAATTTCCTGTTCCTTCCTTTTCCTTTTAAATTCTGTTCTGGAAGACACTGGATTGTGTTTCTATTCTATTTCCTTCTATTTGGTGCCCAGTATTAGAATGTTAGATAGTTTAAGCACCATTCTAGTAATTCTGGATATAGTGTTCTCCAGCAATATACAATGTGCCAGTAAGATTCAGCAATACAGTTTTCTAGATTCCTAAATTAATTCCCCTTTTATAACTCTCAGAAATTCTACTGAAAACTAAAAAAAAAGTTTGAAAGTTTAAAACAATGGCTTTCTTTATTCTAATTTATACTATTACCAAATAGTAAAGAAATATTGCAAGATACCTCCTTTTATGCAATTTTTTGGTGGGGAGAGAGCTTTGTAAATAGATGCTACATTTTAAGATTATTGAAGGTCTTGCTCTTTTCTCTCTTTCTATACTTCCTGATAGAACAGATGAAGGATCTTCATCTACCTGTTCTTGAGGAGGAGAACGAAATTCCTTTGTCTTCCTGGCAGTCAGCGCGGCAGACATATTCAAAGCTTGCATCAGTTCATTATATCGGTATTTCTGATTATACTGTAACTTTAAGACAAAGGTATCCGCAAATGAGACGATAGCTTCCACTCTGTGTTTCAGCTCACAGTCACAGAAATAATTGAGCAGCTCACACATCTAATATGAAAGAATAAATGAATTATACAAGATATATGTATGTATGTACGTATGTATGTATGAATGTATGCATGCACGTGTGCACGTGCACGCGCAAACACACACACACACACACACATATATGGGAGGGCAATACAGATTATTGTATATGAAACACACACACATATATGGGAGGGCAATACAGATTATTGTATATGAAAAATCAATGTTTTAGGCAATGAAAAAGGAGACTCAGTTCAATCCAAACTGTCTTTTCACTAGTGTAAGGAGTTTTCCAAATGAAATAAACATTGATATATTTCATTCAACAGCATTACTGTTGAAATCTATAAATATATGTTTTCTAGGCTGCAGTAATCTGAAAATCTGGGAGTGGCCCTCTTCTCGCAGACATAATCCAGTGGACAAACAAATGATGAATGCAATGACTGACAGCTTGACAGCTGCATCTGGACCAATACTACTCTGATCCAAATTGGTCTAACTTTCTTTCTTGTTAGCTTTAAAAATATTCTCTTCTGCAATAAAATGGTGCATTCACAAGTAAATATTTTAGGATCTGGATAATACAGCAGATCCAGTGGTGGGATTCAGTTCAGGAGAACCGGTTGTTAACTTTCTGAGCAGTTTGGTGAACTGGATGTTGGAAGAAATCATTAGGTCAGAGAACCGATTGTTAAATTATTTGAATCCCACCAGTGAGCAGATCCAATATCTGCAGTATTTATAAACAGTTTAACTTCCACTTCATCCTACCTATTGTAACCACACAAATGCTTGTAGGTCTTTGTAGGCATATTTACAAAATCTAGTTATAGCTATTTCTATTCAACCCAATCTCTCATTTGCTTATTAATATGCATGTATGAATTCCACAAGAGTGGAGGAGAATCAGTATAAATGTATCTACATCACCATGTTTTCCAGTTCTTTATACTAATAAATATCAAAAATATGTATTTGTCTCATTTATCTCATTTATCCATAAAAATTTCAGGTACAATAAGATAAAATAAATTTATTCCAGGTTGTATATTAGGACTAATGAAAAATTGAGAAGAGTGAGATACTATATATGATGTTTCAGTAACATAACATAATTGCAGTTATACTAAGGTTATTACCTGAAGCTTAACCGACTCTGGCAATCTTGTTTGCAGCAAGCCCTTTATTACGGTCTTAGTTTCCTTAACGGCCTTTTCATCAGCCTCTACTGCTTTTTCTTCTATCTGGGTAACATCCTCTGTCTCTGCTTGCTCTATTACTTCTTCTTTACTCTCACCAAATACACATGGATCAATGAGAAGCAAAACCTGCTTAACATCATGATCATCAAAAACTCCCATCCTAAGCAAAGTTCCTATAAGTTTCAGAACAGGAACAAACTGGAATTCAACCTTCCCTCCAACAGGGTCTCGTATATGGGCGCCACTGCAGTAGACTGCTTCTGTCAACATACTTATGGCCTTTGTCTTAAGGATCTCTAGTGGTATCTCTGGACTAGGCTTTTGATGATCCTCATTGGACAAAATGAAACAAGGCATAGAGAATTTAAACTTTGGGTTCAAACATGTACTAAGTCCAACTCCAGGCAAGCCATGTTTCTTTGATCCATCGGGAAATAATTGGATTTTCCTGGTTTCATCTGTAACAGGAGTGATAAATTCATTGTTCATCATAAGTTTTGCTTCCTTGGAATATTCTAAATGAATGCTAATCAACAAATCATAGAATCCAGACCTTAAAAGTCCAGGCAAATACTGATTATCTATTGTGTAAAATATCTGGGAAATATCCACATGGCTGCAAAGAGCATGAGCTACTCTATTATTACCCAGAGCACAAACAGAGCTATATAGCTTTAAAGTGTGATAGTGGAACCTCATCAAATCTTCTTGTTCACATAATTCCAAAATGTCAATACACCTGAAATGATACAAAAAAAAAAAAAAAAATAAGTTCTGCAGCATGTTTCCTTTTATTAAGTATACATTGTTAGAGACTTTGAGAGAAAAATGAAAGGCTGAACTCTATGAGCCCTGTGCAATGGTTTAATAGGAGTGTTGCAGGCACACTCCACACTCTTACTCTGCCCACAGCCTGGAGCTCAATCCTGATGAGCCCAGATTTTTGAGGACAATACACTGACCCTGTTAACTGCTCAGAGAGTGCTGTGAAACATTATGAAGCTGTATATAAGTTTAAGTGCTATTGCTATTACTATCATTCATGCCTTGATGCAGTCAATCAAAATAAGAAATATGTAATGACTGATGATATAACAGTTCATGCTACTTCTAATTCTTTTAAAATATAAGTAATAGAAACTTATATTTTCAAAGAATATAATGCCATTTGGATTTCTCATCAAGCAGCACTTTCGATTCTAAATTTTGAGAGTTAGTAAGTACTGTATATCTGACATTGTAGTTGTGGGGTTTTTTTTTCAGTGTTAAAATGATTGTCTATGTAGTTAAAAGCATTAGTGAGTTAACATCTTGAACAGTAATTAAGGCATCTACATCATAGTAACAGCAATATCATAGCAATAGCATTTAGGTTTGTATGCCCCACCCCATAGTGCTTTACAGGATGAGAAATTCTATACCTTTCCCTCCAGCTTTAATTGGCCAATGTTATTTTTTAAAAATAAACTAATTTCTGGATCAAGGGTTCAATTAAATTTTCAAACAAATGTATGCATTTTTAGAGATAATTTTTGGTGGTTTGGATTTATTGTAAGCTAAATTGAAAGGAATAAAATACTGCAAGAATTGTGATTGGAAAAGCCTTTGGTATGACTATTAATATAATGAATTGGGTATTCATATAAATTTTGTAGATAAATAACAAAAAAAAACAAGTAAAAGGAAATAAAAGGAAATGGCTAAGTAAATAAATTTCGCATGCTTGATAAGTCAATTTGTGAACTGGCTATTAAAACTTGTGTGTGAGAAAATTTTAGGAATAGTAGCAGTAATAGTAATAGACTATCAGCTCAACATTTGCAAACATTATTATGCAACTGTATAACAGCAAGAAAGCCAATGTTATTTTGGATGAATCACCAGAAAACTATGTCTAATCATGAGAAATAACTATTAGCTGTCATGGTTAGATCACACTTGGGAGTATTATATACAGTATTATGCCATGTTTTTGAAAAAAACTGGAGCAGGCTCATTGGAGAACTACAAAAATGGAAAGGGATCTAGAAACCAAATTGGTGAGTAATACCTGAAGATATAGATGTGTTGAGAATGCGGAAGAGAAAACCAAGGAAAGGGAAGAGAATTACAAAAACTTAAAAGGTTGTCACATATATAATGAGGTGGAGCTCTCCTCTGTTGAAATTGTGAGAAGGATGATTAGACTGAAATCAAAAGGAGATTCAGGATGAAAATTAGGAAAAATTCCTGATGATGAGATCTGGCTAGAATTCCTCCTTATTGGAAGTTTTCAAATAAATAGAAAATGACAATCTCTGGAAATGATTTAGAGAATACCTGAGCTGAACAGTAGGACTTGTTGACATTCTATTTTAAAATATATATACCTGTTTTCTTCTGGAATATGAAGGGCCATCATTTGCAATGGTTCCAGACACTGTACTAGCCATCCATGGCGGTCACTGACATGACCAGTCTCTACTTTCAGGAAACTGTTTGGCATTCTGCTCCAGACAACTGGTGTGAGTGTTTGAACATCCAGCCGAGGAGGGCACTGAGGAATGGGATTTCTCTCTTCACTTTTAAAGATTGCAGCTGATAAAGGCATGGTGTTCTAGAAAATCATACATGGCAATTTAAATTGTTTGAATTGAACCTTAATAATAATACTCTGTATGCATAATGTATTATGTGTGTGTATTTGTCAAATGAATGTAGAGAGCCAATTAGACTGATTTTATTCTCAGAAGGTGCGTCAGCAAGAAGAAATTTATCTGTGCTGTTCCTTTTTCTTCATTCTTATTTGCCAATACTCTTAAGTAGATATGAAAGGAATGAAACAATGGTTCGCATGCATTGCATAGGCACCATAATGGTACAAAGCTCAGCAAAGCCAACTTGGGAATAATGTATTTAATATGAAACATCATATAATGTAGATGGAGTTTAATCCATAGATCTATGGAAGGATATCTGTTCAAATAGTATCATACTGCCATGGTGATGCAGTGGTTAGAAAGCAGTATTGCAGGCTAATTCTGCCAATGGCCAGTAGTTTGATTCTCACCGGCTTAAAGTTGACAAGCTTTCCATCCTTCTGAGGTCAGTAAAAGGAGGACCCAGATTTTGGGGGGCAATGTGCTGACTCTGTAAACTTCTTAGAGAGGGTTGTAAAGCACTGTGAAGTGGTATATAGGTATAACTGCTATTGCTATACTGTCCTGAGTTTATTTTCCTAACTAAGTATAAAACAATCGGGTTCAAATTCCTTAAATGTAAGGAAGCCATTACCACAATCTTGTAATAACAGCTCAAGTACACTATAAATATACAGGAAATTTAAAAGTACTGCAGTTTGCCAAAATATTGTCTTGACTCCTGCTGTCTTGCAAACTCTATAATAATAATAGAAGCATAGATTATCCCTAAGGTTAAATATTTGTCTGTGATTGTTCATGAAACACTTTGCTTAACAATGATTAAATATTATTTTATGTAACACTCTGTTATATATTTGACTAGTTAACACAGTTTTCCTGTTTGAATTTACTTAAAAGACACAACATCTACTGATTTTAATTTGATTTAAAAATACCTTTAATTTACCCAGTTCAAACTGTACCAGGTTTGTGCTCGTAGGCTGTAAAAAAACAGCTGGAAATAGTTTTGTGTTTGGCTCAACCTGAAAATAGAGTTAAAATGCAATATAAGCGCATTAGTAGCACATAGGAAAAAATGTGTAATGATATCTTTATAAAATTATTTCAACAGCAGAATACTTAAGTCAATAAATACATATGCACATAAAAGGATGCGATCCTGAAATAGTACAAAATGAGATAGATTTGGCCTAGGGTTATATTGATAGCAGCAGTATTCCCAGCATACTGTGCTGACAATGAAATCATGACATGTGATGCCATCATGCAAATAAGTAAAATAAGCATGATCCTAGCTATTCAGAATATTAAAAAATACAGCTTCCAGAAGTCAGAAAATTAAGTGACCATAGAAGATCAAGAAAAGTTTTACTACAGGTCATATTCAAAGACCAGAGTGATTTTGTTCCTAGAAGATGGGTTTAAAAGACTCCAGAAAACCAGTATAATGCAGGAATGGATTAGAATAAAATCTGTTGTAAAAATATATCCATATACTTTGCATTTTATGTATAATATCTCTGCAATAAAATGTGAAATATTTATTATGGGAATATAATAAATGAAGAAAAAACATTGCCCCTAAAATGTGAAAAAACATATTTTAAGAGGAATTGACAATATATCAATGCAAATGTCCTCCGCTCTGCTATGGTTATAATATAATGCCTACTTTATAATAATCACTTTTCAAACCCTACCTTGGGGTGATGGCCAAGTTGCTCCGTTTCTCAAGAGCAGGGTTGTCAAATTCCTGGCCCACAGGATGGATGCATTAGCGAAGTGGGGAAAAAGTCCCAATACATCACATGACACAGCTATGACAACATGAGTTTGAAACCCCTGTTCTAGGGGTTAGATTAATACACCAATATTCATTGGTTAACCCAATATTAATATTAATAACCCAATATCATTCACCCAATATTATTGGGTTAATACACCAATATTCAGAAATCATGGAGGGAGTCTATTTAGTTCTGTGTGCTTAAGCTTATGATATAATAGTTGTAATATTTCTATTAAAATTGTTCTGTATAAAGAATAGTAGACTCCTAAATACAGGTTTCTGATTGGCTAAAGAACTTGAATGGGGATTGGTTCAAAAGGAACCAATCCACATAGCTGCTCAAAGGCGGTAAATATTAAATACCTGTCATTGGCTACAAGCCGGCAGAAAAAAACCTATAAAAGGCTGCCGCAGCTTGAGCCAATGTTCCATTTTTCAACTGTGTTATAAAATAAAGACTTTGTTGTTGGAACCCAGTCTACCTCGCGTTTTTCCAGACGGAACACTGGCGACGAGGATGGGATCGTCCTAAACGCGAGATTGAGCACATGGTGACAGATAAAACCAGACGAAGAACAATGGCTGGAAACAACGCGCCGCCCGCACCCTTCAATCCCAATGAAGAGGATTGGGAATCCTACGTAGACCGTTTCCAGATGTACCTGGAGAGCAATGAGATGGAGGAAATCTCAGACCAGTGCAAGAGAGCTGTTTTCTTGACACACTGTGGGCCCGCAATCTTCAAAATGGCCAAGGCTTTGGCGAAGCCCCGAGATGTAAAATAATTGACTTGGACAGAGCTCCAAAGAACATTAAAGGCCCACTATGCACCGGTGGTGTCAAATTTAATAAAGCGGCACGAGTTTTATCAGAGAGACCAGAAAGAAGGCGAAACCATCGCTGATTTTGTGGCAGCCCTCCGACAAATAGGAGGAATGTGCAAGTTTCTGAACTTAGATGAAGCGATGCGGGATCGAGTAATATTGGGGTTAAGAGACTCTAATATACAGAGCAAGCTACTGAATAAACCCAACATATCAGTAGCCGAAGCTATCGCAGAAGCCTCGGCTGCTGAAGCCGCAAAAAATCAGCGGATAAAATGAAACAAATGAACGCGAACAATGACGAAACAAGCCCAGCCAGAGAAAAAAAACAATCTCCCACCACCACTCATTATGAAGAATTCGACGAGACGTCAGAATCCGGGGAGGAAGACAATGAAATCCACCGCCTATACGCCAACAAGAAAGGGCGCGAAAACAGAAATTGGTGGGAATGCGCTGGCTGCGGGGGAAACCATCCTCGAGCCGATTGCAGATTCATCGATGCCATTTGCAGAGCATGCAAGAAAAGAGGGCATATCGAGAGAGTCTGCAGGAACAAAAAGAATTACAGCCCAAAAAGACGCAGCGACTCCCCAACAAAGACTGAGCCAAAACTATCCGAGAGAAAGTGGCAGCAAAACAAGCAAGCCACAAACCGAGAGAAAGCATATCAAACTTTCACTATCGGAAGCGCTCAGACGGAAAGCGGGAAGAAGGTAAAAATAATTGTAAAAATTGAAGACAACCCCTGCAAAATGAAGGTTGACTCTGGATCTTTCCTATCAATGGTGTCATGGGACACCATCAAAAAAACTGGTCCCAGACATCAAGATCAAGGAACTCCAGAGACAAAAACTAACCCTCAAGGACTATCAAGGAAACCGAATTCCTGTAGTAGGCCTAGGACATTTCCAAGTCGCCTACAGACAACATGTTGCAGTACTACCATAAACGATAGTTGACCGAGAGCGACCAAGCCTCCTGGGCATCGAATGGTTTGCACCATTGGGCATCGGGATGACCGGAGTAGACCGGGTGGTCGCAACCGACTGGGAAGAAGACCTGATCCAAGAATTCCAGGACGTTTTCGATGGTTCCCTAGGCAGGTATCGGGGGACCCCAATTTCTTTTCGTCTAGACCCCCAGGTAGCCCCTAAAAGACTAAAGGCCAGACAAGTTCCTTTTGCTCTAAAAGCAAAAATAGAGGAACAACTAAATAAATTAATAGATCAAGGGGTTTTAGAACCGGTCAACCATGCTAAATGGGAAACACCAATTGTAACGCCGATTAAACCAGACGGGTCGGTTCGAATCTGGCGACTACACGGCTATCCTGAACCACGTGCTGCAACAAAGCGCATACCCGGTGCCAGTCGTGCAACACCTATTACACTCTCTTAGGGGAGGAAAAGTTTTCGCTAAACTAGACCTAGCACAAGCTTACCAACAGCTCCCAGTAGACCCCTTAACGGATGAAGCACAAACTATAGTGACTCACAAAGGGACATTCAAATGCAACAGACTCCAATTTGGAGTAAGCGTAGCCCCCGGCGTTTTCCAGAGTCTCATGGAACGCCTGTTAAATGGTATAAAAGGGGTTGTACCATACTTCGACAACGTCCTAAATTCGGCCAAAGATGCAACCCAGTTTAAGAAAAGACTTAAAGATGTCCTAAATAAATTCAGAGAATCTGGCCTTAAAGTAAAGAAAGAAAAATGCTGTCTAATGACTGATCGCATCGAATTTTTGGGATATTTGATAGATGGAGAGGGCATACACCCTACCGAAAAAAAAGTCAGAGCTATTAAAGACGCACCAGAACCAAGGAATAAAACTGAACTGCAGGCATTTTGGGGACTAATAAATTTTTATAACGTGTTCCTACCCCACAAAGCAACAATAGAGGAACCATTACACCGATTACTGGATAAGAAAACAATTTGGACTTGGGGGTATAGAGAAAAGAAAGCTTTCCAAAGAATAAAAAACTTATTAACATCAAACACCGTTCTCATCCAGTTTAACCTGCGACGCCTCACCATTTGGAGTCGGTGCCATCCTGAGTCACCAATTGCCAGATGGAAGAGAGGCACCCGTCGCATACTGTTCAAAGACTCTGTCTAAAGCCGAGCGAAATTATAGTCAATTAGACAGGGAAGTCCTGGCAATCGTCGCCGGAGTAAAACGCTTCCACGAATATCTATATGGAAGAACATTTGTAATAGTAATGGACCATAAACCTCTACTTGGAATTTTGGTGGGAAACAAACCAACACCGAACATTTTATCACCGCGAATGACTAGATGGTCAGAATTCCTAGCAGCCTACTCATATACTCTAACACAACGCCCTGGGAAACAAATCTCCCATGCAGACGCTTTGAGCAGAACTCCGCTACCAATTATAGAGGAAGACCCGGCACCAACGATGACCACCTTGCAGATAGAGACATGCCCAAATCTGCCCATATCTGCAAATGATGTCGCCAGAGCCACCGCAAAGGACCCATTGACTGCCCGTGTACTGAACTGGGTAGGTAAAGGCTGGCCAGAAAACCAAAAAACTGAGAACTTTAAGCCTTTCCCGACCAGACAAACTGAACTTTCAATGCAAAAGGGTTGTTTGTTATGGGGTGATCGGGTTGTTATCCCCTCCAAATTACAAACAAGGTACTCAATATGCTTCATGAAGGCCACCCTGGAATTGTTAAAATGAAAAGCCTTGCTAGAAGCTATGTCTGGTGGCCGGGTATAGATAGGGACATCGAATACTGGGTAAATTCGTGTAACAAATGCCAAAGAAATAGGCCTTCCCTGCCACAAGCACCCATAAGGGACTGGGAAACCCCACGAGGCCCCTGGTCATGAATCCACATTGACTTTGCGGGTCCGACTAAGGGACATACTTTCCTCATTGTCGTAGATGCATACTCAAATTGGCTAGAGGTTAAAATTATGCCATCTACGACAACTGAAACCCTTATTAAACAACTGGACAAACTCTTTGCGACTCATGGCCTGCCAGATGTCCCAGTGTCCGACAACGGGCCACAGTTAACAAGCATTCAATTCGAACAATACCTAGCCTCCCTAGGTGTCAGACATGCCCTAACTGCGCCGGCCCATCCGGCTGCGAACGGCAGGGCAGAGAGAATGGTTAGATTTACAAAAGAAGGGTTAGAAAGAATGGACATTGGGAATGTCCAAGATAAAATAAATCACCTGCTCACCCTCCAGCATATCACACCCAGTACCATAACAAACAAAAGTCAGGCGGAACTACTAATGGGGAGAAAACTAAGGTCGCAAATAGACAGATTGCACCCAAACTATACACCAGAAACCCCCCCCGACTCCTCCACCCATTTCAGGACATTTGAAATAGGCGACCTAGTCTATGCAAAAAATTTTACCGGGGACCCATTATGGCTACCAGGAACAATCACACAAATTACAGGCCCCCGGTCCTACCAACTAACTAAAGACGATGGCAGGGAATGGAAGCAGTACATAGACCAGCTTTGTTCCCGAAACATCGAAAGAAGTACAAACACAAAACCACAAATATTAAAAAACAACGAAAACCAAACCAAAGAGGGGGGGGGGAAACGAGAAAATAATAAAGAACCGTTAAAATTAAATACAGAATACAATAGCAATCAAAAAGAGCATAAAAGAGACTTACAGTTAGAAGACAATCGTGGGGAAAGTCCAGACGAAGGGGCCAGCCAGGACAGCTCGACCTGCCCGGAGAGGCCAGGAGGGAGCGGCAACACCACCGGCCTAAGAAATCTAGGCAGCAGTAAAATGGCTGACTCACCCTTCCAGGCAGTTCCATGGGAAAGAACAAGAGAGACAGAAACCCCATCCGAACTGGTCGAAGTCTTCAACAGGAATGAACCGCGCAAGTCCAGTCGAGTCAAAAGAAGCCCCACCTATCTGCGCGACTATGTCCCCACGTAGGACTAAGCCAAGAGGGGAGGGGTGTTCTGTATAAAGAATAGTAGACTCCTAAATACAGGTTTCTGATTGGCTAAAGAACTTGAATGGGGATTGGTTCAAAAGGAACCAATCCACATAGCTGCTCAAAGGCGGCAAATATTAAATACCTGTCATTGGCTACAAGCCGGCAGAGAAAAACCTATAAAAGGCTGCCGCAGCTTGAGCCGATGTTCCGTTTTTCAACTGTGTTATAAAATAAAGACTTTGTTGTTGGAACCCGGTCTACCTCACGTTTTTCCGGACGGAACAAAAATCATGTCCGTAGATAAGAAAAAAAAAATCAGCTATGTGTACATGAGTCTGATATGGGTACATAACACAAATGGGTTGTGATTTAATATTCATAATTTGGTTCTTAGACATTTCTGAATGCAGATACTGTATGTCCCACCTACTTTATCTAACTGCAAAATGAAGAGATATTATATTACAAAATAAATTAAGAAGTGGATCAGATTTTGTGGGGATTGAAACCTCATTCCCAATTGGACAAACATGAATATTTATTAAGCCAAATTTATTCAATTCACATTTTCTTAAAAAAAAAAAAGCAAACACTTATTTTTAATTTTTAATTATAGTAACATTAAATTATAAAAAATAATTATTGGGAAGGGAGGGGAAGGGAAGGAAAGGAGCATGGGACTGAAGGGAGAATTGTATGATGAAACAATAAACAATGAAACATTCATAATATTTCAATCATGGAAAAAAGTGGGTATCACCTTCTTCTAGATAAAATGGAAACTATTTTTATTTGATCTACATTCTGACTATCTACTGCTCAAGGCTGCTAATGTGTGTGGGGGTGTCTTATATTTTCCCCTTTTCTGAAATATGGCAAGTAAGATAAAACTGTCAATAGAATAAATATGTAGTTGACTGGCTCTGCCAGAAAAGCTTATTTTCCAAACGAACAGTCATGGAGTCAAATACTTCAGTGTCATCTGAGTATAAATCCTAAAATGTAAAGAATTGGAGAGTACAAATTCCAGAATCTAGATCAAAGCTTTAGAAAATACACATTAATTCTGGGCAGAAAATGTAATATTAGAAATTGTACCAAATAAACTAAAATGAACCTAAAAGAAATAACTATCTTTGAAATTAATTCCTGAGTGGTTTCTTAGATACATGCAAATAAGCTGATGCCATAAATAAGATGGTGATGTTCCATGTCATTAGATACAAAGCTCACAGATAATGAATGTAATAAATCTGTTTTTACTGTCACACATCTTGATTTAAGTTTTTGTGTTTAAAAGGATTGAGCAAAAAATAGTAGAATACTGTGGTCCATTTAGAAAAAAGATATGCCCCGTAAATATATGTCTTATTGGAATACCATTTTGATAAACCATTATTACAGAGTCAAAGACAAATGTGGATGAAGACAAATATTTGCTACTTCAGGCTGAAAATCTTCAACATTAAGTGTACCTAATTGTTCTATATGAACATACTCGAAATACCCTTTTCCAATTGGTCCATAAATACCGCTTGCTGATTAGGTAAAATGTGCGAGCCTGATTGGTTCAAATTATCTCTGTGTGATTTGTTCCATTTGGAAATAAGGTGTGCGAGACTGGCTTCCAACAAACAGCTCTTTTATTAAACAGTAAAGCAACTGGTAACGGAACATTTGCCCAAGCCGCGGCAGCCCTTCTTATAGCGGCTTGCTCCTGGCTTATGGCCAATGACAGTAGTTCAAGTATTCCCGCCGTCTGGCAGGCCAATCGGAATGGCTCCCAAGTAACCAATCCGAGAACGGCCTTCTCGGCCAATCAGTTTAAGGTATTTGGAGTCTACCAAGTTCTATACACAACAATTGGCCCGCCAGATTGGCGGGAATCTTAAAGAGCCCTCATTGGCCGCAAGCCGTGAGCAGCCACTATAAAAGATGCTGCTGCGGCTCCGAAGTCAGAACTAAATCAAGGAACCAAATAAAGAGCTGAAAGTCACACTTGTCTCGCATCTCTCTTTTCCATGACCGAACACTAATATTCTGAAAAGCCATATACAGAGAGGTGACACAATAAACCACTTGAACATGCAAGAAAATCTTGTCCTAGATAAAATCAATTACCACGCCTATAAATTTGATATATGGCAATGAGCTCTAGGAGGATTTATCCTGGTTGACCCACAAATCTAATTTGTAAAGAAAAGAATTGTAGAAGATACTGGAATGAATCTTAGAGTCAATATTTAAAGCTTTATTGCCTGGAGCCAGAAAAAGAAAGCCACTGTTTACTTCTATCTAATGTGTGAAGGCTATGGCACTGGCAGAATCAAAATGAAAAGTTACTATTGAGATTAGTTACATGTAATGGAACCACCACCACCCCAAATAAAAACCCCAAACACCATGGTGATATAGAAATAAGCATTTATGTAATTTAATTTTACAAAATAATCACTGAAGTGAAGCAGAGCAGGTATGTTATTATGGTCACTATCTAAAACTTCATTGGGCAAGCGTATCCTCAAATGGCAGGCACTAAGAATTGAATGGATTTGGCCACATTTTGCAGAATTGTAAAATATCAAGAATGCCAAAGGATGGAATATTATACCATATTATGAGGAATACTAATTGTTCTATATGTAAAGTGGGTGACTCCAAATCTGCAAACCTGATTGGTCAAATAAACTAAGCATTGGATTGGTTCACTAGGAACCAATCCAAAGAGCTGCTGAAAGGCGGCAAAATTAAGCAACTGCCATTGGCTACAAGCAGGCAAGCCAGCCTGTATAAAAGGCTGGCCTTGGCTTCAGCCAAGTGTTCCTATTTACCAACTAGTTAAGAATAAAGTATTTGTTGTTGGAACCCGGTCTACCTCGTGTGTTTTCTGAACGAAACACTGGCGACGAGGATGGGATTGTCCTAAACGAAAAAACCTGCACGCGGTGATAAGAAGTCCAGATGACAACCAAGAAGCCTGGAAACAGCGCACCCCCTGCACCCTTCAATCCCAACGAAGAGGATTGGGATTCCTATGCAGATCGCTTCCACATGTATTTGGAGAGCAATGAAATGGAAGACATTTCAGAGCAACGCAAGAGAGCTGTGTTCCTGACTCACTGCAGGCCAATGGTTTTCAAGATGGCAAAGGCCCTTGCGAAGCCCCGAGACGTTAAACAACTAACGTGGCCAGAATTGCAAAGAATCCTCAAGGCACACGACGCTCTGATGGTGTCAAACTTAATAAAGTGACACGAATTCTACCACAGAGACCAGAGAGAGGGAGAGACCGTCACCGATTTCATTGCTGCCCTTAGACAACTAGGGGGTGAGTGTGATTTCCTGAACATTGACGAAGCGATGAGGGATCGCGTGGTGTTGGGTCTGAGAGACTCGACCGCACAGAGTAAATTACTCAACAAGCCCAACATCATCGTGACCGAAGCCATCGCAGAAGCCACAGCCGCTGAAGCCACGAAAAAATCGGCCGTCGCAATGAAAAAGATGAACACACACAGCGAAGAAACAAACCCAACCAAAGACAGAAAGCAGCCTGCCACCGCAACCCACTATGAAGAGTCTGGTGAAACATTCAAATCGAGCGAAGAAGACGACGAGATCCACTGTTTGCTCATGAACAGAAAAGAGTGCAAAAGAAGGAATTGGCGGGAGTGCGCTGGCTGCAGAGGAAACCATTCCCGAGCCGAATGCAGATTTCTCGATGCCATCTGCAGGCATTGCAAGAAACGAGGGCACATCAAGAAAGTCTGCAGGAACAAAAAAAGCTACAGCCCAACGAGACGCAGAAATTCCCCAACGCGAGCTGAGCCTAAACAAGCTGAGAGAAAGTGGCAACAAGAGAAGCGAGCCAATACACATCAAACTGTCACTATAAAGAGCGCTCAGACGGGAAGTGGGAAGAAAGTTAAAGTCATTGTAAAAATTGAAGGAAAACACTGCAAGATGGAAGTGGACTCAGGGTCCCTCCTCTCCATGGTATCGTGGGACACAATAAAACAGCTAGTCCCAGGTATCAAACCCAAAGAATTACAGAAGCAGCACCTAACTCTCAAGGACTACCAGGGAAACCAAATCCCTGTAGTCGGCATGGGACATTTCCGAGTCGCCTACAAACAACACGTCAAGGTGCTACCGCTGACCATAGTCGACCGAAACAGACCAAGCCTCCTGGGCATCGAATGGTTCGCGCCATTGGGCATCAGGATGACCGGGATCGATCGAGTGACTACAACCGGCTGGGAAGACGACCTCATCCAAAAATTCCAAGACATTTTTGACGGCTCACTTGGCAAGTATCGGGGAAATCCCATTTCTTTCAGTCTAAACCCCCAAATAGCCCCATGAAGAATAAAAGCCAGGTGAGTTCCTTTTGCACTAAAGGCAAAAATAGAGGAACAGCTGGACAAATTAATAGCCCAAAGGGGTGTTAGAACCTGTGGACCATGCCAAGTGGGAAACACCTATAGTCACACCGATCAAACCCGATGGGTCCGTTAGAATCTGTGGTGACTATAAGGCTACCCTGAACCACACATTACAACCAAGTGCAGTAGTCAGTGCCTGTAGTCCAGCATTTGCTTCACTCCCTGGGAAAAGGAAAAGTTTTTGCTAAACTTGACTTAGCACAAGCCTATCAACAGCTCCCAGTGGACCCAGAAACTGCTGAAGCACAGACTATAGTCACACATAAGGGTGCATTCAAATGTCACCGACTCCAATTTGGAGTGAGTGTGGCCCCAGGCGTCTTCCAGAGTCTAATGGAACGCCTCCTAAATAGCATACAAGGAGTCGTACCATATTTCGACGACGTCCTGATCTCAGCCAAAGATGAAACCCAATTAAAAAACAGACTCAAAGAAGTACTAACTAAGTTCAGAGAATCTGGCCTCAAAGTAAAAAGAGAAATGTGTTGCCTAATTAAGAATAGCGTCGAATTCCTGGGCTATTTAATAGACGGAGAGGGTATACACCCTACAGACAAAAAGATTAAAGCGATTAAAAACGCACCAGAACCAAAAAGCAAGACCGAATTACAAGCCTTTTAGGACTAATTAACTTCTATAATGTATTCCTGCCAAATAAGGCCACTATAGCAGAACCATTGCACCGTCTTTTAGACAAAAAAGCAACTTGGACTTGGGGTTACAGAGAAAAGCAAGCCTTCCAAAAAATTAAAGGCTTGCTAACATCGTCAAACGTTCTCATTCAATTTAGCAACACACTGCCCTTAAGAGTGACCTGCGACGCTTCCCCATTCAGAGTAGGTGCCATCCTAAGCCACCAACTACCGGATGGCAGAGAAGCGCCCGTCGCATATTATTCGAGGACTTTATCTAAAACTGAGCGGAATTACAGCCAATTGGACAGAGAGGCACTAGCAATTGTCGCAGGAGTAAAACGTTTCCACGAGTACCTATACGGGCGGACTTTTCAAATTATAACAGACCACAAACCGCTAATAGGAATTTTGGCAGGAAACAAACCTACACCAAATATCCTCTCCCCAAGAATGACGAGTTGGTCAGAGTTCCTAGCAGCCTACTCATACACTCTGATACACCAACCGGGGAAACAGATTTCACACGCGGACGCTTTAAGCAGAGCACCCTTGCCAGCGACTGAAGAAGACCCGGCACCAGCGATGACAGCACTACAAATAGAGACTTGCCCCGATCTATCCATATCAGCATATGATGTAGCCAGAGCCACCGCAAAAGACTCTTTGACTGCCCGTGTTCTTAACTGGGTAGGTAAAGGCTGGCCGGAAAATCAAAAAACTGAAAACTTTAAACCTTTCCGGACCAGACAAACCGAACTTTCTATTCAAAAAGGTTGTTTACTGTGGGGTGATCGGGTGGTTATTCCTAACAAACTACAACCTAGGGTACTTAGTATGCTACACGAAGGTCACCCGGGGATTGTAAAAATGAAAAGCCTTGCTAGAAGTTATGTCTGGTGGCTGGGTATTGATAGGGACAGAGAATACTGGGTAACCTCGTGTAACAAATGTCAAACAATTAGACCATCCCCATCCAAAGCACCCATTAGAGATTGGGAAATCCCACAGGGCCCCTGGTCACGAATCCACATCAATTTCGCTGGTCCAACTAAAGGACATACCTTTCTGATTGTTGTGGACACCTATTCTAACTGGTTAGAAGTTAGAAATTATGCCATCAACAACAACTGAATTAGTAATAAAACAACTGGACAGCCTTTTTGCCACCCATGGCATTCCGGACATCCTCGTGTCCGATAATGGACCACAACTAACCAGCCTACACTTTGAACAATACCTAGCCTCCCTAGGTATTAGACATGCCCTAACCGCGCCGGCCCATCCAGCTGCAAACGGTAGGGCAGAGAGAATGGTCCGATTTACAAAGGAAGGGTTAGAAAAAATGGACATTGGAGATGTACAGCAAAAAATTAACTGAATGCTCACACTCCAGCACCACAACCCAGTACCACATAACACATAACATCACACTCCAGCACATAACACCCAGTACCACAACCAACAAGTCCCCAGCAGAGCTACTCATGGGGAGAAAACTAAGGTCACACCTTGATAGATTGCACCCAGAATTCACACCAGAAAACCCCCCCGACTCCTCTACACGGTTTAGAAAATTTGGAATTGGCGATTTAGTCTATGCCAAAAACTTCACTGGGGACCCAGCATGGCTACCAGGACAAATTACCCAAATAACAGGCCCCAAATCCTACCGGTTAACAGTAGATGATGGCAGGGAATGGAAGCAGCACATAGACCAGCTTCGATCCCGAAATATAGAAAGAATCACAGACATACAACCATTCGTCAAAAAAACCGACGAATTGCCAACTAAGGTGTGGGGGGGAATCGCAAGAATTAAATAAAGAACCATTAAAAAATAAAACCAATGAAACATATGAACAAAAAGAGCAAATAAAAGACTCACTGTTTGGAGAGACTTGCGTGAAGAGCCCATCGGAAGGGGCCAGCCAGGCCAGCTCGACCTGCCCGGAGGAAACGGGAGGGAGCGGCAAAACCGCCAGGATAAGAAACTCAGGCGGCGGTAAAATGGCTGACTCACCCTTCCAGACGGTTCCAGGGAGAAGAACGGACGACACAGCAGCCCCATCCGAACCGGACAAAGTCTTCACTAAGAATGAACCACGCAAGTCAAGTCAGTCCGGAAAAGCCCCACCTACCTGCGAGACTACGTCACCACGTAGGACTGAACTAAGAGGGGAGGGGTGTTCTATATGTAAAGTGGGTGACTCCAAATCTGCAAACCTGACTGGTCAAATAAACTAAGCATTGGATTGGTTCACTAGGAACCAATCCAAAGAGCTGCTGAAAGGCGGCAAAATTAAGCAACTGCCATTGGCTACAAGCAGGCAAGCCAGCCTGTATAAAAGGCTGTATAAAAGGCCTTGGCTTCAGCCAAGTGTTCCTATTTACTGACTAGTTAAGAATAAAGTACTTGTTGTTGGAACCCGGTCTACCTCGTGTGTTTTCTGAACAAAACACTCATAATGTTCACTACTTTGGTATTGGTCATTGAACACACTAAAAATAATTGATTCAATCACAAATGAAATGTTGCCAGAATCTGAAAGAAAGTGTTAAACCAAGCACTGTAATAAGGTGCAACTATAGGATACAAGGCACGATTTAAGTTAAAGGAACCACTTGGAGATATCAGCAGACTTGTATCGCCCCCCCCCCCCAAATATTACTGATTCCTTGGAGAACAATGAGGGTGGAGGTGGGGAAGGATTTAGATGATAATTTTGTCTGAGGACTAAAGATAAATATGAGATCTATACTATTGAACTATCTGAGGAAATATAGGTGAAAATTGCTCAAGATATTGCTTCTCTGCTGCTAAAACAATAGTTGCTTTGCCTCTAGATAAGTGCAGAGGAATATTGATCATAGTCCCATCAAAAACTTTTAATATATCCCAGACATCTGGCAGTAATAGAAAGAGATGAACAGTACTATAAACAGAAACACAATTATATGTGTAATGGCAAAGACCACCAATAATAATAATAATAATAATAATAATAATAATAATAATAATAATAA
>BLBF01000005.1:42678995-42690888 GCA_015471245.1 Laticauda colubrina | reverse complement strand
AATAATAATAATAATAATAATAATAATAATAATAATAATAATAATAATAATTGCTGTACACCTGGGAACAATGAGGGAAAATACTTTTTTGTAAGAATACAAAACTGTTAACAACTAACCTTTAAAAATAATTACTATTTTGCTTTATTATGGAATTGTATAATGAATGGAGTATTTTAATGTTTTATCCAAACACCACATCTTCCATCACCCAAAATATTCAAGTCTATTGTCTTCACAGAAATTGTGTAATATTTGCTTCATAATTTGTAGTTTCATATCAGGTTAATTTTCTGTTCAACACATATCTCCCCAAATATAGCATTACTAATTTCATCCACAGTTTTAATCTTCCACCTTACTGATGTAGACGAGAATGTCACAGGCAGAATCATTATATTTTCACAAGAAATGACAGCTTTTTTCTCAGAGGAAATTGCTACAAAAATTGGTTAGACTTTTAAGTATAGGGTTTATATAAACAGCAGCCTACTTTCACTAACACAGTGATGAATTTGAATCCTCAGGTAGACCTATATTTAGATTTAGTTTAATTTTTTAAAAAAATGAAGACTTATTTGTTTATTTAAATCTTCAAAATAGTCTTTTCCAAGTCTAATTGGTATTGTTTGAAAGAGAAATAAAATTCTAGGTAAAATATTCATCTTAATTGTTGAAATTCTCCCTATTAATGACAATTGTAAATTTTCCCATTTCTTCAAATCTGTAATTATCTGTTGTTTAAGTTTAATATAATTATTCTCTTTTAATGTGCTACATCTTGCTGTCAAATATATCCCCAGATACTTAACCTTGTTTGTAATTTGAATTTTCAAAAGATCTGTCAATTCTTCTCTTTGTCTCAATAACATATTTTTTGTCAAAATCTTTGTTTTATCTTTATTTATTTTCAAGCCAGCCATCTCACCATATTTGTGATCCACTGTTATTACTATCCTCAAATATTAACTATCAGATGGATTACTAAAACAGGATACAGCAATAATGCATTTTCAAAATCCAATCTGTAATATTCTGATTCCCAACTAAACACATATGTTAAATAATACCCCTACATCATAACTTTGGTTATAAACAATTACATTCTCCAAAACCAGTATCAATTCATTAGTACTGGAATGTGAGATAGAATTTGCTGTACAGAATATATGCAGAAACTCCAAACCAGCAGATATGAGGGAGCCCTGGATTTTCTAGCATTGCAATAAACCTTCTCATAATATTAAAATGATGCCCTCAAAATTCATCACATCAATCAATCAAAATAGAGCTGCAAGGGACCCTCAAGGTCTTCAAGTCCAACCCTCTGCTGAAGCAGGAGACCCTATACCATAATTGAGACTGTACAACCTACTCAATATAAATATAGACATTATATTATATTTTCATAAAACATTAATTTATATTGTTAAAACATGAAAGTGGAATTTTGTGGAAAAAATATTGATACCTGAAAGAAAGTTCCCAGTTCCTTTCCATTGGCTGTGAATGACAACATCCCAGTAGCTAATTCGACAAGGCATCCAATTTCTAGATCAACATTACCACGATTTGATCTTTGAGAATTAACAAATGATTCTCCTCCCCAAACCAGATAGCAATTACTACGTTTTACGCTGAAAGAAAGCAACCAGAAAACAATTAAATGTTAAGTATTGCCCAAAGATTTATTTAAATATATATTTTATGTGGAAAAGCCTATTGTATTCTATGGAAAGAAAAAAAGCAGAAATAAGTTATAGAAATTGATGAATAAAAAATAAAATAAAATATAAAATAATAAAATAAAACAATAACATTTGAATAAATATTTGGATTTACTCAAACTGCAGCTGCAGATATTTCACAAGGAGGGTCTATAGCTTTCATAAACCATCTGGTTATTATCACCAATATTCAGGAAGTAAGTTCAGTAAACATAAGGCATTAGACCTTTATAACAACTAAGGATTAATTAAAATCCAGTTTATTTTGTAATTCAAGGATCACTCAAAAGCTCCATTCAAGTGTTTATTTTCAGATAACTAGTACAAAGCAATTTTTAAAAGATTTTTTTTCCACTGTTAATTTATGAAAAAACTATTCCATAATTAAGTTATAATTGAAATTAAAGTCAGAGAGACTTTAAAAAGTTGATTAAATTATCCAAATATGGATTGCTATAGTTTATACCATATAATTTAAGTAAGGAAGGAAGGAAGAAAGTAAGGAAGGAAGGAAGGAAGGAAGGAATTTATTCATTAGATAATTTATAAGCCCAAACCTTTCATGGACTCTTCCTCTTTCATCTCCCAAAGTAACTGTTACTGTGCAATTCTTATTTAGGTCAAAATGTTCACTGTAAAAATGGTAGTCAGGAGTTACCCAACCAATCCACACTGAAGACGGGTCTTGACCAGCAAAGATCTTCACGGAGTAGTAATACTGGAATGACAAATATAAATATAAATACGATACTTAGAGAAAATTTTCTTAAGAGAAAATGTATTCCATACTAAATAGAGAAAATCATAGATTTCATTGATAGAATCAGCATGAGTGGCTTGTATAGAAAAAATATTGTGCTTATCAATGGATAGTTACTCAAAGCAGTGTCGAACTCTACTAACATATCGTTTTCAATTTTACTGAAATTGCTAATCACTCATTATAAAACCCACTAAATATATAAATGATGGCTTTTAAAAAACTATACACACACACAGACCACATATCACACACCACGCTACATACCACATCACACACACACACACACACACACACACACACACACACACACATTGGAAAAATGGTATGGTATGCTTTGAGGCTAATAGGTGAGCAGGAAATGGTTTGGAACTAGGAAAGGAATCAGAGTCCACCATATAGTTGAACATAACTGAGTTAACTTCTCAGAATTGGTTTCAATCAAGTTAAAATATGTTCTAATTTTGGGCAAAATCTAAGCCAATGCTGTTCAAACCAAGATAACTTTTTCATTAAACAAAAGCCTAAATACTTACTGTTGTGGCATGAACAGGTATTTCCTGGTTCTGTTTTCTGTAATAAGATTATCAATATAATAGAGAATTAAATGATTGTATAAAACACTAAAATAGAACTGAAAATATCTTTTTAACCTGTATACTGAATGAAATAAAATTTATTATAGGCTAAATTAAAACAGAAAAGTAATGTCTGAGTTCTGTCACTTCAAAAACAAACCGAATTCAGAAGTATATAGAATATACTTCTGTAACTATTTTAATTAAAAACCATATATGCTAAGGAGGATTACCTATAGCATAGTGAGAAGAAACAAGATCTTCAGTGACAAACCACTGTTTGGTTTGTCAACAAATGTCTAGAATACATTTGTTTCTGATTCTTTGTATTTCTGATTATTGAAAATCACTAGCTTCAAAATCAATAATTCTTCTGTTTTGGAATAAAGATTTGAACATTGCCATAGAATGAGACAACATTGCCATAGAATGAAACAAAGTGAAAATAACTAATAATTTCCTAAGTAAAAATAGAGACAGAATTAAGTTAAGAATTAACTAAGGTTTCAGTTAAAGGACTGATAATATATCTAACCTTTTGTAGAAGCCCTCAAATTCCAAACCATGACTGTAGGTAAAAGATGAATGAAATTCAATTGGCATGCTTAAGCGACAATATATCATGTCTGCATTACTATTTTGTGTTCCAAATGTCTTATGAATAACTTTTAAACGTGGTGGATTGTCAATGTTTCCATCAATTCTTGTAACCTGAAATTATCAGAAATTTGTTTTTACAAGCATTTTTTTTTTAAAAAGTACTATCAGCCCATGATAAGACTTACTAAATTATCTCCTATGTTATATTGTTAATATAAATTTTAATGACACAAGGAGAGATAGGTAATGTTGAAGTGAGCTCATCAACATCCTTCTAATAATTTTTTATGTCCCATAGACTCTCTGTTCCATTTAATTTTAATTTGTTTATTATTTAAAAATATGTTTTCATATCCACATAAGGAAACGGAAAATTTCCATTGTAGTGAATAAAGTACAAATTTCACTATCATCTCCATTTTAGGCCCCTCCGAATTTTGGGAATTAAGCATGGTGGTGACTGTGGCCTCTTACCCAAGGAAAAAAAGACAAAGATAAAAGAGTACGTTTCTGGGATCCGAAGGGCACAAGTAACAGCTTCACTGACTTACTTTCTTCTTACATTTTGTGACTGGTTACAACCCCCATGATCATCAATTTTGAATATTTGCATGAGATGTTCTCAACATTCAAAATGTAACCTCAGACCTATCAGAACACTTAATTATGGATTATACTTAATGGTGTTATGGCTCTTCTTACTATCTAGTATTACCTCAATATGAGGATGCCCCTTTGGCACATTGACAAAGGTTGGTAAGCGTTTGCTAAACCACATAGCAACTTCTCTGTTCATGTTGACAGCAAAAGGCTCAAAACCTTCTTGAAGCCCGCACATTGTATAGTATTTGAAAGTGCTGGCATCCCTTCCAAAATTCATTCGGCCAATCTGAGACAAACCCAGTGAGCATATAGGAACAAAACCTGAAACAACAAAATATTATTTAGATTTAGATTTAGATCACATTTAGATTTGATTGGATTATTTATACATATTTTTAAATATATATTTAATATATATGGCAACTCAATTCTGCTTACAGAATATAAAACCACATTTAAAACAATAAAAACTAACAAAAAGAATCAAATAAATTAATGTAATACAACATAACAAAATCACTCCCCAACTCCCACCCCCACCCTGGTGACAGATCACACAAGCCATTTAATGGGCTCTATCCCGCTCTGAGTTTCCTAGGCAGAACTAGGTCTTCAACGCCTTCAGGAAGAGTATTAGAGTGGGGGCCATTCTAATCTCTTTAAATAATTTTAAATTAAATTATTAATTTAATCTCTGTTCCAGAGAGAGAGAGCCACCACAGAGAAGGGCCTTCTTCAGGGTCCCACCAGGTGTAGCTCCTTCGGGGATGGGACCCATAATATTGTCTGCCTCCTGGTTCTTTTAGGTCAGGTAGATGTGACCAGCATCTTTAGAGGATTTTTTAAAAATATTTGAAAAATGACTAAAGTATACCCAAAAAAAGTATTTTGTCCAATATTGAAATATTATAATCAAGTGTCATATAAACAGATATTTCTATTTTTCCTTCTTTCCTTCCTTCCTTCCTTCCCTCCTCCCTCCCTTCCTTTCTGTCTGCCAAATAATCAGAAGCTAAGTATTCC
Organism: Laticauda colubrina; assembly: GCA_015471245.1. Taxonomy (NCBI): domain Eukaryota; kingdom Metazoa; phylum Chordata; class Lepidosauria; order Squamata; family Elapidae; genus Laticauda; species Laticauda colubrina. The sequence continues at coordinate 42,685,597 of BLBF01000005.1, read as the reverse complement.
AGCTTAAAACATAAAGTGGCTGTTCCTGAACTACATATTAAATTGTTTTATAAAACATTTTTAAGTCTAATAACAACATTCTGCCTAAGGCTTCCATAACAAGCAATAAGATGATGTTAAAATCATTAACAAGAATATTAGATAGGCATAAATTGGATGTCTGTAAAGCAGAGAGCTAATGGGGACCTGATCATGTTAGATCTACAACAATTAATATAAAATAACAAGAATCTAAACATGCCCACTCGGGATTTTAGGAAAACAGTAATAGAAGAGAACATTCAAGAATCATGGTATTTGGGTTTGTTATTCTTCACTTTTTTTGGAAACAGTTAAAATATAATCACTATTAAAAAGTATGTGGTCTATAAGATAGAGCAGTTAAGTTAAATGGTGGGCAGTGCCATAGATTTAAAAATGAATGGTGCATTGGATTGTGCAAAGGCATGAACCTATCAAAACTCATTAAATTAATTGTAACCAACAGAGAGTTGATGAATTGTATAAAACCAAACACATAATTAGAAGCCAAAATCACCATATACTATATAGTGCATATATATATGTGTGTGTGTGTGTGTGTGTGTGTGTGTGTGTGTGTGCTGTTCAGCTTCCTTCGAGTATTATCCCACGTCATTGTAGTGCTTTTAAAGTTGTAGCAACGTTTCAGCAGAATCTCATCTGCCATCATCAGGCTTCTGTATTGAGTTCGTATGTGGGTCAGGCTATCACAGCCGTTAGTTTTAAATTTGAGGCTAGCCTACTGTTGTCCCAAGATGGTTTTTTCTCCATCCTGATTGGTTGGTAGAAAAATCTACCTGATTGGTATAAAAAACCATCCTGGGACAACAGTAGGCTAGCCTCAAATTTAAAACTAACGGCTGTGATAGCCTGACCCACATACGAACTCAATACAGAAGCCTGATGATGGCAGATGAGATTCTGCTGAAACGTTGCTACAACTTTAAAAGCACTACAATGACATAGGATAATACCCAAAGAAAGCTGAACTGCATTCATGTAAGTACCTATGAAAACTTAAAAAAAAACAAATACACTATATAGTATAGACTATATACTTTGGCCACGTCTTGCATTCATTGGAGAAGTCAATGATGGTTAGTGGAACAAAAAGAGGCAAGCAAAGAAAATGATAACAATAAAACTGATGCAAAGATGAACATTCAACAACTAAAAGAAGCTGTGTCTGATAGGAAAGCAAGGAAAACTTACTTGCCTATAAAGTTGCCAAGTGTAAGACACAACTGAATGGTTAAAACAAATCACCACATGCAATTTCGCCATTGTGTTGGTGAGTTGTGGGCAACAGTATGTTGGCTTGAAAGATATTTTCTAGATTTGGGGTACCTGGTTTATGCATGCCAGATAATGAAAGTAAAAATGATCATATAGTGGCTTCTAATGGTGAATAGTAAACATGATAGCATAATACAATGTTATAAAATCCTCTTAAGGGAGAAGTCTTGAAACATCTAATATCTCGTATTAAATCTAATAATATATCCAGACAAATAACATCACCTATAGGTTTCTAGTTTCAAAGTAAAAAAATAAAAATAAGGAAAGTATACCTTTTTACAGAATCTCTAAAAAGTCACATAAAATTCTCAATTGATCAAAATTACATGATAGAGTAGGACAATATCTATGGATACATCTGGGTAATGAACAAGGCATATCATATGGAAAATTACAACTTAGAATGCAGTGAAGTGAAGGTTAATGAAATGGCTAAATATAACGGTATTTATGATTAAATGTCTTATAGCTTTTCTAACCAATCTTGAAAGAAAAGGAAAAAAAAACAAAATTACAATTGTCTCTAGTGTGCTCTGAATGGTTCATATGACTATACCTTAAGAAGAAAGATAAATAAGCTTTTAGGATAAAAGCTTTTATGAGAGCTCACTCTGTCTCTTCTCATAGGATTTTATGTCTGCATACGTATCTGCATGTGTTTAATTTTGCACATAACACTCATATTGATCAATCCTCTCAGAATTAATAAAAATATACATGTCATTAAATAGCAAATACATCTAGTCTGATTTTTCTTACAATAAAATGACTCAAACAAATTTTACAATCTGATGACAAAGTCTACTGAACAGGACAAAAAGTAAATTAGATATCATAATTTAAATGGAATTTGTTACAAATTGTTAACATACTTGACTAAATGCTTCTATTCAAAGGTGAATTCTACTGAAGTCAACAGGCTTTAAATCCAAGAAATTTGTCTGAGGTTGCAAAGTTAAAGATACTGAAATTGAAGTCGATGCTACTTAGAACCATGTCCTATTGCAGAAGGTTTTAATTGTATTCAGTACTTCACTTCTTGAATAGGAGTCTCCAGTGGATGAAGACACTTTTCTTCCAAATAAATTGCTTCCCTATTTTAATTAGCGCTGTATTTTCATTATTATGTACAATTATCAGAATAAGTCTCTATGGAAATTCTCAGAATGTCAGAATAAGTCAATAAAAGTATCAGACTTACCACAAGATTAGAAAAATGCCAAATAGTAACCAATATATTAATCATGAGTTCAATGACAGCAGAAAATTCTACAACATCTTACTAAAATGCTATCATTGTTGGAATATTTATTATTCTAAAGCCCATGTCACACTGAACCAACGGATGCAAAGAGGATGTAAAATGGACAGAAAATCTTGCCATCCGTTGGTTAACACGATGTATCCGTTCTGTACTCATTGCCTCCGTTTTGCTTCCTCTCTATCCATCCAGCATCCGTTTATGGACGTTTCATCTGCTCCAAAACTTTTGGGCTGCCTAAAACTTTTGCGCGGAAAATGTATCCAGTTCATCTGTTCTGCATCCGTTACGCATCTGCTACGCATCCGTTACGCATCCGTTACGCATCCGCTATATCCGCTTGGCGTCCGCTGCACATCCGCACAACTCGCATCCGCCTGGACGCAGGGAGGAAGCGGAACGGACACAGAACGGATGCAGAACGGATGCCTAGCGGATGCAGCACGGAAACAAAGCGTTTAAAACGGAAAAAACATTCGCAGAGGGGACCTATCTCGGATATTAAGGATGTCTACAGGATGCCTACAGGATGCCTAGAGGATGCCTAGCAGAAAACCTATACTGCCTATAAAAAGGGGGAGCAACTCACCTGCATCGCACTTTCAGAACAGCAGCCCAGCGGTGCAGACCTCTGCAGCCTTCATCTGTCTCTTCCTCTTCCACAGCATCCAGTCATGTCCACCATGGATTGTAACAAAGTCCTTTCGGCAGCCACCATCGTTCTGCAACAGTGCGAAGCCATCTGCAGGCTCTGTGAACTCTACTACAGGAAGAAAAAGAGGCAGCCAAGAAGCCTCTGGGTACGAAGATGGTTGTCCAGAAGAGCAGAGGACGGACTGTACAACAAGCTGATGGTGGAGCTCAGGAACGAAGACACTCGGGCGTTCCAGAACTTCATGAGGATGCCTCCAGCCATGTTTGACGAAGTTGTGCAGCGCCTGACACCCAGGTTGACCAAGGCAAACACCAGCTTCCAGCCCAGCCTGGAACCTGGGCTCAAGGTGGCACTCACTCTGCGCCACCTGGCCTCAGGGACCTCCTACAGGAGCATGCAGAACGGCTGGAGGGTGCCATCCAACACCATCAGCATTGTGGTCAGAGAAGTGGTGCAGGCCATCATCGAAGAATACAAGGAGGAGCTCCTCCAGTACCCCTCCACTGAAGAAGGATGGAAGAAAGTTGCAGAGCAGTGGTATCAGAAGTGGAACTTCCCCCACACCGTTGGAGCCATAGATGGCAAGCATGTGGCCTGCAAATCTCCAGCCAACTCGGGATCCACTTATTTCAACTCCAAGGGCTTCTTCAGCATCATCCTCTTTGCCATGGTCGATGCTGACTACAAGTTCATGTACATCGATGCTTCAGGCAACAGCTCATCTTCGGATGCCCAGGTATACAACGCCAGTCACCTCAAGGAGGGGCTGGAATGCAACCTCATGGTGGGCTTCCCAGATCCAGAACCCCTGCCCAACGACACACAAGACGTGCCCGACTTCATCGTGGGGGATGATGACTTCTCCCTCACAACCTACCTCATGAAGCCCTACACCTTCAGACTCCTCACCCGTGAAGAGAGGATCTTCAACTACAGGCTGTCCAGGGCAAGGCGGGTGGTGGAGAACGCCTTTGGCATCCTGGCCAACAGGTTCCAGATACTTCTCACCACCATGCAGCATCACCCAGAGACCATCAGGAGGATCATGGAAGCTTGCTGCATCCTGCACAATCTCATGCGCACCCGCTACCCAGTCTTGCAGAACAGGCTTGTGGACCTCCAACAAGCCAATGGGGTCATGGAGCCTGGTGAATGGAGGCAAGGGCGAAACCTGATAGACACTGAGGATGTGCAAGGCCCCAACAGAGCCTCAAATGAAGCGAAGAAGCAGCGCAACCTCCTGAAACACTGGTGCAACTCCCCAGCTGGAGCAGTGGAGTGGCAAGACAGGATGATAGATGCTTAATGGATGCTTCCTTCAGCCTGTCTCATCACACAGATGAGATTGGGCCATGTATGTTTGGTTGGCCTACAATGAACAGGGCGTTTAATAAAGAGTTGTGTTTATGTTGACATGTGTGGATAATTATTACATTATTATTGATAATAAAGGGCCATAGGTGTGGCACCTGGGAGGATGGACCATACAGTCCCACTATACTTGCACTGGAGGTTTATCTATCCCACAGCTATCCTAACCCACCCCACAGCTTTTACCCATCCCACAGGTATCCTAACCCATCCAAAAGCTATCCTTACCCATCCCACAAGCATGCAAAGGCTTAAACCATTTCTAACAGTTTCCAGCAAGACTTTATTAAAAAAAAGAAATGAAGCAAGTGTATGAATCAAAAATATACTTTATTAACAAGAAGCTATAAAACAAAAATGAGTCTCTGGCACTCCTCTGGGTCGCTCAGTCTCATGGGTGAAGGGTCCAGGTGCTGTGGAGGTGGCTGGTGCTGGAGTGCTTGTCATCAGCTCCTCCAGAAGCAGAAGCAGCAGAAGCCCCAGCCCCAGAAGAGCGAGCCCGTGCTGCAGAAGCCCCAGCAGAACCAGAGTGAGGGCCAGGGGGCGGGATGGTAGCCCTGTCCCTCTTGCCAGGGCTGGCAACAGATGGCTGAGGCTTGCTGTGCTTTCGCATGGTTGTGGGGTTGCTGGCTGGCAGGGAGGCTGGCAGGAACCAAGGCTGGCAGGAAGGCTGGCAGGGAGGCTGGCACCAAGGCCGGCAGGCAGGCTGGCAGGCAGGCAGGCACCAAGGCTGGCAGGCAGACATGAACCAAGGCTGGCAGGAAGGCTGGCAGGCAGACATGAACCAAGGCTGGCAGGAAGGCAGGCAGCAAGGCTAGCAGGCAGACCGGCTGGCAGCAAGGCTTGCAGACCTGCTGGCAGCAAGGCTGGCAGGGATGCTGGCAGGGATTCTGGCAGCAAGGCTGGTAGCAAGGCTGGCAGCAAGGCTGGCAGGCAGACATGCAGGCAGGGCAGGCAAGGCAGTCGATGTGTCTGGAAGCAGGTCTTTCCTCTGAATGGCGACCTGCTTCCGAGCTGCTTCCGTTATATCTGCGGGGCTGATGCAATGCATCCTCCCCGCATGTGCAATTAACGCCAGGCATCTGTTAGGCTTCCGCTGTGCATCCGCTGTGCATCCGCTGTGCATCCGCTTCATCCGCTAGTCTTCCGTTCTGCATCTGCTGTATCCGTTCCGCATCCGCTTTGCTGCGGCCCCCCGGAAGTCTTGCGGATGTGCCATCCACTCCCATCCGCTTCCATCTGCTGGGCTTCCGTTCCGCATCTGCTTTGCATCTGCCCTGCGTCCTCCCCGCATCCGTGTTATCCGCTCCAATTATGCAAATTTTTGCCCCTTTTGAGAACGGATAACAACAGATGGAACATTTTGCTCGTCCGCTGTGTCCTTTTTGCATCCGTTGGCCAGTGTGACATGGGCTTTAATTACTGACTGCATATACTTTATTATATTGGGATGTATTGTATCATACACTCCTGTACTAACTCCTATTAGACAACTGAGACAAGAGCCTGTGATATATTCTAAAGGTCAGCAATCAGCTTACCATTATCTATTTCAAAGTCAGCAAAAGCAAGTTCTGAACCTGTATTGGTTATAAGTAATTCTCCATTGAGTGTAAATATAATAGACTTGTCCTCCAGATTGATCATACAGCCTACTACATCTCCTACTTGCCAGTTTCGTCCAAAGAATCTGCTCCCCTCATGCCAACGTTGCCCCTGAAAAGTGAGATGGTTTAGATAATAAATATATATTCCACAAACACTTGTGTTACACTAAATAAGTTATATTTTCAGGTATCACATAAGATTCCTCACTGGCTTTTGTTCAACAAAATAGTACTATTTTCCTGTCAAAAATATTGTTGTTTTTTTGCTCTTATTTACTGAAAACAAATCCAGAAACAAAAATAAACAATATACAACAGAAGGAAGGAAGGAAGGAAGGAAGGAAAGAAAGAAAGAAAGAAAGAAAGAAAGAAAGAAAGAAAGAAAGAA
>BLBF01000005.1:42623550-42678985 GCA_015471245.1 Laticauda colubrina | reverse complement strand
GAAAGAAAGAAAGAAAGAAAGAAAGAAAGAAAGAAAGAAAGAAAGAAAGAAAGAAAGAGAGAAAGAGAAAGAGAAGAAAGAAAACTAAAAACCAACAAAAATACTGTATATAGGATATTCTGTAGGAAGATTTCAGTGAATGGTAACCATATTCCATATTCCATAGTCAGATTGGGTATAAATTGTTAATAGCATCAACTTTGAAGATTACTGAGTATACTTATGAAACTTGTGATTTAAATGTACACTGGATCTATTTTCTGCTGCACTGATATTACCTTTATAAGTCTTTATCCCAATTAATTAGCAGATTATTTCCATATTTATAACAATAAACCATTTTTCCTGGCAATCAGCCTAGCTAAAATTAACCTAAACCTTCTTCACATCAATCTCTAATGAAACATTTTGGAAAATAAGTCAGTATCTGCAATCTAGTGATGAAAATTCCAGCCCCAGTTGCTGTTGTTACTTGATGACTATTTGAATTATGTCAGAAAGTGTTTTGTTTAAAAAAATACTTAATTATACTTTCACATATCAAATAGAATGCAAACCTATTTGTATTTAACTACTTTTTCCTAATAGCCCCTCACATCCCACCTCACATCTATTAATGCTTTTGGTTTTTGAGGGTTCTTATCAGAACATTACTTGGAACCATAACAAGCAATTTAATTGTTATAAATTGTATTATAGATTAAATTATGGTTAAGTACTTGATTTACATTCGCAATTGTCGACCTATAAGGTAGACCTGGCTAAAAAAACCAATGTACATAGATCTACATCTGCTTTTACTGTAACAAAATTTTGCATGTCTGAATGTGCCTCCCCCCCCCCCACCTAACTTTACTTTAGTGGAAACTCAGAATAGGCTTGTCTGAGGAATTTTCTCAAAATAGTTTCTCAACCTGTGCTTACCTGATAGTTTCCTTGTTTAGTGGCTCTCCCTCGTCACTCAAGCCTTCTCTATGTCTACTACAGAAACTAACCTATCATGCTGGTTCATTCTGGCAGAATTTAGGTACACAAACATTTGTAGATAAAGATTACTGGCAAGACTTCATGACATCATCAACTCATACCCCATCAATGAGGTGAGAATAATGGAGATTGAACAGGAAAAGGAGAGCCACTGTAAATATTTTTGACAATTACTTTCATAAGGGAAAGACAACCTAAATTCTTTTTCTTGCAACAGTGAGTTGGGAGGGTAGAGGTAGATAACTCTTATTTTGTACTGAATGATGATATTTGCATGACTTAGGCACTTTAACTAAAAACAAATTTGCCTACTGGAGGTTAAATTTTTATATGCTTCATCCCACAATGGAGTGGATTTATTATGAATGCATAATTGTACCCATGACAAAACTCTATGAACTGACCTATGCTGTATCAACCCAGCCAATTATAATTAAACGTACTAACTTTGGAGCCTTCAAAAACAAATGCTTGATCATCAGCTCCTAGTTCTATATCAGGTTGGCAGCCTGGCCTTGCCCATCCAACACGCATATCTCCTCCAGTTACAGCTTCAAATTCGAAATACCACTTTCCAGTCTCAACTGCATAAGATTTCTCCACTCTGAAGAAACGAATCTTATCAATGCTCACTTTTTCCACTGTCTGATCAGCTGTGAAAAATACAATGCAAAAAGTTATTATAACTGAACATATCAGAAAGGGGCACCTGGGGGGGAATGTAAAAAAAAAGAAAAAAGATGGGGGTTGCAACATCTCAACTTGACATTTTTGACCCCCAGTCAAAACTTTCATTAACCACAGTAAGGAAAAATGCTGCATTCATTCCATGTGAAAATTATTTTCACATATTTCACAATTGAATTTCACAATTCATTTTTTGTTTTACTACCAGTTCTGTGGGAGTGACTTGGTGGCCGTGGCAGGGGAAGGATATTGTAAAATCTCCAGTCAGAGGTGGCATTTGCCAGTTCTTCAAACTACTCAAAATTTCCACTACCGGTTCTCCAGAACTGGTCAGAATCTGCTGAATACCACTTCTGATTTTGGCTTGGGGAAGAAGATTACAGCAATTATCGAAGAGATTTTTCTTCTTTTTCTTATGACTCAAGTGTACCCTTCATTCATATGTGCCAACATGAAGTTTAAAAGACATCACATTGGGTAAATAAATTCTTCTCCTCAAACATCAACATAGTGAAAAATCCTACAGAGTATTATTCTTGAACATTAAAGGAACACAAAAGCATGCTACAAATACTTTAGTGCTTCCAAAAATGTTCATAACAAAATATTTATTAACATACCTATTTCTTGATCTGGGGGCTCAATATTATATCCATATCCAGCAAAAGTCCGAACAGCCTCACGAAGACTATCCCTGTTTGATTTTTTAGTGCGTTCATCTAATAACATATAAGGAACCAGCCGAGGATTCCGTTTGTTTTTAAGATCCTAAAAAGAATAGATGCAACAAATATAGCAGTCAAGTTACACAGAGCAATTTAGAGCAGTATATTTTAATACTTAAATTTCTATTTTCTAGGAGTATAATTATTAAGGGAAGAGATATTCAGTTTTTGAACAGGACTTTCTTTCACTTTTCTTCTCCAAATGACTACCCAAACATACTTCAAAGAATCTCTTAACCCCAGAACTGATTGTACCACTACATTGGAGTCCAATCCATGAACCAATGTAAAGTTTTTATTTTATATATTATGTGTCTGTTATTTTTCTATCCAGAGTCATTTAGGAATTGGTGTTTTTTTTTAAACTGAATTAAATAAATAAATATTATGTATGCTCCAAAACACAGACAGACTAAATGTGAAAAAAAAATATACAGGCCATCCTACTATACACTATAATACATACAACTTCAAGTTTTTCAGATATGTACAATAATTGTCAAGAATTAAGTATTAATTAAGAAATAAGCATATTACCCAATAACATTGTTTCAGCTAGATATGATCCTTCCTTTATAATTACCAAAATTTTATCTGAAATCTTTCTTGAGGTAATTTTTACCTGTTGAATACCATAGGTCCAGCCTTGTTTTATTCTTTCTTTTGCCCAAACATTATGTGCATTCTCTGCAAGTTTATCAACTAATATTTCTTGTGAAGGTAACAATTTAACTTCAGAAAGATCAAGAGGAGCTGGCTTGTATCCATTTGTCATCATGTAACTGTAAACCAGAAAAAAGATGGACCTACATTTTAATTAATCAAAGAGCTGTTGAGAATATTCTGTGTACATCTATAATTTAGTAAATGTTTAATCTACTTTAATTATTAATAGGAATTTTAAATCCAAATTAATCTGTTCTATCTTCTTTCATACTAAATTCATATGAACTAAATAATTCCTAAGAGAAGGAGATACTTTTGGTGTATAGTTACCATAAATCAATAATGATGCATCCCTCATATTATTCCAAATCAGGACAAATAACTCTTTAGAAAATAAGATTATGAATCCCTGTTGCAAGTAAATAAACAATTCCAATGTATATCGTAGGGTTGTGATTCTGATTACTAATTTTTAAATTTTGAACACCTTTTATGGTTAAATAACCCAATAGCTTGGTCATTTTAACTGCCATGCCATCAGCTGCAGACTTGAACTATTAATCAGCATGACTTGGCATTAACAATATGTCCTACTGCCTATTCTTATCCACAAGATACAGCACCACAAAAAGTTGCTTGTAACCAGAAACATATAGTTAACTAATGATTGCTCTATGTTTAATACTTTACATGAAAAACTTCACATAAAACAACTTGTGGCAATCATTGTTATAAATGAGCTTACTTTTTAGGAAGCTTGATTTTCTTAAGATTATCTTCTGCCCCTGGATTTACATGAACAACATGGCATCCAAGGGCCAAAAGAGTTCTATAAAAATAGAATCAATTATAAAATGTAAGTATAGCATGCATTCTACACATGCATCAGGATATTGCATCCTAGTTATTGGAGTAAGGCAAACATCTGTTGCAAGGCAGCCTTTATATTAGAAATTTTAGTTTGCATGCAATAGTATTAAGATGTTTTGGATGCCAAAAACCTTTTCATACTGTTAACAAAATATGCTGCACATGATATGGATACAGTTAAGGTTAGTCTTAAGGTTACCCTATGCCTTCTCTATCTTATTAAAAAGCATTATGACAAACTCTTTTTGATCAATAGGTCAATATTAATGGATCTTGATGACGATCACAGAATATGAAAGATTACAATTTTGAATATGCAGAGTACATGTTCAAGATCATGAAATTATAATGGGAATAAAAGAAGAGAGATATGTTGTCTCTCAGGCAAACTAGCAGGAAAGAGAAGAATGTCATATATCTGAAGGAAGATGATGTGATTTTGGAATTAATGAATACTTGCAGGGAAATGAATGTGCAGGTTTAATTGTGGATGAAATGAAAATATTTATCAGATATGTTATTTTACGTAGAAAAAAATTAAGATAAAAAAACTAACAAAAATGAAATTTACCATTTCAAAAATTAAGGAAAAAAACTTCAAAATCATTTGTTTTCTTGAATAATGCTAATGGGATTATTAAAGTTTCAAATTTAAGAAATAAGAAACTTATTAAAGTTATTAAACTGCTTGTTAAAGTTCCTTCATTTGTGGTCAATTCCATGGACATTTCATAGTAATTTCATGGACAAGTCCATGCTGTGGTCTGGCAACAGTGCCAAAGTAGTTTGCTAGTATACTTTTCGAGGATACTTTCAACTTTCTGGCCTAGCCTACAGCCCTGGTACTTATTGGTAGTTTCTTGTATAAAAAATGCATACTTAAGAGTGCCATGAAAAAATAAATCTTCCTCCACTATAATCTTGTACGCAGGTGCCCTTCTAGTCCATTTCTTAGATGCAATTTCCAGATCCTTTCTGATAAATCCAGATCAGTTGAAATTAGAAGGATGAATTTGTCAGGATTAATTTGTATCAATGGTTAAGTCTGGAAACAGACCATAAAAAGTAACTAAACAGAATGCTTTCCCATGGAATTAAATCTTATAGAATAAAGTCCTGTTGGCTCTTGAAAAAGCATCTTTGGGACAGTCATGACCTGGATGACTGAGAATTTCCATAGACCTTACAGAATAGTTTTCTTTCTGTTTTGTGACTCACTTTAGAGTTTCTGTTGACATTTGCAGATTATAGTTCTTCTCTGTTTCAGGTAATTTTGAAAATTCCACCAGACAAGGATGCTGCCTTTTATTATCATCTCGTATCTACAACATATGAAAGAGACTGTAAGTAACCGTAGAGCAACTTCTGCTGAACAAAAATAGACCCTTTATTTCTGCAAATAAACCACAGTCATCCATCAGAGTTTTAAAGCAGAACAGCTTTCCTCACAGGATTACCATCCCATCATGTCAGCATGGCCACTGGAAAACTAGATATTTATTCTACAAACTATGGATATGTGTTGAAGCAAATTCTGGGATTATGACCTGCATTGCCTAGCTGTTATTCAAAAAGTGACATGCAGTTGGACATACCAAGATAAATTGTATCTGCAGCACAAAATTATACTTGAGCATTCTTACCACAGAAAATGTATGACTTATTGTATAGTCTATATATAACTGGTGTTTTTTTAGAACTAAACTTTGATATCTCATAATATTCTGCATTTCTTCTTGACTTATAATCATTTAAAGCAACTTTAAGACAACTGGATAAGTGTGAACCTATGAAATTCTGGGAAAGAGCATCAATAAAATGGACACTTCAAGGGAGAAGATATTGATTTGTTTGTTTGTTTATTATTTTATTATTTTATTTTATATACTTCCCTGGGCAGATAACATGGGCTCAGCAATAACTAGGCAGAACTGGCTGTAAGGAATGGCGATTTGTTAGAGATGGATATAGTGAACCCTATTTGGAGTGATGAATTAGAGATGGATATAGTGAACCCTATTTGGAGTGACGAAAAAGAGGGGGAGTTGAAAGTTGAAAAATAACATTAGCATGCATAAGGAAAAGATCATGGAGAGATATTTTCTATGCGATCATTAGGAGTTGAAAATGACTTGATGGCACTTAATCAAATCCGTAAAAGAAGGCCACAACTATAACAACAACAACAAGATGACCAAAATTTGGCCCAAATCATAGAAGGAGAAGAACTTATAAGTGTGACCTTGGCAAAAGTTTTGGATCTGAAGTTTCTTATCAGGCATGTAGGTTGCCAAGTAATCTCTATTTATGGCTTTAACAATCCGTAAGCCATAAACTGGATTTATTTACTACCCTGCCATTGTGGGCATTTTCCCTCCCCCAAATGTTCCTGCTACTAAAGCTCCATCTTTCTGTTTTGTAAAATATTCCGCAGGACTGCCAATAAGTAAACTTGAGACTGCAATCAGTAAATGTCATCTTGGAATGGAGATTATAGGTAGGTGTGCTTTAACTAAAAGCAGAAGCAGGGAAAATAAAAATGGTGTGAAGTTCCTCTGCCTCCAGAGAAGACACAAGATGTCTTTACTTGATGAAGTAAAAATATTTGCATGACCACAATTTTCCTTAGTTATTTACTACTACTTATTATCCAAATATGTTGAAGGAGGCTCTAGTGCTGACTACAAAGAAATGAGAATTGTCTTGTTTCAGAGAAAATATATTACTATTTTAATTTTCTCTAACCTGAATTCCGTTTTATGTAACACCTTGGTTTTGTATTTGGAAAAGGAAAAATAATGAAGTTTTTCCCCGTGACACAATTCTTCTGTTTTCAACTTTGTAATTAAAAAGTAACCTTCACTATTATTGTGTCAAGAATATATTTGTTTCCTGTAATAAAATAAAGCAATGAGTGATTTTCTCACAAAGAATTCTTCATAAGTATACCTTGCCATAGGTCCAACCAAGTTCTATTTTATTCATTCCCCAGAGTTCATGAATATTTTCAGCAAGCTTGTCTCTTATCTTTTCAAGATGGAAAGGCAAAACAATCTATGAAGAAAATATGTAAATTTTTATCAAGAAAATTTTTTGTAGCAATATCCTCCATGTTTTTCATTAATGATCACATCATAATAAAATCTAAATGTGGTTTATTACTAAATAAAGATATCCTGATAAATTAAATGTTCAGTCATTGTATGTGTTATGATATTTTAATTAAACTTACCTGGTTGGTATCAATTGGACAAGGAATAAAATTAGCCTGGGAAAGAAACTGAGTAGTACCAAGTAAATCTCTAATTCCTTCAGAATCCCTCTTATATTCTTTTACTGGTTCCAATTTCATTTTTTCTTTTGGAAGCAAAGCTTCATAGCAAGGTGCATAGCTAGTAGGAGGTAAAAACTTAAACTCTCCATGGCGGCCACCCATTAAGAAACGCACTCTAAAGAAATGGAAATACAAAAAAAGGGTAATATTTGGGAAGTTTTTTTAAAAAAATTATCATAGGCCACCACTTTCAAGTAATTCTTCATAAAAAATCCCTTTTATCTCAAAAACCCATTAGCAAGCCATTTAATTACAGATAATAAGTGAAGAGATACACTTTATTATTTTAAATCTGTTTTTAATTTCCTTTACTTGAAACAGCTTACACCCTGCAACAATATTTTAACATCTAGAAATGTTGTCAATGCACAGATTTTCTAAGATTTTTTCTAAGTTATTCTAAATAATTTTCTTAGTTGTTATTATTGCAGTTGGTTGAACAATGAGCTAAATATTTATACTGGATTTGTCATTTTTACCCATCTTTGAGTCTTTCCTAATGACTGGGGATAGATAAATATTGTTGTTTGATGATGTTAAAGATTTTGTTGCAGAATGGAAGCTGTTTGAAGTAAAGCTATATTTTGCAACTGATTGATGGTGATTTTGTCAATCACAGTGGTGTTCAACTGATGCCCCAGATATTTTGGGATTGCCCCAAATGTACTTATTAATATTGGTACTGTCTTTGCTTCTTTTTCCAAAGTCATTCTACTTCACATTTATATTTCATGATTTTCTACAGTTGTTTCTCTTCTGACACTACAGTTACACTTGCCTGATGCAACTCTCAATGTTCACATCTTACCTCATCCTACCCTATACTTTGGGGAATTATTTCCTTACAATAACCTGAAACTCAGCATGTGATTAAATTAACTTGTGTACATAACTGTTGGTGTTTGCCTTCATAACATAAGTGCTGCAGACACAACCAATATGAAATGCGAGGTAAGATAAGAAGATGTTGCTAAGATGGAGACAATCAGGAAAAACAAAAGTTGGAGACTTGGATATTTCCACAGAATCTCGTCAGTTTATGATAAGTGAGAGTTGACATAGGTCAAGACAGCATTTAGAATAGAATAGAATAACAGAGTTGGAAGGGACCTTGGAAGTCTTCTAGTCCACCCCCCTGCTTAGGCAGGAAACCTATTTTAAAAGAAAATATTTTCTTTTAAAAATATTTAAAAGAATATTTGTCTTTTAATATTGTTGTCAAATGGAAGTTCATCATGGAATCTTCATGTCATCAAGATCATGATTTTTGATTGGCCAATAGTTTTCTTGACTAACCTGCACTACATTTTCAGACATTCTCATTGTCTGAGAATGCTGGTAACCTGAATAGAGATAAGGTAGAAATATGTTTGAGATTAGAATTTTTCTGCTTCGTATTTAAATATCCAAAATGTTTCATCCATGATAAATTTAACCTAAAATATGATCTCAATAATCAATTAAATTGCTTGTCATGGTTCCTCTGCATCCAAGTACATGAAGAATTTTATCAACAGGACTCCCTTCACAGAATTTCATTCCATGGATCTGCTAAAGTAGACTGTGCTCCAGAACAGCTTATATGATAAAATAGAATTAATTACTATGTAATGTGCCACACATTCTTTGTAAAAGTAACAGTGCATGTTGAACAACAGTAATACTAAAATATACATGAGAATTAGATACCCTGTTATTCTGTTGTTGTTTCTGAGATGGTAACCTTTTAAAAGAATATTATTTATAATGAGATTTCCAGAAAATTAAAATATATTATGATTTCCATCATAAACTTCTTTATTGTTATTCATACACAAAATAAAAGACATTTATATTGAAACTAATATTCTCTTGCAAACAATGAGTTCATTAGAGAAGCACAAGACTACAAAGCACAATTATGCAAATAATTTTAATAATATTTAATGAAAAGTATCTGTTTACTACTAGAAATGACACAATGATCAGAACACCCCCTTCAACACATCTTATTAGGCTTGTTTGCTAACTGCCTGAGCAGATGTGAGGACATTTCTAGAGGATATTTCATGTCAAATATATAACACTATGTTGAGTCTTAGATAGAAGACCTTCCAGCATCACTATTTAACACACCACCTGTTCAATTATAAAAGACAGAAGGCATTTGTCTCCAAGATGTTGACTTTTCATGTCAACACATCTGGACTGTTATATTTTCTTTCAGCAGGTGAGATTGATGTATCTGCTAGATTCTTTCACTTGATTTTTCAACACACAGTGCATTTATCTTCCTAAACTTAAATGCTTTCCCAGAAACACAAAACCTATACCTGCCTGATAATCACTGTAATTTTTATGTATGGTAAACAAAATGTATAATCAATAGAAAGCAAAATGCCACTGAAAAACCCAAACCTCTTTTAGTATTCTGCCAATCTCCAATATGGAGTCATATTTTATCTGCCATAGTTAAGCAGGTATTTACAAGTTTAAGTTCTAATTTAGTTAGCATATAATTTCTATTAATTTCAGTCACATAATTGCAAACCTATGCAATTTCTACTGAAAGTGTGAAATCATATATCAAAGTCTTGCTTCTTAGTTTAAGCTATGATAGGGTTTATTTTACTCAGCTTATTATTAGCAAAAACAATAAAAGATTCTATGGCATGTTGAGAGAAAAACATTAAAAACAATAAAAGATTCTGTGGCATGTTGATGAGAAAAACATTTATTGAGGCATATATTTTTTATATAATATAATATCGGATTCTTGAAATATAAGCTTCAAAAGATTATATGCTAATAAAGATATTAATCTTTAAGATGTCATTTTGCTGCAACTTGGACAAAAGCAACTATTTCTCTGGAGACCATAATAATATTCTTCCAGTAAAGGTTTTACGAATATGTTGGAAGTCAATTGCTTAAAATAATTCCTTAGTGAATATGCTTACCAGAGTAAACCTGGTTTCGAAAATAACACTGGAAATTTCTGCATGGAGGTTATTTCAGACAGATGGCATTTTATTGAGAAATGATGTAGTTATTCACTAAGTTTAGTAACACAGAAATAAATTTTCCTCAGGAATATTTCTGTCACAGAAAGTCATTGGCATTCCATATAAACATTTAACCACCCTTCAAGAAAATGGGATATTTGCTATCTAAATATATTAGGTGCAGGAATGGACATTAAATGGCTAGGTTTGAGGATTGGGCAATGATCTATATTTAAAGAGAAAAAGAAATTTTGTTTCAACATATTACTCCTGTTACCAAACTAAGGAAGCATTTTGTGGCATTATGTGACTGCTATCATGCAAGCCCAAGAAAAGGCCAACAAGTGTGACACGAACATTGTCCCAAAAGTGCTTTTTCAAAAAGCAACTGAACTGATTTAAAAAATGTGCCTTAGGCTACACGGCTATGAAAAAGACATATAGTTTGAAGAGAATAGAAATAGCACTTAGACTTATATATTGCTTCACAGTGCTTTACAGCCTTCTCTAAAGGCTAGGTCACACTGGCCAATGGATGCAAAACGTATGCAAAAAGGACACAGCGGACGAGCAAAATTTTGAGGGTGGCTCCATCCGTTGTTATCCACTCTCAAAAGTGCCCCAAATTTGCATAAACAGAACGGAAAGCAATGGAAAGGAACGGACGGGGGTAGTACGTAGTGAGGATGGTAAGCGGATGTTCGTAGGAAGCCTAGCGGATGGAAGTGGATGGAAGCGGATGACACATCCGCAGGGCTTCCAGGGGAGATTAGCGAAGCAGACACGTAGCAGAAGGAGTGGATGTGTAGCAGATGACGCAGATGCATCATGGACGTCTATAGGATGCATAGCGGATGCGTAGCAGATGCAAAGCGTTCACTGTGCATGCGGGGAGGATGAATTGCGTCAGCTCCGTGGATATAAAAGGATGCAGCTCGCAAGCAGTCACCATTCAGAGGAAAGACCTGCTGCCAGAAACATCTTGAAAGAACACCATGGTTCATCAGTCAGGGAAGAAGAGAAAGCCTGTGCCTACTCCTGCCAGCCCTGGCAAGAAGGACAGAACCACCATCCCACCCCCTGGCGCTGACTCTGAAGCTACTGTTGCTGCTGGTGCTGCTGGTGCTGCTGCTGCTGCTGGTGCTTCTCCTGCTGGTGCTGCTGGTGCTTCTCCTGCTGGTGCTGCTGCTGCTACTGGTGCTTCTCCTGCAGGTGCTGCTGGTGCTTCTGGTGCTTCTCCTGCTGCTGCTGCTGGTGGTGGTGCTGCTGCTGTGGTGGACCAGCCCCAAGGCCTTCAAAGCCCTTCTGCTGAAGGCCCTGAAGCCCCTGCCAGAGGGAGGACGAGGCAAGGGAAGCAGAAGGGAGAGAGGAAACAGTACTCCATTTCCGAGGACCATGAGGAGAAGGAATGGCTGGAATGGCTGAGGGAGAATGAGTACTTGTGGAGAAAGGGCCACAGGCTCTATCGCGACACCAAGAGAAAGCAGTCAGCATGGAGAGACAAGGCAGAAAGCCTGGGCTACACTTCAGATGTACTCCTGGGATAGTGGAAGCATATGCACACCTGGTATGGCAAGCTGCACCTGAAGAAATCTGGCCAGGCCGCTGTCAAGCTCACTGACTGGGAGATATATGTCATGGCCAAGTGCAGCTTCCTGGAGGGTGAGGTCCGTCACCGAGGAGCAGCCCCTCTTTCAACCCTCTCCCTCAGACAGCCCACAGACAGCCACTCCTCTTCCAGCCAGGAGACAGCTACCTTGTCGAGGCAGGTGTCTTTGGAGGGCCCCATGGCAGAGACCCCCCTGACAGCTGCACTCCCCATGCTAGAGGATGTGGAGGATCCCCTGTCTCAATGGAGCAAGAAGAAGCAGCAGCCAGAGACCAACCCACCCCCACCCCCAGCTCCACCTCCACAGAAAGCAGGCAGAGAGGCAGACTGGAGGGCCAGAGCCACACTGTCCTGCTGGAGATCAGGGACACAATCAAGACCAGCACAGATCTTCTCTCTCAGCTGGTCCACAGCGACATACCATCCTCGAACCACAAGCCCTTCATCATGTACGTGAGCCAGACCCTCATGGACCTGCCCGAGACCCAGTACTAGGTGATGAAGGAGAAGATCACAGCACTGCTGCACCACCCTCCAGGCTCAGCTGAACCTGAACCAACCCAGTCCAGGACTGCTCCTCCACCCCAGGTGATGTCACAGCCCTTCCACGGCTTTCAACAGCCCATCACCGACCAAGACTACGAGTACCAGGACTTCCCATAGCAGATTCAGCCCTTCCCAGTCCAGGCCCAGGTACATCGCACCGCACAGACACCTCACCTCACCCAGCTGTAGACCAGACAGCCCCACTACACTCCTCTTTCCTCTACCCCACAGCCAAGCCCCTCAACAGAAAATCTGTTTTCAGTACTGTGCCTGACATCCCAGGTCCTTGAGGAAGGGCCTCTCAACCTCACGGGACTGAGTCAGCTCTCTGAGAGCTTCCTGAACACACCATCCCCTGTTGTACTCTCGGGGCCAGGCACCCCAATGGCGCCTCAGACCAGCACTCCAGCCACAGCCACCTCCACAGTCCCTGGCCGCTCGAAATCTGAGACAATGGACATGCCTCAGAGTGACTGAGAATAGTGCCAGAGACCGAGTTGTTACCTGTTCACTTTATCTTTGCTTAAGACACTTTACTTGGTTCATTTTGCTTTTTTAATAAAGTCATACAGTTTACTTAAGACAGTTGTTAATAAAGGTTTTCTTTGCTTCACACACTTGGTTCATTTTATTTACTTAATAAAGTGTTGGTGAAAACTTTGTAAAAAGGGTTAAGCCTTTGCATGCTTGTGGGATAGGTAAGGATAGTTGTTGGATGGGTAAGGATAGTTGTGGGATGGGTAAGGATAGCTGTGGGATAGGCAAGGATAGCTGTGGGATAGATAAACCTCCAGTGCAAGCATAGTGGGACTGTATGGTCCACCCTCCCAGCTGCCACACATATGGCCCTTTTTTATCAATAACAATTTATTCATTGATCAACACATTTCAAAATAAACAAAGCTCTTTATTAATGCCCTATTCATTGTAGGGCACTCAACATACATGGCACAATCTCATCAGTGTTATGAGACAGGCTCAAGGAAGCATCCATTAAGCATCTACCATCCTGTCTTGCCACTCCACTGCTTCAGCTGGGGAGTTGCACCAGTGTTTCAGGAGGTTGCGCTGCTTCTTCCCTTCATGTGAAGCTCTGTTGGGGCCTTGTACATCCACAGTGTCTATCAGGTTTCGTCCTTGCCTCCATTCACCAGGGTCCATATCCCCATTCCCTTGTTGACGGTCCACAAGCCTGTTCTGCAACACTGGGTAGCGGGTGCGCATGAGATTGTGCAGGATGCAGCAAGCTTCCACGATGCTCCTCACAGTCCCTGGGTGATGCTGCATGGTGGTGAGAAGTACCTGGAACCTGTTGGCCAGGATGCCAAAGGCATTCTCCACCACCCGTCTTGCCCTGGACATCCTGTAGTTGAAGATCCTCTCTTCACGGGTGAGGTATCTGGAACTGTAGGGCTTCATGAGTTAGGTTCTGAGGAAGAACGCATCATCACCCACAATGAAGTAGGGCACATCTTGTGTGTCATTGGGGAGGGGGTCTGGATCTGGAAAGCCCATGATGAGGTTGCATTCCAGCCCCTCCTTGAGGTCACTTGCGTTTTATACTTGGCCATCTGAAGCTGATCCGTTGCCTGAAGCATCGATGTAGATGAACTTGTAGTCAGCATCAACCATGGCAGGAAGGATAATACTGAAGAAGCCCTTGTAGTTGTGATAAGAGGACCCTGAGTTGGCTGGAGCTTTGCAGGCCACGTGTTTCCCATCTATGGCTCCAACAGTGTGGGGAAAGTTCCACCGCTGATATCACTGTTCTGCAACTTTCCTCCAGCCTTCTTCAGTGGTGGGACACTGGAGGAGCTCCTCCAGGTATTCTTCGATGATGGCCTGCATCACTTCTCTGACCACTTTGCTGATGCTGTTGTGTGGCACCCTCCAGGCATCCTGCATGTTTCTGTATGTGGTTCCAGAGGCCAGGTGGCACAGTGTCAGTGCCACCTTGAGCCCAGGGTCCAGGCTGGGATGGAAGTTGGTGCTTGGCTTGGTCAACCTGGGTCTCAGACGCTCCACAATTTCATCAAACATGGCTGGTGGCATCCTCATGAAGTGCTGGAATGCACGAGTGTCTTCATTCCTCAGCTCCACCATCAGCTTGTCATAGAGTCCAAACTCCACTCTTCTCCCGATCCATCGTTGGACCTATACAGCTCTTCGATGTCTCCTTCTTCTGCTCGCGTAGAAAAGGTGAAACAGTCTGAAGAGGGCTTTTTTCTGGTGTTGAATGATGGCAGTTACCATAAGGAGTGTGTGATGATCCATGGTGGAGATCAATGGATGATGTGGAAGAGCAAGAGCAAGGCTGAAAAGGTCTGTACACCAGGGCTGCTGGACTGATAGTGAGAACCAGGTGATTTCCTCCCCCTTTTTATAGGAAATATTGGTTTTCCGTTAGGTGTCCTTCCACATACTCTAGGCATACTCCAGACATCCTAAATATCCGAGATACGTCCTAGATACAAACGTTTTGTCCGTTTTAATGCTTTATATACGAGATGCGTCTGCTTATATCCTTTCTATTTCTGTGCTACTAATGCTGTGTGGACGTTCCATGTACCTTTTGCTTCCTCCCTCTTTCTGTTTTCAGCTACAGCAGATGTGAGTTGAGGGGATGTCCAGAGGATGCCGAGAGGATACAGCGGACGTGTAACGGATGACAATGGACATAGAACATTTGTTGCCAGTATGTGTCGCAGATGTACATTGTACGTGGTGGAAAGTTCATCCGCTCAAAAAGTTTTGTGCAGCTCAAAACTTTTTGAGCGGATGAAATAGCAGTAGATGGATGTTTGATGGATAGAGTGTATGAAACACGTATGCAGTGAGTACACAACGGAGGCATTGCGTTTTCAAACGGATGGCAAGCTTTTTTGGCCGTTTTACATCCTCTTTGCATCCGTTGGTGCAGTGGGACATGGGCTTAACTGGTTTACTGAGTCAACATATTGCCCCCAACAATCTGGGTCCTCCTTTTACCAACCTCAGAAGGATGGAAGGCTGAGTCAACTTTGAGCCAGTAAAACTAGAACTGCTGAACTGCTGTTAGTTGGCAGTCAGCAGAAGTAGCCCACAATACTGTGTTCTAACCACAGTGTCCCCATGGCTCTTGGAATGATGTCTAAGAGGGATATTCTGGGCTGAGCAGGTTACCAAAGTTTACTTCTGTTAAAGCAAACTGTCCCTAAAACTACCAAAAATGCTTGAAAATCCATTCTGTAAAACTACCCATTGTATGCTGGTATACAGGCCACAGGAAGCCAAATTAGGAAGTATAAAGGATAGAAAATATTTTTAAAATGGAACCACACCATTTGATGCTCTAAACTCCAGACTGGCAAGTTTCAGGAAAAAATTAGGATTGGGGAACTTTAGCTTGCCAACTCTTATCAAACTCTCAGCTTCCTACACTACTGGGTAAATTAGTGGAGCTGCCATCTAGCATTATCTGGAAATCTATAGATTATCTTGTACAATCATAAAGAATGACTAGAAACTGTACATAGAATGAAATAGAAAATAAAATAGGAGCAAACAATCCAATATAGTTTTCAGTTACTGTTATCATAGCATATGGCTGAATAATAGGGAATGTTAAAGGGAATGTTGTTTAAGGGAAGAAAATAGGAAAGGTAAGATTAATAAATCATACACCATACTGATGTATCATTGTTTGTTTGCATGTCAGAAGAGAACTTGACCTCTTGTCATGACTGCCAAAGAAAAATAGTATTATCTTTAAGCAGTTCTTCAATGATATATAAGAGAGAGTGAATAATTTCACATGGATCATGAAAAAGCCCAACAGTTCATAATGAGTTCATTTAGTATAAGATTTGGGGGAATCCAAACCAAAAATAGGCAGTGTCAAAATTCTCTCTCATTCTTCATATTCTGATTTTTTTTAAAAAAATCTGGATTTTCTGAAAATGATTGACAACTATAAACTATCTGAGAGTATATTAACCCTACTAAACAATATTCAATACAACTGTTTGCAACTGTTGATATAAAAGAAGAATCTTCCTTACTTTACACCAGCTGAGAAGCTCACCACAGGGAAAAAAAGCCCATCAGTATTGAAGTTTTCAAACATTCCTTGCACTGGTTGTCCATTAATACGGAAAGAAATGCTGGGTGCCCCTAAATCCAAGCAACAGCTGACCACATCATCAGATGCTAATAAATGCTGATTCACAGATGCAACAGCCCTGGATATTCGACCTAATAAGCAGAGAATCAAAGGAGAAAATGTTCTAAGAAATTCTGGGGAAGAACTGTGAAATTTCTATGATGTTTAAAAAAATTTTTTCACATTAAATAAATCATTTTTGCAAGAGCAAAAAGTGAAAAATATTAGAAATGCTTGAGAATATTATTCCAATTTACAGACAACAATATGTGTGTGTGTACTCTATGAATGTAGTTATGTATTAGAGATCAAGATGCAATTATCTTTTAAATGGCATACATATATATATACCATTTAAATGGCATATATAAAAACATACATAATTTTATAGTGCCATAAAAATCATATGGTTACAGGCAGGTGGGATTCTACAGGTTCGCATCTATTCTCTAGAACTGGTTACTAACATTCTAAGCAGTTCGGAGAACTGGTTGTTAGAAGAAATTACTCGCCTAATCCTGTAAGGAAGACAGGAAGGAAAGATTCTGGTGTTGCTTGCAGAAACTGCCTCTCTGTTAACCCTTATTACATTCTTGGCAGGACTAGACTTCATGTCTCAGGAACTTCTCTGGTTTATTTTTCCCCTTCCTTTGCTGGTACTTTGCTTGTGTGGAATGACCATTCAAAGTTACAATGGCACTGAAAAAAGTGACTTATGACTATTTTTCACACTTAGAACTGTTGCAGCATCCCCACAGTCATGAGAGGCCAGGCAAGGAGATGTTTGCCTTGAAGTGAGTAATATTGAATTGGCCACGCCCAGCCAATAACATGACCGCCAAGCCACATCCACCAACTAAGCCACGCTCACAGAACCGGTTGTTTAAAAATTGGAATCCCACCCCTGGTTGCAGGAGGATAATGTCTGTTATAGTTAAATGCAAATTTGCATGTCATTCTTTTTAGTCATTCATAGAATTATTTTTGAATTCCATAGGCAGGCAACATCCAGTGCAAGCTGCAAATAAAACTCACTTTTGTCTTTACATTATTTAATTGTCAATACTAAGAATTTTTAATGTTCTGTTTGATTTAATAAAACAAAGAGTTTTCAACTGGGATTGAAGAAATTTAAACTGGGTTTGTGCATGACTGTTATTCATTGGATTCTAGGCATAGCTCCTAAACAAAGCCAAATAAAATAGACATTATATCTCCCAAATAAAACCAAACAAAATAAATAAATAAACAAATGAATAAGGGACACAAAACAAATATAAAGTATTAATTCTTTTTCCCCCTCTTTATTTCCAGTCAAGTATAATTCAGCTTTATAGACGCTCAATTTTGAACTGTGACCATGAATATTAAGACAGAGAAAATTATTGTTTCAAGGAGGCCCAAAAAAATCTTTAAAAAGAAAAAGAAAACAATTCTACTTTGCAAACCTTCATATCACTTGAGGCAATTCTCATTTTAAACCAGTTCTTACCAGACCACAGATGAAGTCCATCAAAGCCATAGGAGTACAGATCATCACCAACACCATTTCCTCCCCATCCTTCTCCACCTCCAGGATAAGGAGCATAGCCAGATGTTGAGGCCCATCCAACCCGCAAATGTGTAGGTTCTGCAGTCAAAAATGGTTCCACTTGATCAATGATTAGTTCAAAGTACCATTTCTTATACTGGGCTGAGCCCTCAGCAATTCCAAGAAATATGTTTGGCCTTATACTGAAAAAGAAGAGAATGCAGAGCATATAAAACACACTGCAGTAAAATATACACCATAACTTCAGGGTTCAGGAAGAGAGCTTTCTTTACTCTTGTCTCCACCCTGTGGAATATTCTCCCCTCCAGGGTGAAACCCCACTCTCTTGGCCTTTCAAAATTTAGCTCTGCCAACTCTCTTGGAACTTGAAGAGTCGGATTCAACTCTGGAATGGTTAGTATTTGAAAGGTATTCCCTCTGCCTTTTAACGAGTGGTGGGATTCAAATATTTTTACTGTCGGTTCTGTGGGTGTGGCTTGGTGGGCATAGCAAGGAAAGGATGCTGTAAAATCTCCAGCCAGAGGTGATATTTGCTGGTTCTCCGAACTACTCAAAATTTCCACTATAGTTCTCCAGAACCTGCTGAATACCACCTCCACTTTTAACTTATTCTATTTTTGTTTTTTTAGTTAGCTCCCATTTTATTTATATATTTTATTGCATCATTATGTTGTTTTTATACTTTAGTTACAAACTTCCCAGAGTCACTCTGAGAGTGAGAGAGGCAGTCCCCAAATCTGATAAATAAATAAAAATATGCCTGTGTATCTTGATAGCATGCTAACCATACTTAATATATCAACAGTAGTCATCCAACATTGTGCTCAAACTATCTAATATATAAGAGTAAAGTCAATGTCCAAATTATCCTTCTAAATAATAATTCATAATATCACTTTGCTTCTAGGATATTTCGGTGTTCAAGACTTTCTCCTATAACTCAATTTTACTGACAAGTCAAAGAGGGAATGTGATGCAACGCATAAATAAAATCACAAATCCAACAAAGCATATAACAGACAAAGAACTGCTGAATCCTCACACAGCATCTCAGTTGTGACTGATTTTTCTGTTCAATTCCTGTTATAGAGATGAAATATTTTGATAAACAAAATTGATATATAATGATACCTTGTCACATCATTCACCAGGCATGTTTGCAAGAGCAGATCTCTTCGAGGAAGAAGATTGTCACATATTAAGTTCTGATTAGCACGCACTGCTACACCATTACAGAGACAAAGAGAGCATAGGACATCAAGAACCTAGAAAACATTTGTAGAAGTGGTCTTTAGAGCTATATAGAGCATAATACAATGCTAGTTTCAAGGGGTTTTAATTTTACTTCTAAAGAAATCTAGCTAGAAATCTAATACCCTTATTATGGTTCATTGCACAGTCATTCAGATATTTGGCATTTTTGTCCACCTATCGAATGCTTTCCAAGGACCTGGGACAGGCATATCTATTCTTATTATTCTTACACTTACTCCTATGATAGAATGGAGTAAGAATAAATATGAATTAATTAATTTATTTTTTTACAAAACTGATGTTCTTTAGACTTTAGTAGTTCACTTTTAAAGAACAGAATTCCAAGCAAGTATTACAATAATTAAACTAGTTAAATTAGGTAAAATTAACTAATGGAGAACATGGAATTCAGAGAAGCCTATTATCAAAGCTAGTCCTGTGTCACTTCCTCCACAGCAAACAAAACAATTTTAAGGCCACTATTAAAACTAGAAAATCATCCATAAATCACAGAGTAAGGAGCTGATTCTAAAGCTGTGAGGCTAAAACATGAAAGGCTCTCAACCATAAATATACTGTCAGAGTAGTGGACACCGCCAAAATGCCAAGGATGCCAAATAATGCAATTTGTGGGAATGTACCTTCTCAACAATGAAGTAGGTTTCAATACCCCAAATGCCAAAATTAAGTTTGTATAGTGGTATCTGGCCCTATGCAGACATTTGAGAGAAAAAAGAGATCACAAAAATCTAGACTACAGTACTTTGAACCAAGATCAATGAAGCAAGAGTAGGTGGGGAGGCCTTCCCCTAAGGTGTTGCAGTAATCAAGACATGACACAATCAGAGCTTGAATGTTGCAACAGGTATCAAGAATTGGAAAATACATCAAATGTTCTACAGATAAAAATGGCAGATCTTCACAGTAGCCACAATGAATGACTACAGAACAATTTATTATCCACCTGCAGGCATGAATTCCTGGCAACTGATATGGAAGCAATCTCATAGCCCTGGAGACAGATGGAATTTGTTTTTTTGCAAAACACTAAAAGCTCTGTTTTGTCTGAACACAAGATAATGGGCAATCATCCAAGATTAAATTTGCTGTCAAAAAAAACCCCACTGGAATTCTATGTCACTGAATTAAACTTGGAAGAATAACAGTACATTTGGATATGATCAGAGTAGGTGTGATATCAAAAACCAACTCTAGTATTAATTTACTCTAAAGAAAGATATAAAGGGTAAAGGGTCCTAGGAGTGAACCTTTAACAATACCATCTGTAAAGGGAAATTTATAATAACAAGAGTTTTTTTCAACGAAACAGGAAAAGAAGGAGATAAAAAGACAAAAACAAGACGAAAATGTGTCAATAACCCCCAACAATTCAATCATCAGGATGAAAGCATTTGACGATTAAGATTATTAAGCATAACTGATTATCTTAAGCCCATGTCACACTGCACCAACGGATGGAAAGAGGATGTAAAACGGAGAGAAACACTTGCCATCCGTTGGTTAACGCGATGCATCCGTTCTGTACTCACTGCCTCCGTTTTGCTTCCTCTATTATCTGTCCAGCATCTGTCGACTGAGGTTCCATCCGCTCAAAAAGTTTTGAGCTGCTCAAAACTTTCTGAGAGGAAAATGTATCCAACGCATCCGTTCTGCATCCGCAATGCATACGGGGAACATCCGTTCTGCATCCATCGTCATCCGTTACGCATCCGCTACATCCGCTAGGCATCCGCTGTGCATCTGTGCAACTCAAATCTGCTCCAGCAGAAAACGGACACAGGGAGGATGTGAAATGGACACAGAACGGACGCGCAGAGGGGACCTATCTCAGATATTTAGGATCTCTAGAGGATGTCTAGAGGATGCAAAAGGACACAAAGTGGAAAACCTATATTGCCTTTAAAAAGGGGGAGCAACTCACCTGGATCACACTTTCAGTCCAGCAGCCCTGCTGTTCAGACCTCTGTAGCCTTCATCTGGCTCTTGCTCTTCCACAGCATCCAGTCATGTCCACCATGGATCGTAACACACTCCTTTTGGTAGCCACCATCGTTCTGCAACAGTGCGAAGCCATCTACAGGCTCTTTCAACTGTTCTATGGGAAAAAAAGGAGGCGGCCAAGAAGCATCTGGGTCCGAAGATGGATCGGGAGAAGAGCAGAGTACGGACTGTACAACAAACTGATGGTGGAGCTGAGGAACGAAGACACTCGTGCATTCCAGAACTTCATGAGGATGCCTCCAGCCATCTTTGATGAAGTTGTGGAGTGGCTGACACCCAGGTTGACCAAGCAGAGCACCAACTTCCGGCCCAGCCTGGACCCTGGGCTCAAGGTGGCACTGACTCTGCACCACCTGGCCTCAGGGACCACCTACAGGAGCATGCAGTACAGCTGGAGGGTGCCACACAACACCATCAGCATTGTGGTCAGAGAAGTGGTGCAGGCCATCATAGAAGAATACCTGGAGGAGCTCCTCCAGTGCCCCTCCACTGAAGAAGGCTGGAAGAAAGTTGCAGAGCAGTGGTATCAGAGGTGGAACTTCCCACACACCATTGGAGCCATAGATGGGAAGCACGTGGCCTGCAAAGCTCCAGCCAAGTCGGGGTCCACTTATTTCAACTCCAAGGACTTCTTCAGCATCATCCTCTTCGCCATGGTCGATGCTGACTACAAGTTCATGTACATCGATGCTTGAGGCAACAGGTCAGCTTCAGATGCCCAGGTTTACAATGCCAGTAACCTCAAGGAGGGGCTGGAACGCAACCTCATCATGGGCTTCCCAGATCCAGACCCCCTGCCTAACCACACGCAAGATGTGCCCTACTTCATCGTGGGGGATGACGCCTTCTCCCTCAGAACCTACCTCATGAAGCCATACACTTCCAGACTCCTCACCCGTGAAGAGAGGATCTTCAACTACAGGCTGTCCAGGGCAAGGCGGGTGGTGGAGAACGCCTTTGGCATCCTGGACAACAGGTTCCAGGTACTTCTCACCACCATGCAGCATCGCCCAGAGACTGTGAGGAGGATCGTGGAAGCTTGCTGCATCCTGCACAATCTCATGCGCACCCGCTACCCAGTCTTGCAGAACAGGCTCATGGACCTCCAACAAGGCAATTGGGACATGGAGCCTGGGGAATGGAGGCAAGGGCGAAACCTGATCGACACTGAGGATGTGCAAGGCCCCAACAGAGCCTCACGTGAAGGGAAGAAGTAGCGCAACTTCCTGAAACACTGGTGCAACTCCCCAGCTGGAGCAATGGAGTGGCAAGACAGGATGATGGATGATCAATGGATGCTTCCTTCAGCCTGTCTCATCACACTGATGAGATTGGGCCATGTATGTTGGGTGGGCCTACAATGAACAGGGCATGAATAAAGAGTTGTATTTATGTTGACATGTGTGGATCAATGCTTACATTGTTATTGACAATGAAGGGCCAAAGGTGTGGCATCTGGGAGGGTGGACCATACAGTCCCACTATGCTTGCACTGGAGGTTTATCTATCCCACAGCTATTACCCATCTCAAAGGTATCCCTGCCCATCCCACAGGTATCCCTGCCCATTCCTCAGCTATCTTAACCCATCCCAAAGGTATCCCTGCCCATCCCAAAGGTATCCCTGCCCATCCCAAAGGTATCCCTGCCCATCCCACTGCTATCTTAACCCATCCCACAAGCATGCAAAGGCTTAAACCATTTCTAAAAGTTTCCACCAAGACTTTATTTACAAAAATAAATGAAGCAAGTGTGTGAATCAAAGATAATCTTTATTAATAACAAGCTGTAAAAGAAAAATGACCCAAATCAAGTGTCCAAATAAAGTCTACAGGTAGCCACCCAGTCTCTGGCACTCTTCTCTGTCACTCGGAAGTGTGCCCAATCTCAGGGGTGAAGGGTCCAGGTGCTGTGGAGGTGGCTGCTGCTGGAGTGCTGGTCTGAAGCTCCACTGGGGTGCCTGGCTCCCAGAGGACAACAGGGGATGGTGTGTTGAGGAAGCTCTCAGACAGCTGGCTCAGCCTCGTGATGTTGAGAGCTCCTTCCTCCATGCCATGGGGTGTTAGCCCCAGTACCGATGACAGATGTACCGAGACCGGGCTTGGCTGTGGAGTGGAGGAAGGAGCAGTGTAGTGGGGCTGTCTGGTCTGCAGCTAGGTAAGGACTGGCGTCGGTGGCGTGGGTGGCATCGGTGGCGTGGGTGGCATCAGTGGAACCGGTAGCAATGGTGGTGTCTGATGATCCTGTGCCTGGACTGGGAAGGGCTGCTGCCTGTGCTGCTGGACCTCTTGGTAGCTGTAGCCCTGGTAGGTGAGGGCCTGTGGAAAGCCTTGGAATGGGAGTGACTCACCTGGGGTGGAGGAGCAGACCTGGACTGGGTGGGAGAAGGTTCAGCTGGGCCTGGAGGGTTGTGAAGAAGATCGGTGATCCTGTCCTTCACCACCTGGTACTGGGGTTCTGCCATGTCCATGAGGGTCTGGTTCACATAGGTGAGGAAGGGCTTGCGGTTGGAGGATGAGGAGTCGGTGTGGACCAGCTGAGAGAGGAGATCTACACTGCTCCTGATGGTGTCTCTTATCTCCAGCAGGACAGTGTGGCTCTGTCCCTCCTGTCTGGCTCTCTGCCTTTCTGTGGAAGTGTAGCTGGGGATGGATGCGGGTTGGACTGTGGTGGAAGTGCCGTCTCCTTTCTCCCACTGTGCCAGGGGGTCCTCCATGTGCTCCGCCATGATTAGTACAGCTGTCGGCGGGTTCTCATCGTGGCACGCTCCACAGACACCTGCCTGGAGACAGGAGCTGACTCTCTGCCGGAAGAGGACTGGCTCTCAGCAGGCTGCCTGAGAGAGGGGGTTGTGAGAGGGGCTGCTCCTCAGTGGCAGATCTCACCCTCCAGGAAGCTGCACTTGGCCATGATGTTGTTCTCTCTGTCCGTCAGCTTGACCGCAGCCTGGCCAGATTTCTTGAGGTGCAGCTTCCTGTACCAGGTGTTCATGTGCTTCCACCAGCCGAGGAGCACCTCCGAAGTGTAGCCCAGGCTCTCCGCCTTCTCTCTCCAAGCAGCCTGCTTCCTTTTGGTGTCCCTATAGAGCTTGTGTCCCTTCCGCCATAGACACTCATTCTCTCTCAGCCACTCCAGCACCTCATCCTCATGTTCCTCCTTGATGGTGTATTGCCTCCTCTCCCGTTCTCACGTATACCTCTTCCTCCCTTTGGCAGGACCACATGTGCCCGCATCAGAGGGACTTTCAGGTTGTAGGGGCTGCTCCTCCACACCACCACCAGCAGCAGCAGCAGCAGCAGCAGCAGCAGCAGCACCAGCAGCACCAGCAGGACCAGGATCAGCAGCAGCAGAGTAAGCACCAGCAGCGTCAGCAGCACCAGCAGCACCAGCAGGACCAGGATCAGCAGTAGCAGAGTAAGCACCAGCAGGACCAGGAGCACCAGCAGGACCAGCAGGACCAGGTGCACAAGCAGGACCAAGAGCACCAGAAGGACCAGGAGCACCAGCAGGACCAGCAGGACGAGAAGCAGCTTCAGCAGAGTAAGCACCAGCAGAAGCACCACCGCCAGAAGCAGCATCAGCAGAGTAAGCACCAGCAGAAGCACCACCACCAGAAGCAGCTTCAGCAGAGTAAGCACCAGCAGAAGCATCACCGCCAGAAGCAGCATCAGCAGAGTAAGCACGAGCAGAAGCACCACCGCCAGAAGCAGCATCAGCAGAGTAAGCACGAGCAGAAGCACCACCGCCATAAGCATCATCATCAGCTCCTCCAGAAGCAGAAGCAGAAGCAGCAGAAGCCCCAGCCCCAGAAGAGCGAGCCCGTGCTGCAGAAACCCCAGCAGAAGCAGAGTGAGGGCCAGGGGGTGGGAGGGTGGCCCTGTCCCTCTTGCCAGGGCTGGCAGCAGGTGGCTGAGGCTTTCTCTTCTTCCCCTTGGTTGTGGGGTTGCTGGCTGGTAGGGAGGCTGGCAGGCAGGCTGGCAGGCAGGCTGGCTGGCAGGCAGGCTGGCAGGCAGACTGGCTGGCAGGCAGGCAGGCAGGCAGGCAGGCTGGCAGCAATGCTGGCAAGCAGGCAGGCAGGCAGGCGATGTGTCTGGCAGCAGGTCTTTCCTCTGAATGTTGACCTGCTTGGGAGCTGCTTCCCTTTATATCCGCGGGGATGACGCAATGCATCCTCCCTGCATGCGCAGTGAATGCTAGGCATCCACTAGGCATCCGCTAGGCATCCGCTAGGCATCCACTAGGCTTCTGCTCTGCATCCGCTTCATCCACTAGGCTTCCGCTCTGCATCCACTTCATCCGCTCGGCATCCGTTCTACATCCGCTGTATCCATTCCGCGTCCACTTTGCTACGGTCCCCCGGAAGCCTTGCGGATGTGCCATCTGCTCTCATCCGCTTCCATCCGCTGGGCTTCCGTGGAGCATCCGCTTTCCATCCGCCCTAGTCCTCCCCCCGTCCTTTCCTTTTCATGTTGTCCGCTCTGGTTATGCAAATTTTTGCCCCTTTTGAGAGCGGATAACAATGGATGGAACATTTTTCTCGTCCGCTGTGTTCTTTTTACAAACGTTTTGCATCCGTCGGCCAGTGTGACAGGGCCTTAAGAGCAGCTGCACAGTCAATAGATTGTACATTGTCAATACATTGTAGCTATCTCAATGGCTGGACTAGATCAACATCCTGATTGAATGGAATCACAAAGATTATGATGAGCAAGACAGGTCTCTAGTTAAGAGAAAACAACTTCAGAATTTTTAAAGAAAGGAGACATAGAGTGGGGGCTAGAATAGATGTGACAGTTGAAGGATTTTTTTTTTACCAGTGAACAATAAACAGTTCAGTCAAAAATGTAAAATGGATGGAAGGAAAAATGAACAAAGGAAGGACGTAAAAGTACACAGAGGGCAACTTGCCAAATCAGTAGATATGGCTTGAATATGCAGGTCTTAAACTGAAAAGATGAGAATATGTCCTTCTCACAAGCCTTTTTACAAGCATTCACTGAAATGCTTGATGAGCAGTTTCTGCTTAAGAGATACAAAGGGAAGTTTTGGCTCTCACTTGTTTACCCAGCTTGTCTGAAACAGGACTGTAGAGGAGATCTTTTTAAATGCCAAGAGAAGTAGCAGAGTTGAGCCTTAAAGCTTTGATTTATTCTCTGAACAAATCAACTTGTACAACATTTTTTAATCTTAAATATAAGCATATTTCTTCAGAAGTCTCCATTGCATTCCATTGATTCTGTTCCATCATTCAGACAGTTTCCATATTCACTTATTTGGGGACCAAGTCCTTGTAATTTTATTGGGTCCGAGTAAAATACATAGGAATATGCTGTCCATGTCCAATAATATGAACATCTATGTCTGGCCAGTAGAGGCATAAAACCTTTTTAAAAATTATTTGTACATGAGATGTTTGAAATCTGTAAATCCTTCTGCTTTTTAAGCTTCTTAAATAGCTTAATGGCATAGATGCTAATGGTATCCAAGATAATCAATTCTCTAGTTATCTAAAATTTGAAACAGATGTGAAATGTTTTTAATATTTTTGGTTACTTCCTGGAAAAAGTGGGATTTTTTTTTTAATAGGAATTTACACATTCCAGAAGACTAAAGGATCTTTTCAGGTACATATTTAGGCATTCCTGTTGACTCCAAGCAGGGCAAAACAATCTTGTACTGCCTTCTAGTACTCAACATATAAAAACATCACACAGGATATAAAAATAGACAAATTCTTCTCTTCATGGGATGGAATGAGGAGCAAGTCATGTAAAACATCATAAAATCAGAGCACAACATAATATAACATCTTTATAATTCTATCTGGACTGTATATAGCATTTTAAAGACAGTTTACATAGATCAAACCAATTTCATACTTATATATCCATAGTCAGAAAGAAATTGCTCCTGAGAATCTAACAGTAACCTAAACAAAGAAAAAAAAAACACTCTATTTAAACAAGTTCACACTTGTTTTGTGGCCAAAGAGCAGGTTTTTATAACAATGTGCTTACTTCTATTTTATTATAATTTACAGGTGTTATAATTTTTTGTTTTATTTATAGAATATGTTGCATAGAAAAGATGCATCTTGCATTTCTAAAGCATACCTTATGGTTGCGTCCATGCTTATCCAGCAGGGAGATGATGGACTTTATATGGCCTTCATCTATCAAATTTAAAGCTTCTGGGCTTTCAATCAAGATACAGCGCAACACTTCTAAAATACCTGTTTGAATGCCAGGGACAAAGAGATTATTTTCAGTTTCAGGGGCAGAATCTATAACATACAGTATAATTGAAGCACTGGAAAAAATATAAATGATAGAAAAAATCCTTCTTTTAAGCACTTTAAAAATGCTTAAAATTTAAATATTGAAGATGCCCGAAATAGGTAGCCAGCTTCGAGAAAAACAAAATAACTTAGATGTGGATTTTTCTTTTACGGTATTTTTATCTGAGGACAGATAACAAATTAAGGAACAACTGAACCGAAAAGGAAGCTATCTTTAGAAATATAAATCCCTTAGCCCTAAAGCTAAATCTAGCAGTAGGATTTCATTCATTCTTAAGAGCTTCTGTTCAGTTTGTATCTGAGTCGAAATTACAACATTTTTCTCAATATATTTGATCAATAACATCTTTCCTACTAATTCAAGAAATGTGTGTGAATCTCTTATACGAAGAAGTAAAAACAGCTTTTATTTGAAAAGTTGTGGTAGAATCTAAATAGCATTGCACTCAAATATCTCAATGCATGATATCATTGCAGGAATTAATGTGTCAGATAACTCTTCCTTGAAAATGGGATGGATAGTATGGGGAATTCTTGAATGAAAATCCATAATTATAGTTAACAGCCCTTTTTTAAAGTTATGGAAAAAGAAACTGGTATATCTCACCTGAAGAAGACTCTAGTCTATCCAATTTACTAATCAACCAATCAAGATTATTGGAAAACTGGGCACAATTGTTTCTGTTACCACAAATGAGAGCAGCTGAAAGATAGATTTGAAATGATCAATTAACAGATATTTTGGAATAAAAACAAAATATAAAATATGTCTCCATCAACAACATGTTGATATTTAGGACATATCCTTTATATGCTTTTCTGTATATTCTAGACATAAAATGAATATAGTTTACTGGCATCTTCACTAGACATAATTGATTATTACCATTCCAGTAGGCATTAAATATTTCTGACACTGGATAAACATTTGATACCATTAACTCATCATCTCCAGCTGGATTTAATCACACGAAACTATTTGTAAAAGTCATTAAAAACTCAGTGGCTTCCAATTCTGCTAGTTATAAATGTAAAACTCAATAAAACTTTTAATTCTGTAACCAATAAATAAAGAATGAATTTCAATACATGTACATTATTTGAAATATTTTGATCTAATCAAGAACCTATTTTTCTATATATTTGCACATCAGAGCCATTGTTTATTTATATAAGAGTTTATTAGTCAATTTGAGTTTTTAAAAAGCATGATCCAATCTACAAATAAAATAGTTTTTTCAAAACTGTCTCTAACTTTCATGCATTTCCACAGATAAAGATTTCATACAGCTGCAGAAAATGCTCCAACTACTAACTGGAAGGCACTGTGGAAGAAAAGACATTATTCAGCAGTTTCTGCACCACTAAAGCAAATGACACTGAAAAATTCAGCAATCTTCAACAGGAAGAGATAAAAACAGTGAGAGTTACCCACTTTTAATATATTTGTTAATTATTACTAAAGTTCAGAAAGAGTAATAACAGTGAAGAAAAATATGAATCTGCATTTAAGAATGTGGCCTGGTATCTTTCTAATTTGTCTTCAAATTCTGTTTCTTCTCTCTCTTTTTTTTTTTTGCTGTTCACACATACATTTCTGAATCATAAAAGGGAACCACATTTAGCACTGATTACATGACCTAGTTTGGTAATGAAACATCTGCAAGAAAACAATCAAGCTCAGAGAGCACCAAGGACCCCACAATTCAATTCTGAATTACAAATATTCTCTTCTATCGAAAACCACATTTTTAAATTTTAAAGTACATTATTAAAATTACTTTATTAACATAACCGTGGCATAAATTGCAATATGTCATCTAATAACATGTTGATTTAGTTTTAGTGTTGGTTTTATTGTGCCATTCGTTGTGGGGAGAATTATTCAGCTCCTCTGATTTAGTTTTAATTCAAAATTTTCTCCAAAATCTCATGGAACTCTGCATGACTTACTTCAATATACTTACTTATATATTTACACTATATAACTCACCTAATAACTTGTAAAGAAGATTCAGAATTTCTTTCCATGCTGTGCTATTTTCTTCTCTACCAACCCCTGTAAAATGAGCGGTACTATAGTATACATTTAATCGATCAATGCAATTCAGAACCAATGCCAGCATCCCCTGAAAAAACATAGTTAAAAAACACTCTTTGTATCTTCAAGTATATATTCCTTTACATTTTAAAAATTTAAACAAGCAGTTCAAATACAGTATTGAACTATAAAATACTGGATATAATACATTTTCTAAAATAACTAAATTTGGGAGAAGATAGATTTTAAAGCTGCCATTGTAACCATCATTTTGCTTAAAAAAGTCATAATGGTGTTTCTTAATCTAGGTCAGGGATTTCAAACTTGATTTCATTGAGGGCTGCATCAGGGTTCTGTTTGACCTTGGGTATGGGTGTGGCCAGGGTAGGCATGGCCAGCTCAATGCCACTTGTGTCAGGGTGCCTCTGCCAGTGAAAACGGGCTCCTGAGCTCCGTTTCTGGTGGCAATGGCCTCCTGCAATCTTCTGCCAACAAAAACAGAGCTTGGGAGGGCTGCATGTGGCCTTCCCAGGCTCTGTTTTGTCTGGAAGAGTCACCACAGGCCAGTGGTGCAGGCCAGATTTAAGCACCCGTGGACCGGATTTGGCCCATGGGCCTTGAATTTGACATCCCTGACCTAGGCGATCCTTTTGACCCCTACCAATTCTACAATTGTATCATCTTTCCAAGGTCCCATTTGGATCTCACCTTTAAAAGGGTTAAAATTCTAAGACTTTTGAGTTTTTCAGACGATAATAATAATGGCTATT
This sequence comes from Laticauda colubrina, assembly GCA_015471245.1. Taxonomy (NCBI): domain Eukaryota; kingdom Metazoa; phylum Chordata; class Lepidosauria; order Squamata; family Elapidae; genus Laticauda; species Laticauda colubrina. The sequence goes on along the minus strand of BLBF01000005.1, from coordinate 42,648,500 downwards.
TAAAGCATCTTTTAAAGGTGAATCATGTATACACTTGGCTATCAATCCCAAAACCTGATCAAATGAAAACACTTTAAACACAGCCTTTTCTACCTCCTCTTTGAATAGATTTTGTCTGTTTTTAAGGGAACGAAGCTTGTTTTGTTTATCCTCATGTTCTAGCTCTTCCTCTGGAGGTAGAAAATATGTAATTAAATCTTGGAGAGTCTGAACTACTTCTTCAATGGGAAGAGTGATGGGAGTTGTAACACTGTTGCTTCCACTGTAAATCAAAAGATAAAGCAAATAGTTATAAAAAGAACACATTGCTAGATTCAAAATAATTATTACCATTATATAGTTTCTCTGACACACAGATATTTTATATCACATGATCCATATATGCAGAATTTAAAAAGCTAATAGAGTTACATTTAGGAGGACAAAACTGGTCAACCCGTGTCCTGAGAATATCATCTGCATGTTTGTATGATAAAGTCTTGGGAAGGAATTGCTAACTTTGCAATATAGAGTGTTGTGAAATACCAGAATTTGTTCCATAGGATGAAGAGAAGATATGTCAGTCAAACAGATTTTTTAAAGTAGCTATCGTTCACACAAACATGTTATTACAGCCTATGCAAGAAGAAATCTCAAAAGTCTTCAGTCTGTGTAGCACAATCAGTATAACACAACAAATGCATATTTTGAAGAGGAAAAAAATTAATTTTCTGTCACTAATAATTACATTCTAAAGTCTGAGAGTGTGGTAAGAATGGAGAAGGAAGAGGTTAGAGAGGCTAGGCTAGAGCAGCATTTTCCAACCTGCTTCCTTGGGGTTATATATAGCCGTGCTGACCGGAATTCGGGGAGTGATGGGTCCCCATACAGCTGGAGGACACCTGTGGTAAATGTTGGAACAAACAGTGGTCAGTGAAATCATCCTGCCAAAATATCTTTGTAGGTTTTCTGTCGCCTGAACTGCTGAAGACTCTTGATGATTAGCAAAAGTGATTTTCTAAAATACGGTGCAGGAGTCTCCAGCCCCTGGACCACACAAGCAGTGGGCGAGTGCACAAAGCTTTATTTGCACATGCATGGGATTAGGCTGTGTACACTTAAACCATCCTCTCTCCGCCACTGTTCTATGGAGCCAAAAAGGCTGGGAACTACTGATGTAGTGAATACTTGCAAGACATTTGAAAAGGCTGTTAATATCAAGACTAGGCTTTGAATGTCAATATGCCATTATTTTCTATCTGTGGAAACATATTTATGTATCAAGATAATTGATTGTTAAAGAACTGTGCTGCAATTTTTTTTGCAAATTTTATTTGAACTGATTAAAAATAAATCTTCAACAATGATAAATTATAGTCCAACATCAGCAGAATGTATTTCCAAATAGATTCTGGAAAGATTAAACTATGTGCTATAAATGCTGATTATTAATTATTATATTAAGAAATTATACCTTATAAATTGACTGAATAATTTTGTGGTATTGAGAATAATTCTAGCAGCCTGGGATTCTTCATGTTGACACCTTTGCAAGGAGAGTCCATCATCTGTGTGTCCTTCTTGGTGTAATATAGCCTAAAATAAATGGTCAAAGCGATATTTAAAATACAACCATTTGTTTGGTGAGCATTTGAAGTTATAAGGGCACTGAAAAATGTAATTTATAACTGATTTTCACACTTAGGAACATTGCAGTACTCCCATGATCAAGTGATCAAAATTTAGGTGTTTGGCAAGTGGTTTGTGTTTATGACATTTGCACAGGCTCATGATCTTAAAATGGGGCACAACTCACTTTAAGGCCTGGTCCCACTGCACTTACATATGCAAATAGGATTGAAAACATTAAAAAAAGCTTGCCATCCGTTGGAAAACGCTATGCATTCATTGTGTACTCATTGCATACGTGTTTCATATGCTCTATCCATCGAGCATCCGTCCACTGCAATTTCATCCGCACAAGAAGTTTTGAGCTGCATAAAAACTTTGTGAACGGATGAACTTTCCGCCACGTATGATGTACATCCGCGACATATACGAGCAACAAATGTTCTATGTCCGTTATCATCCGTTAAACATCTGCTGTATCCTCTCTGCATCCTCTGGCCATCCCCTCATCACATCCACTGCAGCTGAAAATGGAAAGAGGGAGGAAACAAAAGGTACATGGAACATCTACACAGCGTTAGTAGCATGGAAATAGAAAGGGTGTAAGCGTATGCATCTCGCATATAAAGGATTAAAAATGGACAAAATGTTTGTATCTTGGATGTATCTCATATATTTAGGATGTCTGCAATATGGCTACAGTATGTAGAAGGACACCTAGTGGACAACCAATATTTTCTATAAAAAGGGGGAGAAAATCATCTGGATCTCAGTATGAGTCCAACAGCTGTGGTGTACAGACCTCTTCACTCTTGGTCTTGGTCTTCAACATCATCAATTGTTCTCCACCATGGATGATGACACAGTCCATATGATAGCTGCGCTCATTCATCACCAGAACCAAAACCTGTTCAGACTGTATCAACTTTTACACAGAAGGAGAGGAAAGAGACGTCCAAGAGCTGTGTAGGTCTGAGGATGGATCCTGAGAAGAATGGAGTTTGGACTGTATGACAAGCTGATGGTGGAGCTGAGGAATGAAGACCCTCGTGTATTCCATCACTTCATGAGGATGCCACCAGCCATGTTTGACGAACTTGTAGAGCGTCTGAGACCCAGGTTGACCAAGTCGAGCACCAATTGCTGTCCCAGCCTGGACCCTGGGTTGAAGGTGGCACTGACTCTGTGGCACCTGGCCTCTGGAACCACATACAGAAACATGCAGTATGCGCGGAGGGTGCCACACAACAGCATCAGCAAAGTGATCAGAGAAGTGGTGCAGGCCATCATTGAAGAATACGTGGAGGAGCTCCTCAAATGCTCCACCACTGAACAAGGCTGGAGAAAACTTGCAGAAGAGTGGTATCAGAGGTGGAACTTTCCCCACACCATTGGAGCCATAGATGGGAAGCACGTGGCCTGCAAAGCTCCAGCCAAGTCGGGGTCCACTTATTTCAACTCCAAGGACTTCTTCAGCATCATCCTCTTCGCCATGGTCGATGCTGACTACAAGTTCATCTACATCGATGCTTCAGGCAATGGATCAGCTTCAGATGGCCAGGTATACAATGCAAGTGACCTCAAGGATGGGCTGGAACGCAACCTCATCATGGGCTTCCCAGATCCAGATCCCCTACCCAATGACACACAAGATGTGCCCTACTTCATCGTTGGTGATGACGCGTTGTCCCTCAGAACCTAACTCATGAAGCCGTACACTTCAAGATACCTCACCCATGAAGAGAGGATCTTCAACTACAGGATGTCCAGGGCAAGACGGGTGGTGGAGAACGCCTTTGGCATCCTGGCCAACAGGTTCCAGATACTTCTCACCACCATGCAGCATGACTCAGAGACTGTGAGGAATGTGGAACCTTGCTGCATCCTGCACAATCTCATGCGCACCCGCTACCCAGTGTTGCAGAACAGACTTGTCGACCATCAACAAGAGAATGGGGACATGGAGCCTGGTGCATGGAGGCAAGGATGTAACCTGATAGACACTGTGGATGTACAAGGCCCCAACAGAGTTTCACATGAAGGGAAGAAGCAGTGCAACCTCCTGAAACACTGGTGCAACGCCCCAGCTGGAGCAGTGGAGTGGCAAGACAGGATGATAGATGATTAATGGATGCTTCCTTGAGGCTGTCGCATAACACTGATGATATTGTGCCATGTATGTTGAGTGTTCTTACAATGAATAGGGCATTAATAAAGAGCTTCATTTATTTTAAAATGTGTTAATCAATGAACAAATTGTTATTGATAAAAAAGGTCCATATGTGTGGCAGCTGGGATGGTGGACCATACAGTCCCACTATGCTTGCACTGGAGGTTTATCTATCCCACAGCTATCCTTACCCATCCCACAACTATCCTTACCTATCCCACAATCATGCAAAGGCTTACCATTTTTTCAAAGTTTTCACCAACACTTTAAAAAAAATGAACCAAGTATCTTAAGCAAAGATATCCTTTATTAACTTTCTTAGGTAAACTTTATGACTTTATTAAATAAGCAAAATGAACCAAGTAAAGTGTCGTAAGTGTCTTAAGCAAAGATAACCTTTATTAACTTTCTTAGGTAAACTTTATGACTTTATTAAAAAAGCAAAATGAACCAAGTAAAGTGTCTTAAGCAAAGATAAACTTAACAAGTACAACTCAGTCTCTGACACTATTCTCAGTCACTCTGAGACATGTCCCTGGTCTCAGCTGGTTAAGCAGCAGGGACTGTGGAGGTGGCTGTGGCTTGAGTGCTGGTCTGAGGCATCATTGGGGTGCTAGGCCCTGAGGGTAGAACAGGGGATGGTGTGTTCTGATGCTGTCCGAGAGCTGACTCAGTCCCGTGAGCTTGAGAAGCCCTTCATCAAGGACTTGAGATGTCAGGCCCAATACTGATGACAGATTGTCCATTGACAGGCTTGACTGTGGGGTGGAGGAAGGAGGAGTGTAGTGGGGCTGTCTGGTCTGCAGCTGGATGAGGAGTGGCGTCTGTGGTGTGCGATGAACCTGGGCCTGGACTGGGAAGATCTGCTTCTGCTGTGGGAAGTCCTGGTAGTCGTAGCCTTGGTAGGTGAGGGGCTGTTGAAAGCCATGGAAGGGCTGTGACATCGCCTGGGGTGGAGGAGCAGACCTTGCCTGGGTAGGAGCAGCTTCAGCTGGGCCTTGAGGGTTGTGCAGAAGTGCTGTGATCTTCTGCTTCATCACCTGGTACTGGGCCTCGGGCAGGTCCCTGAGGGTCTGGCTCACGTACATGATGAAGGGCTTGTGGTTCGAGGATGGTATGTTGCTGTGGACCAGCTGAGAGAGAAGTTCTGTGCTAGTCTTCATTGTCTCCCTGATCTCCAACAGTACACTGTGGTCCTGGTCCTCCAGTCTGCCTCTCTGCCTGCATCCTCTGGAGCTGGGGGTGGGGGTGGGTTGGCCTCTGGTGGCTGCTGCTTCTTCCTCCATTTGTGACAGCAGGGCGTCATCCTCCATGGGATCCTCCAAGTCTGCCGGCTTGGGGAGTGCATCTGTCAGGGGGTCTCTGCTGTGGGGCCCTCTGAAGACACCTGCCTGGACAGGGTAGTTGGCTCCTGGCTGGAAGAGCACTGTCTGTCTGTGGGCTGTCTGAGGGAGAGGGGTCTCAGAGGGGCTGCTTCTCGGTGGCGGATCTCATCCTCCAGGAAACTGCACTTGGCCATGACGTACAACTTCCGGTCAGTGAGCTTGGCAGCGGCCTGCCCAGATTTCTTGAGGTGTAGCTTGCCATACCAGGTGTGCATGTGCTTCCACCATCCAAGGAGTACTTCTGCAGTGTACCCCAGGCTCTCTGCCTTGTCTCTCCAAGCTGCCTGCTTCTTTTTGGTGTCCCGATACAGTCTGCGGCCCTTTCTCCAGAGGTACTCATTCTCCCTCCGCCATTCCAGCACCTCATCCTCATGCTCCTCGGAAACGGTGTACTGTACTTCTGCTTCCCTTGCCTCTTTCTCCCTCTGGCAGGGCCTTCAGCAGGGCCTTCAGGGCTTGAGCAGCAGGGCTTTCAGGGGCTTGAGCAGCAGGGCCTTCAGGGGCTTGAGCAGCAGCAGGGCCTTCAGGGACTTGAGCAGCAGGGCCTTCAGGAGATTGAGTAGCAGGGCCTTCAGCAGCAGGGCTTTGAGGCCCTTGGGGCTGGTCCACCACAGCAGTAGCACCAGCAGCACCAGCAGCACTCGCAGAACCAGCAGCTTCAGAGTCAGTGCCAGGGGGTGGGATACTGGTTCTGGCCTTCTTGCCAGGACTGGAACAAGTAGGCACGGGCTTCCTCTTCTTGCCTGAGTGATGAACCATGGTGTTCCTGCTAGATGTATGTGGCAGCACATCTTTCCCCTGTATGCTGAGTGCATGCGTGCTGCATCCTTTTATATCCATGGAGCTGACGCAATTCATACTCCCTGCATGCGCAGTGAATGCTTTGCATCTGATATATATCCGCACAGCATCCCCTTTGTTTCCTATAGGTGTCCGTGATGCATCCACTTCATCTGCTATGCATCCGCCCCTTCCGCTATGTGTCCGCTTCGAAATTCTCCCCCAGAACCCCATCGAATGTGTCATCCGCTTCCATCTGCTGTCATCCTCTAGGCTTCCTATGAACATCCGTTTAACATCCCCACTACATACCCACATCCGTTCTTTTCTGTTCTGTTTATGCAAATTTTTGCCACTTTTGGGAGCGGATGACAACGGATGGAGTCACCCCCGAAATGTTGCTCATCCGCTGTGTCCTTTATGCATACGTTATGTGTCCATCGGCCAGTGGGACCGGGCCTTTACAAGTATTGTAGTAAACAACAGAAAATTGGAATTAAATTGTGAGTATAAGTCAAGATCTCCATGTATGTTTTCAATTATGTTCTAAAATATTATTCTACAGCTTGCTAATGATAGTGTGTGAGATTGAGAAGACATTGCAATTTTAATTTGATGATGTTCTTTTTAATTTCAGATAATATGTCCCAGCTAGTTTTTACATAATATGCTCTGCTACATTTGAATCAGGTATTATGCACCAGTCACACAAAAAGAGCAAGACATCCAAAAAGAGAAGCCACCTTCTGGTTGGGGACTCAATTGTAAGGGATTTAAATTTAGGAAAGGATACTGAGGTTTTGAAAGAGGTCAAGGGTCTACCAGGTGCTACTGCCAGCAGAGATAAGAAGCATATTCTTAAGATAGTCAAGAATGCCAGCAAGGACTGTGATATTGATACATTTTGGTACAAATGATCTATCCCAGAAGGATGTACTTTCTGTTCAGAAAGACTTCTCAAGCTTGGGGTATGAAATTTAGTAATATGGGCTGTAGGCTTATCTTTTCAGAGGTTCTACCAGTATACAAAGAACAAAAAGGGAAAGGGCAGCATGTAGCAGAGTTTAATGTGTGGCTAAAGGAGTGATGTAAAAGGGAAGGCTTTGGTTTTATTCGTCATGATGTCTGCAGCTGGTCCAATGAAAAACTGTACAAAAGAGATGGTTTGTATCCATCAAAGAAAGGGACTGAGGTACTTGGCATTAAATTCACAGATTTCCTGGATAAACATTTAAACTGAACAGCTGGGACAGAGAATTAATGGATTCAGAACATTTCTGTCCCCAACAACCTAAAACTAATAACGATACCAGTGCCTGCAAAATAGATGTTTGTATAGGTAAGATTATCAACCTTACCAAATGCCAACCAAAACCAAGCATTTAATAGTGCACTAATCAAATAGGTTGCAAGAAAGCAGGCACGCACAACACAGCTTATGTAGATAGTAAACACAATGTCAGACATAAAAAACTCAAGCGCCCACATACAAATGCACAAAGTCTGGGAACAAACACGGTGAACTCAAACTACAAATACATGAAGGTAAATATGATATAGTTGGAATAACAGAAACTTGGTGGGATGAAACCCATGACTGGAACATAGCGGTAGAAGTATACAAACTATTAAAAAAACCCAAACCCCATAAAGGAGTAGGTGGAGTTGCACTGTATATAAAGAACCACTATATTGCTCCAGAAATGCATGACACCAAAGATGAAAACCTCGTAGAATGCATATGGGTCAATATAAAAGAAAAAAAAAGAATGACATGACCATAGGTGTATATTATAGGCCACCCAATCAAGCAGAAAATATAGATGTCCTTTTTGCCAGCCAACTAATAAGCATATGCAAGAAACACACAACAATAGTCATGGGAGATTTCAATTAACCTGATATCAAATGGAAAACTAATTCTGCAATAAGTGAGACATCAAATAAGTTCTTAACTAACCTAGCTGACAACTTTGTTGTCCAAAAGGTAGAGGGTGAAACTAGAGGGACAGTCATACTGGACTTAATTCTTACAAACAGATAAGAAGTGAAAGAGAGAGTTGAAACTGCAGGAACCTTGAGTGAGAGTGACCATGTCGTACTAGAATTCAGCATAACACAAACACAAGCAACAGAACATAATGACACCAGAGTCTTGGATTTTAAAAGAGCTGATTTAAATAAATTCAGAAAGAACTTGGGAAAGATTCCATGGATGAAAATCCTAAAGGGGGTGTTAGGGATAACATTGTTTACCCTAACTGGTTTAGGTGAAATAATAACTATGAATCATAGTTAGTGTATGTTAGAGTGTATACAGCTTTAACTGTGAAATAGCAATTGTGGGAGTGGTTATGAAAACCATTTAAAAGTAGCAAGGCTACAGCTTGCTCTCTCTCTCTGGCTTTGATGATCCCTGATTACTGCTTGGAATCAAGACTGCATTGCTCGAACGGGAGAGACAACAAAGGACTGATTTTGTAAGTGAACTGACATAGGATATTCTACATGGACTTTGCTAAATGAATACCCCTGAATGGACTGACTACATGGTAAATGAACATTAGACTGTTATTTGACTATGCCATAAACTTATACTGGAATAAACTATATTCTTGATAGCACAAGCGTATCTGTTATTTTTACTGTATGTTAATAAACATACAAGCTTAGCTCACTCATTTATCTGTGTGCCTATCTGACTAACGCTGCACATTCTGTTTAGCTTGTCTACCTAACCCTGGTTGGGGAACCCAGGCTTAACAGGGGGAAACAACTCAAGAATCTTGGGAAACTCTAAAAAGTATGATCATAGAAGCTCAGACCAGCACAATACCACTGAGAAAGAAAAACAAGAAATCCAAGAAGAAACCAGCATGGCTGCACAAAGATCTCTCTGCCAAATTGAAAGAAAAAAAGGACAAGTACAAAAAATGGAAAGAAGGACATACAACTAAGGCATAATATCAACAGATAGCCAGAATCTGCAAAGACGAAGTCAGGATAGCAAAGACTCAGAACGAACAAAGGCTTGCAACAAAAGTCAAAGATAATTTAAAAAGTTTCTTCCAACATATACATAACAAGAAAAAAAAATCAAGGAAACAGTCAGTCCACTAAAGAGAGAAGATGGCAAGGAAGAAACAGGCAACAGAAAGAAAGCAGAACTGTTTAACTCATTCTTTGCATCCGTCTTCACACAAAAACAAACTGTAGCTCAACCCACTAAAAACATAACTATAAAAGACAGTCCAGAAATAAAAGTTAAAATAAGCAAAAAAAAATAGCAAGAGAACACCTGTCTGATCTTGATGAAAACAAATCACCGGGGCCTGATGGATTACATCCCAGAGTTTTAAAGGAGCTGGCAGAGGTCATATCAGAACCACTGCACCATATCTTTCAAAAATCCTAGAGCACTGGGGAACTACCAGAGGACTGGAAAAGAGCTGATGTGGTTTCCATCTTCAAAAAAGGAAAAAAACAGACCCAGGAAACTATAGACCAATCAGCCTAATTTAAATACCCGGGAAGATACTGGAAAAGATAATAAAAAAACAGATCTGCCAACATCTAGAAACAAGTAAAGTAATAACTAGCAGTCAGCACGGGCTTGTTAAAAACAGATCATTCCAAACCAATCTTATTTCATTCTTCAACATAGTGACTAAATTAGTAGACCAGCAAAATACTATGGACATAATATATTTAGATTTGAGCAAGGCATTTGACAAAGTAGACTACAACCTACTTCTTTGTAAGGTAGAAAAAAGTGGAAAAGATAGCACCACCACTAAATGGACTCGCAACTGGCTGGCAAACCGCACTCAATGAGACTTAGACTTAATGGGTCTAAGTCTACATGGAGGGAAGTAAGCTGTGGGGTGTCACAAGGTTCCATTTTAGGTCCAGTGCTCTTCAATATCTTCATTTACGACTTAGATGAGGGGATAGAAGGGGAACTTACCAAGTTTGCAGATGATACTAAGCTGGTAGGAATAGCTTACACCCAAGAAGATAGGCTCAAGATCCAGATGGATCTTGACAGACTAGAACACTGGGCCATATCTAACAAAATGAAATTCAGCGTAGAGAAAAGTAAAGTCCTACACTTAGGCAAGAAAAATAGCAGTAACTGTGGGAGAGATCTTGGAGTCTTGTGGACAACCAGATAAATATGAGCCAGCAGTGTACAGCAGCAGCCAAAAAAGCTAATGCAATCTGAAATTGTATTAACAGAGGGATACAATCAAGATCAAGGGAAGTACTAATACCACTCTATAAAGCCTTAGTAAGACCATATTCTCGCTTTCTTACCTTGCCATGTATATTTCAACACAATTTTGTTTAAATCTTCAAAGTAGTCCTTTCCAAGCTTAATTGATATTGTTTGAAATAAATATAGAATTCTGGGTATAATATTCATTTTGATTGTTGAAATTCTCCCTATTAATGACAATTGTTGGTTTTCCTATTTCGTCAAATCTAGCGCTATCTGTTATTTAAGTTTAATGTAATTGTTCTCTTTTAATGTACAACATCTTGCTGTCAAATGTATTCCCAAGTACTAACCTTTTTCGTGACTTGAAGTTTCAATACAACTGCCAATTCTTTTTGTCTTAGTAACATATACTTTGTCAAAATCTTTATCTTATCTTTTTTTATTTTCAGGCTGGCCATCTTGCCATTTGCCTCTATCTTTTCCAATAGTTTTGGTGCTGGTACTAGAGGGTCTTCTAAAATAAAGGCCAAGTCATCTGCAAAAGCTTGCAATTTAAATTCTTCTTTTTTTAATTTTCATTCCTTTTATACTCTTTTCGTCTCTAATGTTTCTATTTAACACTTCCAGAGTTAATATGAATAGCAAAGGTGATAGTGGGCAATCTTGTCTTGTACCTTTTCTTATATTGATAGAGTCTGTTAATTCTCCCTCTATCATTACCTTTGCCGTTTGCTTATAATATATGGCTTGTATTGCTTGAATAAATTTTCCGGCAAAGCCCATCTGTTCCAATAATAATAACATGAATCTCCAGTTCACCTTATCAAATGCCTTTTGTGCATCTAAAAATATCCAAGCCGTTTGTTTTTTGGGGTGAGCCTCATAATATTCCAGTGTCCAATATTACTCTCATATTATCTTTAATTTGTCTCTTTGGCAGAAATCCATTTTGGTCAGAATGAATAAAATTATTTAAATATTTTTTGAGTCTCTCTGCCAATATCGAAGCGAAGATTTTATAATCTGCATTTAATAAAGAAATGGGTCTATAATTCTTAATTTGTAATGGATCAGTCTCTTCTTTTGGAATAAGTGTAATATAGGCTTCTGACCATGTTTAGGTATCTTCTTCTTTAGCATAACTTCATTCATGACTTCTAGCAATGGAAGGTTCATCGATTCTTGTAATGTTTTATGGAATTCTGCTGGAAGTCCATCTGGGCCTGGTGCCTTTCCATTATTTTGTTTCTTAAGTGCTTCGGTTAACTCCATCATGGTTAAATTGCTTTCTAACATTTTTTCAGTCTCTTTAGGGATCTTAGGTAGCATTCTGTAAATACTGATTAACTCTTTCCTCATCAATATTCTCTTGCTCATATAATTTCCCATAAAAGTCTCAAATGATTTCCTTCTTCTCTTCATTGCCGTGGCAAACTTGACCTTAATCATCTATTAACTGCGGTATTTTCCTTGATTCTTTTTCCTTTCTCAATTTGTATGCTAACCATCTACCTAGTTTGTTTGCATCCTCAAAATAATTCTGTTTAGCACTTCTAATTTTCTGTGCTAATTCTTCTTTCTCTATTAAATTCATTTTATGTTTAATTGTATCCAGCTTTAGCTTAATGTCTTTTTTCTGTGGCATTTTCTGTAGTTCTTTTTCGAGTCTTTTATACTCATCTTCTAAAGCTTCCGTGGCTTGCCTTTTCCTAATGTTCCTTTTCCTTGTGTAGTCTATTATGAAGCCTCTAACATATGCCTTCATTGTGTCCCATACGTTCTGGATTGAAGTATCTTCTTTTTTATTTTCTCGAAAGAAAAAACCAATTCTTTCTCCATCCACTGTATAAAATCCTTCTCCTTTAGAATAGTATTATTTAACGTCCATCTCAATCTTCTTTTTTGTCCTTTCCATTTAATTGGCATTGGATTGTGGTCTGCCCAAGTACTTGTTTCGATATTTGTTTCTTGAATATTAGATTTTAATTCTGTTGAAGTCCAAATCATATCTATTCTGGACCATGTTAAATGTCTATTTGAGGTAAAAGTGTATTGTTTGGTTTTAACATTTCTTTCTCTCCATATATCTTTTAAATTTATTTCCTCTATCATTTTAAAAAAGGATTTGGGGAGAGTCTTCCTATTTTGCTTTGTTGTTGTTGTTGTTGTTGTTGTTGTTGTTGTTGTTGTTGTTATATAGTCCAGTTTATTGTCTACAATTCCATTGAAATCTCCCATCATAACTATATTGACATAGTCCAGTTCAATTATTTTCATGTGTAATTTTTTATAAAATTCTTCTTGTTTATCATTCAGAGCATAAATTGCAATCAACTCTTACAAGATGCTAGAATTAGAGGAGGATTTGGTCTGCCTAATTGGAAGTTGTACTACCAAGCTACAAACTTGACATGAGTTAAGGAATGGACAACATTAAGAAATATTAGATTGTTGAAATTAGAAGGACATGATCTCTTGTTGGGGTGGCATGCCTTTTTACGGTATAAGGGAACTAAAATACAGGGTTATTTTAGAAGACATCATATACGGGAGTCTCTGTGGTTAAATTGGGAGAAGATTAAAAGACAATGTTATTTGAAAATTCCAGTCTGGTTATCGACTATTGAAGCATTTTCTTATCCTATAACATATAAGAAGGAACAAACAGTTAGATATGGGGGAATTTTGAATGAAAAGGGTGAACTTAAATCGATGCAAAAACTAGAGGAACAAGGTATAAAGATGAATTGGTTTTCTTATGCGCAAATACATTCAAGGTATGAAAAAGTCTTTAAAACAGAAGGTTTCTATAATAAATTGACTGATTTAGATAAGATTTTGACAGGTACTAATGAAAAGGTGATTAAAAAATTGTATGGATATTTATTAGAAATTAAACTAGAAGAAGAACAAGTTAAAGAAACTATTATTGCTTGGGGAAGAATTTTGGATATGGGACTGATCTAGAGAAATGGCAAAAATTGTGGTCTCAAAATTATAAAATGACAATGTCAAACAGCATTTAAAGAAAATTTGTATAAGATGTTTTACAGGTGGCATTTCCCCCCAACAAGAATAGCAAGAATGTTCAAGAATAAATCTGAAAGATGTTGGAAATGTCATCAGATACCTGGCTCATATTACTATATGTGGTGGACTTGTGTGGATGAAAAAAATATTGGACTAAAATCCACACGTGGTTGGAAAAAATGACTAAAAAGCATATTGATTTAAAACCAGAGATATTTTTATTGGGAATTCTACCTGATACATACAGCAAAGATTTAAAATATTTGATTGTAAATGTATTAACAGCAGCCAGGATTGTATTTGCTAAAAATTGGAAAAATGAGAAAATACCATTTCAGGAGGAAATTATCAAGAAAATACTGGAATGTGCTGAAATGAGTAGATTGACATTTGAAATTAGAGAACAAGAGGATAAACAATTTTACAAAATTTGGGACCTTTTCTATCAATGGCTAGATAACAAAATATAGTAATAGAATATGTAGAATTATAGAAAATAATGAATGTATTCCATTATTATTATTATTATTATTATTATTATTATTATTATTATTACATATATAAAATGTTTTTAGGATAGATTTGGAAGGACTATATGAATTGTTATAAAATAAACAAAGCAAAGTATAGCTATCTCACAAAGTATGAATGAACAAAATTATAGTCAAATGATTGATTAATAATAATACTAGGATGTTCAATTTCTGTTAATATGAGTAATTATGTAATGTAACTGTAATTAAGACTATGAAATCGATGCACAAAAAATTTGTAAACCAACTGACACACTGTTTGTACACTTATGGAAGAAAGTGTTTGGATGTTTTTATGTTTTGTTTGCTTTTGTTTGTCCTTAAAAATCAATAAAACTTAACCAAAAAAAAAAAAAGCCTCAGTAAGACTACACCTGCATTATAAAAAAAATGTTGAGAATAGAAAAAATACAGAGAAGAGCAACCAGGATGATTAGCTAAAACATACAATGAACGGTTGCAGGAACTGGGCTTGGCTAGTCTTGTGAAGAGAAGGACCAGGGGAAACATGATAGTGGTCTTCTAATATTTGAGGGGCTGCCACAGGGAGGAAGGGGTCAAGCTATTTTCTAAAGTGCCTGTAGGCCAGACAAGGAATAATGGATGGAAACTGAACAAGGAGAGATTTAACCTGGAAATAAGGAGAAACTTTGTGACAGTGAGAACAATCAACCAATGGAACAGCTTGCCCTCGGAAGTTGTGGGAGCACCATCACTTGAGACTTCAAGAAGAGATTGGACTGCCATTTATCAGAAATGGTGTAGGAGGTCCCACTTGGGCAAGGGTTGGACTACAAGGTCCCTTCCAACTCTGATTATCTGTTAAATTTAAGATAATATATGTCAATTATAGAGATGAAATTACAGAATTAATCTTTAAGCTTTATAGAAATCAAAATGCTTTCTAATATGATAATATGATATTCCTGGGACCAGTGGTGAGATTGTTAAATTAACCGGTGTTAATTTAACAACCAGTTCTCTGCCCTAATGACCAGCTGGGTAGGCATGGCTATGTGGTCATGTGACTGGATGGGTGTGAACAACTCGATGCCACTTATGTCACTTATGCTGCCACAGTTACAAGTGTGAAAAATAGTCACAAATCACTTTTTTCAGTTGTAATTTTGAATGGTCACGAAATGAACTGTTGAGAGTCAAGGATTACCTGTAAAAAAATATTAAAAGCTTCATTGCTTGAAAAAAGCTGCCCTAAATACCAATCATTAGATTAGAAATGGGGGAATGCATACTGAAGATCAGTGATAGCCACAGCCATCATGGGAACCTAAACCATTCTGTCTGAATAACTTCCTTTTCATCAGCAATACCTGCAAGCCAGAATTACAAATTAGGCAGGGTACCAGAGCATCTTAAGGAATTAAAATAGTTAAAATGCAACAGTAACTATTAGCAGCAAATTCTTGCTCATCAAGTGAAATCCTTTAGAAGAGAGGTCATTTAAGATCTCCAGAAAGTGGGTGGGTACACTTGGGCTACAAAATGCCAAGCTAAACAGACAAATCAACAAAATATATAAGGGACCCAAGTTCAAGCCTCCCAAGCTTGTCAGGATTACAATAAAATTAGTACATGCCATAGATATTTAAATAAACTTCAAGCCTGGTGCCATGTTACTAAGCCTTATTATCATGAGAGAAAACTGAAATGAATTGGAGGATCCACACCCCTACCTCAGATTTAAAAAAATCTTGCTATCAGTGAATAATCCTGTACCTTGGCCACTCCAAAGCAATGCAAAAGAATCAAAGGTGCTTTTTCAAGAGGCAACTGAACTTTCTGGAAACCAAGAATGTACAGTTGCCTCTTTAAAAAAGCATTTTATGACAACCATGACCTGGATGACAAGAATTCCCATAGACAAGAGACTCTTGTGCTCAGTGAACTGACAAAGTACCCTTTTCAATCCTTAGAGATCCATTTGCACTACTTAAAGATACCAGTTGGTCTCACTGACCTCACAAGATATCCTAAAAAAATAATCCAGATTTAAGGCAAGATCATATGCCCCCAGAAAGGCAGTAAAAAATTCAGACAAAGTGCCAAGCTTGCATCCTGCCTTTTGGAAGTACACCCCAAAAGGACAGTGCCAGGAACCACTGAAGCAGTGTAAAAAGCTTAAAACAACCCTTCCCCTTTAAGAAAGTCAAGCCCCTCCAGAGAAGCAGTTCCAGCAAGTCTGGGTGTACTGCCAAGCTGGGCACACTACCAACTGCTATTACAATGTAACAAGGCTTAACCAGAGATGCAGTTGATAAGCAGGATTAGTCTAGAAACACACCAGAATGTTTCATTCCTGCTTTCCTGAGAGAATTAACCCTGTAAAGTGGGAAAAACAAAAGACTGTTGGAAGGAGATTTTTTTTCCAACAACCGGTTTGCCGAACTGCTCAGAAAGTTAACAAATGGTTCTCCCAAAGTGATGCAAACTGGCTGAATCTCACCACTGCCTGGGACTATTAAAAAAATACAGGAGACCTGAATGCACAACTTTGAAAGTAAACTCCAGTGCTGAAGAAAACAGAAGCACCTATTGTTAATGGATCTTAAGAAGGCTGATGCAATTCCTTGAGATTATATGTCTGAATAAACAGGGCCAGTGGGACAAACTAATTAATATTCATAATAGCTAGAACAGATGGTGCTGCCTACCTATTTGTAGACACAACACACACACACACACACACACACACAAACTGAGCCCAAGTGAGCAGTTCTCAAAAGCCTCATGCCTAAAAACTATTCACGCTGCATATTTCTCGGCAACAGTACAGGCAATTAAATACTGTGCAATATTTTCTGGCTGTATGAGCTTCTGCACATCCACACGTACAAGTTATTCACAATCATAGACAATAGAATAAAAATACACATTTTCTCTTTACCTTTCTTTTCAGTGGTCCTAAACGTGATGTTTTAGCATCCTGTGCTTTGTAAGTCAGCCACAAAGTGCTAGCTACATGTTGCACAAAACAAACAGAATCTCCATACTTTATTTCAGGAAATCCCATGCCCTCTATATCACGTTTGTGAGTGGAATCCAGTTTTTCCTTTATGTAACAGGGGTGAAAAAGAAGAAAATTAGCAAATTATTAGTAATTGATAACAATAGTGAATTTCAGAGAAAGGACCTTTTTTGTGGCAGCACCAAAACTATATAGTTCTTAGCCCCCTCCCCAAATACATAGAATAGTGTTTTATCACATAGTAAGACCTCGTTTAATTTGATATATAATTTTTGCACATTTAGACATGTGTTTTATTGGTCAGAGAAGTTTTATTGGTCAGAGAAGTTTTCTACCATGCTGTCTAGGTTGTGTTTCTTAACATTTGGGATATGATTGTGTTTTTATTAACTTCAATTGTTAGTTATCCTAAGTTGTGCGCATAAGTGAAGAAAGGTAAGATATATAATTTTTTTGTCCATGAATAATTTTTATACCAGTGATTGATCAAAAAAAATCTTTCTGTACTTAGGTAGTTGGGACTTTGTGATAAATCACTCTAGAATTCAATAGCAACAACCCTTCTCTCTGAGGTCATGGAAGAGGGTATAGTAGTGGTCAACATACAATCACAATTGAGCCAACATTTTTGTTGTTAAGCGAGAGAGTTGTTTAGTGAATCTTTCCTCATTTTACAACTTTTTTGTCACAGTTGTAAAGTGAATCACTGCAACTGTTAAAACACAGTTAATTGAATCTTGCTTCCTGACTGACTTTGCTTGTCAGCACATTGAAAAATGTGATCGTATGACCTCAGGACACTGCAACCATCAATAAAAGTCAGTTGCCAAACATCCAAATTTTGATCATGTGACCTTGGGGTCAATGGTTGCAACAGTCATAAGTGTGAAAAATTATCATGTCACTTATTTCAGTACCATTTTAACTTTAAACAGTCACCAATTGAACTGTTGTATGTCAAGGACTACCTATACCTATATCTTTGGAAGATCAATTTATCTGTTGCATTGAAATCTACTGCTGGAGTCAGCAAGGCAAAGTTGAACTATCACTTTCCCATCTTTCTCCAGCATCCTCCATCTTCCATTGAAAATAAAATAAAAAGCTTCCTCTTTTGTGTATTCCAGGTCTACAAGTCGAATTCCTTTCTCCCAATTCCATGTCCCATTTTCATATTTTACACTTGTAGGTTATGGCTTTCAAATTTCAGTATCAATTTAAATATATATACAGATAATTCTGTCATAAGATAAAGTGGAATTTCAATTTCTCCTTAGGGAAGCCGTTATCCTATCAAGAGCAGACAAAAATTATGTCACTTCTCAGTTCTTAGAGATGGAGAACTGCTATATGAAATAAAAGTATAAGTCTATCTCATCTATTCAGAAGCAGACACTATTTAACTAATGAAGCCTAGGTATTCAGCTTTAGGGAATATTAACAATAAGGAAAAATAGGTTCCTCTGCAAAAATGTGTTTTGCAACTTGAATGTTCATATTGTAATCAGCTTTTTCAATCTCATAAATACAAAACTAATATTTTTTTCACGTTCTCAGTATATAGTGTATGTTTTCTTTCACTTAATACATAGTACAATCAGTTCTTCACTGATGAGTTTTACAAAGTATATTTGGAAATACAAAAAGTTCATTTAAAACGAGATGTTAGAATGCAGAAAAACTCAGTCAATACATTAAATTAAGAAAGCAGAGAAATGGAAAATGCTCCTGGCTGCTGCTTTTAAGTTGAATAGTAAGCAAGAAAAATACCCTGGCAATGATTTCTCATAGATATTATTTCAATCCAAAAAATATATTATGTAGAGAAGTAAGTTTTAGTATAGTATATTGTAAAGAAGAATAAATATTCTTCTGAATGTACATCAATATCATTTATTTACATTTAGTCATAAAGTATATATTGATTCCTAGTAATTGGCCAGCAGCATTTTGGAAACAGCTTACAACTGGTTTCTTCTTTGGGTTGAGAGAGAATGACTGGCCCACAAACATTCAGTTGTCATCATGTCTAAGACAGGACTAAAAGTCATGGTGTACCAATTTCTAGCCTGATTCCTTTAATCATTGTATCAAATTGGGACTCCTATCACAATGTTTAGACTCACTGAATTGGTCAAATGGAACTGCAATTTCTTAGCAGTGTCTTATGTCCGACAGTACAATATATTCAGTACAATATATTAACGTTGAGGGAAGGGGTAAATGAAGACAAAAACAAAATAAAGCTTCTAGTTAGTGTGATTGACACCCATGTGTTCAGTAATGATATTCTTATGTCACATTAAACATTTTAAGGAGCTTTTTGAGTTGACTCAAAGCTTTGGCATAGTGCAGCTTGTAACTTCTTCCCATCCTTTTCTAGTTTCATACAATTACTCATTTCTTGTTTTTGTTAAAATGAAATGAAATAAAATAAAATAAGCAGTGGTCACTTAGAAGTGAGATCCAATAGGAAAAGATCATAAAAAATGACCAATGCTTATTATGATTGAATGTCACATATTTTTGCACACTTACAAAAATGTAGGTGTGTAAAAAGTAGCTGAAATTCAATCATAATAATCTTTAAGATGTGATAGGTCAATTTAGAGAACAAACAGACATATCAATGAGGTGCCTCCTAAATCTTCTTCGATGCCCACAGTTGCTCTTCGAGCAGTTTTATGTTCTCCCAACATAATATTTTCTTCAGCGAAGTTTGTTGACATTTATTTATTTCTGCTACATATAGACTTGATTTAGGCAGAATATTCATGCTCTTTCCACATTCATTTAATGTAAAAATATTGCTTACCTTAGATGCTCTAAAACAAAAGGAAGTTGATTTTGTGTCAGCCTTTTCTCTGTCTAATAAGACAAGACCCAGGTCTTCTGTCAATGCTAAAAACTGCCCAGTTGTAATATGTCTAAGGCGAAATGGTTGTCCCCAGCGAATATGACTTCCACTCCAGCTTAAAAATTGTTTAAAGAATATTTAGTTTATGGTTTACATAGACTATTCTAAGTATTTATTTACCAATGAATTTATTTATCAATGGAACAGAAGTTGTGGATGCGTCATCAGCGGAAGCTTTCAAGAAGAGACTGGACAGCTATCTGTCAGAAATGGTATAGGGTCTCTTGCTTGAGCAAGGGGTTGGAATAGATAATCTATAAAATCCCTTCCAACTCTATTATTCTATTCTGTTCTATTTTTAGGAGATATTCATTTTCATGTACTAAGTGCAGGCTTAATTCTACCAGTAAAGTGAAAGAAATTGCATTTATTTGTTTTAAGTTTCATTTGGTAAGATCTCAATTTATTTCAACCGAAGATCTTACTTAGGGGCATCTTTTAATAGGTTCAACAAAGTCTCATAACAGTATTACAATTTAATTCAGATTCACATTCATTATTTTCTTAGATGTTTGGAACTTTTAATCTTCTTCCTTACTACATTTAGTAGCACATTTTTCTTTTCCTTCAGAAATTGAGGTGCAAGCTGTTAAGTCACTTTCAGGCTCATCATTATCCTACCATCTAAATTCAGTAGTTATCTCTAAGACTTTAATCCTGTGGCCCTGAGACAGTATCCCATAAGACATAATATACACTAACACAATCAACACAGGTCAAATTTTAAGGAAGCAAACCTTAATTGCTTCCTTAAAATTTGCAGCAATTGTAGCAAACCAACCAACCAGGGGTTCTGACCAGTTCTGGAGAACAAGTAGTGGAAATTTTGAGTAGTTCAGAGAACTAGCAAATACCACCTCTGACTGGAGATTTTATAGTATCCTTCCCCTGCCACAACCACCAAGCCACAGAACCAGTAGTAAAAATTTTTGAATCCCATCACTGAAATAAACCCATTCCTGTCTGTCATTCTGGCTACTCGGGATAATTTTCCTAATATTGGATACCCCAGATTGGAAAGGAGTATCAGCAAGAAAGCTTGGTGGAAATAAGGTAGGGGATTGAAAAGGAGAAAATTTGTAGCAACTGAAATATTTAAGTCTAAAAAGAAATACTACATAATAAAAATAGGAAGTAGCAAACTCTTTTCTGGTTTCTGCCTATCAATCTGTAAATTGGTAGACAAGAAAGCCTAGTGGATTTCCCAGACCAAAATACTGTACATTCTATTATACAGGGCAGCATAATGTAAAAACAATGAATATAACATAAAATCACAACACCTTATTCGAAGAGGTTCTACTCTCCAAAGTGATCTTGCACGGACTCCAGCTCCCCCAGCTTCATAAAAGACCCGTCTAGAAATAGATTAAGCATGCTGAGATGCACTGTATGGAAAATTTAGCATTATTAAATGTATGCAGAATTATAATCAGTGACTGAAATATACACAGCATTTGGAGATTGCAGCTTCTTCTGTAATAATTGGCAACTTCTTTCAGTAAGGTTCAGAATTAGACTTTACTATGTAAACTGAATAACTCTAAAATAATTTAATCATTATTAAATCAAAACCGGATCTCTTGTAATCCTATTCATTAGAATTAGGAGTGCAGTGTAAACCTCAAATTCTTCTTATTAATAAAGCATTTGAAATTACTGATATTTCCATTAGTTTCCAGATTTTAATGATCAGATATTTAGGAGTAACATGGTGGTTTTAGAATTAAGGATAATCATATTATCCTACTATGTTGGCACTTTTTCCCCCTGAAATTTACTTTGTAATCTTTTACAATTTTACAAACTTTTTTTTTAATGCAAAACTGAAAAAAAAATGGGTGAAAAAGAGTGAAACAATGCACATCTCCAAAAAGATTTCCATTTTATTAAGGGTTCTATTTGTTTATTTAGACTCTCTGCCATTCTAGTTGACCAGACTCTAAGCACCCTATAATTCTTTCTTCTAGTAACTAAGATTAAAGCAACAGATAATAATATCAACAATAATAGTATCATTGGTAAAGAAAATCCTACCCATTCTACACAATAATCATCTATAATCACAATAAATCCATCCCACCATGTCTTCTACCTCAGGAGCCAATAATCATGACTCCTTTTCATCCCCAAATACCCTGAGAAATAGCCCCAACTCAATCCCATCAGGAAGCCACCCAGACTATACAGTGATATAGTATAAAATTCTTCCCAAACACAACAAGCCTTATTTGTGATCAAAGTTGTGCTATGTCACTAAATACAGAACTGGTCCAATTATGCTTTCAATTATGTCCAACAATAGACAACTTGTCATGGCCAAACAAACCAGGTAGGTATACCAAGAGGGAGATCAACCATCTGCTAAGCAGTTTTCATGGCAAAGCTAGCAAGAATCAGTGTGAGAACTTTTGATCCTACCCAAGCATATTTTTATCCATTCTATCAAGATTAGATACATTTTCATTTATTTATCAGCATGCAGTGAGTAAACTGTCTTTTAGTTTCAAAATCTGAATTTTTGGCTGATTATCTTTTACAAAATTTGTGAAATATTTTATTGTATATAATTCTTCAAGATACATTTTGAACTGCAACAATTACAAGCTGGTAAATACCACTTATCTCAAATTAAACAATCTTAGTTTGCAGTAGCAGTTAACTACAAATACTTGCTCCAGTTTTTTATGTCTGTCACACAATGTTCTTTGTTAACTTTCCCTTTGCTTCCATCAGTGCTTTATTTTATTTGCTTTATTTATCTCACAAAAAAGAGCAAGATGCAGATGTTTTGCCTCACTGCTATTATGTTCATATCTTCACAGACAGTTGAACAAGCAACAAGGACAAGATGCAGCGTAGCCAGAGGGCACTTGGCATGTGATGTGACTGTTGATACAGGACCAACAGTGCTAATTTCTAATGCCAAGCATTCTCATCTTTTAACAATAAACAGTGATGTTATTTCAAGGATATTTGAAGGTTCTTACTTAAGAAAAACACGCCTATGGAATGTAGTGCTGAGTAATTAAGTTTGGAATAGGAAACATTTTTCATATATTTAAGTGGACCACGTGATACTAATTCATGTTTTTTGTAGGACAGAGATAGATAGATAGATAGATAGATAGATAGATAGATAGATAGATAGATAGGAGAGATGCCAGTTGTTCTAGTCCATCTAACTTGAATTATATTGCCTAGATATAACTGTCTTGAAAAAGTTTATTAATGTAAAATGTTTATTTTACATTAACAGAAGAATGGCAACAAAAGTCAATCTGATATGTGCCATGTGTCACAAATGCTTGTTCACTGTTTCTGAATGAAGATTGTTTGGGTTTGCAGCTTAAATTAAAGATAGAAAATATGCACAATCTATTGTGCAACTCACTTATGTGGTGAATCGTTCTGTTCTGTAGATGCGATGGTCAAGCATTCATCATGGCCATGAAACAAACGTAGTACGTGACCACCAAGCAGGTATCCTAGAGGAGGAGACAATAATTAATTTGGACAACATTTTAACAATACATATCTAGAAATGGAAGTATATCTACCTATTGCATTAGATTATTTGATACAATAAGTACAACTCTATAGAACATACAACAAAATTGATATAATTGAAATCCACTTAATACCTACTCCATACAAAAAGAAAATTAAAAATTGCCACCATTCATCCATAAGGAAATCTCTTGAAAAAAAGTCAGCATTAATTTGACATTTTGCATAACCACTGGTCTCCTGAGGGAGAAAAAAAAGACTAAATGCTTATCAATTTCACCCAAATTCCCTATTCCTAGCAACTACTGCAAGGATCTGTAAATCAAAACAAGTCAAATTAATACTGACTGCATTTTAAATTAGAATCTACAGAATGCCATGTAATTCAAGTCATACAAAAAATATCCAAATAGATGTTGGGAATAGTAACTGTTGTGAAAGGAGGTGGGTGAGGAAAAGGAATTTGTGAGATGATGAAGCTACCAATCCAATTTAACAATTGGAAACAAAATTCAATGTCAACTGAAGAAAGGCTGCAGAGAGTAAGATAAGAGTTCTCACCAACTGGAAAATAGACCAGTTATAATCACATTGGTTATGGTGGTGCATAATCATAAAATGGCTTACTTGCCATGGGTATCTTCAAGGGGAGCAAATGATGAACCATATTATCATGTAAATTGTTTTGTTTAGAAAACACGCGAGGTAGACCGGGTTCCAACAACAAATACTTTATTCTTTAACTAGTCAGTAAATAGGAACACTTGGCTGAAGCCGAGGCCAGCCTTTTATACAGGCTGGCTTGCCTGCTTGTAGCCAATGGCAGTTGCTTAAATTTGCCGCCTTTCAGCAACTCTTTGGATTGGTTCCTAGTGAACCAATCCAATGCTTAGTTTATTTGACCAATCAGGTTTGCAGATTTGGAGTCATCCACTTTACATATAGAACACCCCTCCCCTCTTAGTTCAGTCCTATGTGGTGATGTAGTCTCGCAGGTAGGTGGGGCTTTTCCGGACTCGACTTGACTTGCGCGGTTCATTCTTAGTGAAGACTTCGACCGGTTTGGATGGGGCTGCTGTATCATCCGTTCTTCTCCCTGGAACCGTTTGGAAGGGTGAGTCAGCCATTTTACCGCCACCTGAGTTTCTTAGGCTGGCGGTTTTGCCGCTCCCTCTCATTTCCTCCGGGCAGGTCGAGCTGGCCTGGCTGGCCCCTTCCGATGGGCTCTTCACGCAAGTCTTTCCAAACAGTGAGTCTTTTATTTGCTCTTTTTGTTCATATGTTTCATTGGTTTTATTTTTTAACGGTTCTTTATTTAATTCTTGTGATTTCCCCCCCCCCACCTTAGTTGGCAATTCGTCGGTTTTTTTGACGAATGGTTGTATGTCTGTGGTTCTTTCTATATTTCGGGATCGAAGCTGGTCTATGTGCCGCTTCCATTCCCTGCCATCATCTACTGTTAACCGGTAGGATTTGGGGCCTGTTATTTGGGTAATTTGTCCTGGTAGCCATGCTGGGTCCCCAGTGAAGTTTTTGGCATAGACTAAATCGCCAATTCCAAATTTTCTAAACCGTGTAGAGGAGTCGGGGGGGGTTTCTGGCGTGAATTCTGGGTGCAATCTATCAAGGTGTGACCTTAGTTTTCTCCCCATGAGTAGCTCTGCTGGGGACTTGTTGGTTGTGGTACTGGGTGTTATGTGCTGGAGTGTGAGCATTCAGTTAATTTTTTGCTGTACATCTCCAGTGTCCATTTTTTCTAACCCTTCCTTTGTAAATCGGACCATTCTCTCTGCCCTACCGTTTGCAGCC